>LR749586.1:461872-597353 GCA_902729485.2 Mus minutoides
AAACAAACACGAAGTTGACTTTAAAAGACAAAAAAAGCCAGTTTAGGTTAACCCGACTGTTGATTAAAATATTAAAAAGAGAACAGTCACCCAGGTGTGACAGCTCACACCAATAACACCAGTCCAAGAGCTCAAACAGGAAAACTGCTAGGAATTCAAGGTCAACCTGGACTACTAGTAATAAGTGAATTCTGAGCCACCATAAGCTAAAGAGACTGGAAGAGGGAGAAAGACACAGAGAGGGAGAGAGACAAGGGGAGATTCCCAGAATTACAGCTTGAGCAACTATTAGGTTACTCAACTATTAGGCAACTATTAGGCTTTTGAAATTCCCAGGTCTACACTATATGACAACTAACTTTTTTTTTTTTTTTTTCGAGACAGGGTTTCTCTGTGTAGCCCTGGCTGACCGGGAACTCACTTTGTAGACCAGGCTGGCCTCGAACTCAGAAATCCGCCTGCCTCTGCCTCCTGAGTGCTGGGATTAAAGGCGTGCACCACCACGCCCGGCTACATTTTAAAAATAAGTTCATATCCAGCACTGAATGTTTCTTCTTAGAAAAATTTGCCGGGCGTGGTGGCGCGCGCCTTTATCCCAGCACTCGAGGCAGAGACAGGCGGATTTCTGAGTTTGAGGCCAGCCTGGTCTACAGAGTGAGCTCCAGGACAGCCAGGGCTATACAGAGAAACCCTGTCTCGAAAAACCAAAAAAAAAAAAAAAAAATTGAAAGGATTTTTGCTTTGCCTTTATAATTATTGCTTTATAAACATACATAATACCCCAGAATGCTTTCAGATAAAAGAAATATCAAGTGTGTATGTTGTTCAAATGTAATGAAAATTTAAAGACTATAATAGTTGATACCTTGAGCTGGGTATAATGATAATACTGGAACCCCAGTACTTGAAGGCAGGGCCATGTTGTCACAACCTGGAGGCCACCCTGGTCTATACCTTCAGTTTAAAGCCACCCAGCAAGGCATCTCAAAACAAACAAGAAAAACTAACAATTTGTTTATGTAATAATTTCTTTTTTCTTTTCTTTTTGTAGTAGTTGAAGATGATCTCTCATTTTTGATCTTCCTGCCTCCACCGCCCAAGTGCTGAGAATACAATTAAAAGCCACCACATGTGAAAACCAAAGTTATCTTTTAAATTTTAATTTACTGATCCATAAAACTATGCCTCTAACCTGTAAGCCCCTTGCCCAAGGACAGAGCGTTTCTGAGATATAACAAGCCACACACACACTCTTCTTAACTATTCTCACAAATCTCCCCAATGTCCTTAACTACCTTCTAGGCTCTCCCAATGCAATGAAGCCAATAATTAAGTAAGTACAATGGATATTTGGCCCTTGCACCAGAGACATTAATGAATTATAAGGCATATACTAACGCTTATTTAAAAAAAAAAATCGGGGGCTGGTGAGATGGTTCAGCGGGTAAGAGCACCCGACTGCTCTTCCGAAGGTGATAAGTTCAAATCCCAGCATCCACATGGTGGCTCACAACCATCCATAACAAGATCTGGCGCCCTCTTCTGGGGTGTCTGAAGACAGCTACAGTGTACTTACATATAATAAATAAAATAAATCTTTAGGGCTGGTGAGATGGCTCAGCGGGTAAGAGCACCCGACTGCTCTTCCGAAGGTGATAAGTTCAAATCCCAGCAACCACATGGTGGCTCACAACCATCCGTAACGAGATCTGGCTCCCTCTTCTGGAGTGTCTGAGGACAGCTATAGTGTACTTACATATAATAAAATAAAATAAATCTTGAAAAAAAAAAAAATCATAGCTGGGCGTAGTGGCGCACGCCTTTAATCCCAGCACTCGGGAGGCAGAAGCAGGCGGATTTCTGAGTTCGAGGCCAGCCTGGTCTACAAAGTGAGTTCCAGGACAGCCAGGGCTATACAGAGAAACCCTGTCTCGAAAAACCAAAAAAAAAAAAAAATAAAAAATCATGTTTCTTCAGATGCAGAGACCCACAGCCAAACATTGGAGAGAACTTGGGGAACCACAAGAAAACCTACAAAATCAACTAACCTTGGCCCACAGAAACCACTGCTAATCAGAGAGCATGCCTGGGACAAGCCTAGGCCTTCTGCACCTATGTAACAGTTGTGCAGCTTTGTCGAGGAGGAGGAGCTGTCTGACTGTGACCTGCCCTTGGACCCTGCCCACTAACTGGGCTGCCTTGTCTAGCCTCAGTAGAAGATGTGCCTAGTCTTACTGCAACTTGCTATGCCAAGGTGGGTTGATATCCATAAGATTCCCTCCCCTTTTCTGTGGAGATATGGGGGAGGGGATATGAAAGAGAAGAAATGGGAGAAGAGGAGGGAGAGGAAGCTGTAATCTGTATGTAAAGTGAATAAATATTAATAAAAATAAAATAAAATGTATACTTTAAAATGTAAAAGAAAATCATGTTTCTTTCTGTTACTATTTAAGAGTAACCGAGGCATTTGACAATCAACCTCTATCTAATTTCTATGCACATAAACAATAGAGAAGTACAGATGTTATACTAAAGATGGTAAAATACAATGAAGATTTAAAATTTTTATTGAGGAGCTGCAGAGATGACTCAGCAATCAAGAGCAGTGGTTGCTATTTCAGAAGACCCAGGTTTGATTGCCAGCACCCACATGTCCAGGGAGTGGAGATCGTCTAGCCTCCAAGGGCAATGCATGCATGGAGGCACGCGTGGAGGCAATACAGGCAAAACATTCAAACATGAGAGAGTTCCAGACTAGCCAGATGGCGGTGGTCCCAGCACCCTGGATACACAGACAGGCGTATCCTTGCAAATTTGACGCCACCCTTGTCTACAGAGTGAATTCCAGGATAGCCAGAGCTACATGGAGAAACCCTGTCTTGAAAAACAAAAACAAAGAAACCAAAAGAACCAAACCAAACCAAAACCCTGGACAAGCCAGGTCTATACAGTAAAGATCCTATCTCAAAACAAATAAATGAACATCAATAAATATTATTATTTTTAAACTTTTGAATATCAATGAATATTAATTTTTTTAACTTTTCACTGAAAATCTGCAAGTCTATAGAACATGATATAGACTCCCCCTGCTGGTGTCCAATAGCAGCAGCTCCGTAATACCAATGGAATTCCTAAAAGCAATGAAAGTCAAATGACTTATCCAACTAGTTACTCTTGGTTTTGGATGCTTCAGAGCAGATCTGACTATGCGCCAACCAAAAGCAGCACTATCAATAGTTGTTCCGACTGCAATTGCCAAGAGCAAAGTTACCAGCAAATTTTGTTATTAGAACGAGATAATTGAAAATGTTTTTTAGGTTTTTTTCTTTTTTCCTTTCCTAAATGGATTTCTCATAGTTTTCATTTTGGTTCAGTTTTGGCAGAGGTTGGGGGCTACTGAGGATCAAATACAAATTACTTTAATCTGAACCTTTCAAAAGAAGTGAAAAGACCATAAATGCAACCTTTACCTGAGATGATGAATCAAACATACCTACCTACAAGTCAGTTCAGGCCTGATGTGGAAAGAGACCTGTTTCAAGTATAGGCATAAAAATACTTACAAAATGATAGCTAATACTTTCTAGAGACCAGGTGTGGTGGCACATGCTTTTGATTCCAGCACTAGGGAGGCAGGCAGGCAGAGCTCTATGTTGGAGGCCAGCCTAGTCTACACAGTGTGTTCCACGTAGCCAAGACTACATACCTTGTCTCAAACAAACAAACAAACAAACATCTAGCACATACTTGTAATCCTAAGCAATTAAGAGGCTGAAGCAGGACTATCACAGGTCCAAGACATAGATAGCCCCCAGAAAGCTAAAAACATGGAATACATTTTTATTTTAACAAAACGTTTAAAAAAAAATTCCTTAACAGCAACTTGTACCTAACCTGATTTGATTAAAGACGGTAACAGGTGAAATGACTGAAATCTTTATAGCAATGAAGTTAAAGGCATGGTTATTATCTGACAACAGTTTTAAAGCAAGAAAACAGATGCCAGAGGATACAGTTTATGATGTGGGCTGGGGAGGTGGTTCAGTGGTTAAGCACTTGTTCCCAAAATCATGAGGACCAGGGTTTAGATCCCTAGAACCCACATATATGTTGTATAATTTCAGCCTTGGAAGGCAGAGAGGGGGACGGTAGAGAAAGCTGGCTAGCAAGAGTAGCCAATGGGCAAGCCCTGGATTTGACTGAGAGACCCTGCCTCAATGAATTAGGTGCACAGTGCTGGAAGGATTCTCGATGTTAACCTCCAGTCTCCGCATGCAGGCATGCCCACCCCTACACACATGCACCCACACACATGCAAACATGCATATACACAGATGCACACTATACAAAAGTAAATGGAAGAAAAGAGGTTTCCCGTGTGCGCCACTAATCTTGACAGGTTAAAATAAAGAATTAGTAATATTAAAAAAATATGTTGCTAATACAGTGTTAAATTGATTTTAAATTGGGGGATTCAACTTTGCTATTCATAATTCTGGATGCAGTAACTGCTCTATACTAAATTTTCTCTACCTCAAATACATTTACTGTATGGGAGAAGGGTCCTAGTAATAACAGAAGTCCCAGCATGCATTACCTTGTCCTGAAGGATTTGCTGCCATCTTCCTATTCTGTGTCAATTATATTCAGTGGCCACTGATCAGGACTTTACAATCATCTGTAAAAAAATTTTTGTGCACACATAAAATGCACTGGCCTTAAATTACAGACTCAAAATTGTGAAGAACGGCTAGGCTGAGTTCGGTTTCTTAGTCTCTTAAGAAAGATACACGCAAAAAGCACAGACTTAAATCAGAAATTTAGCTCTGCAAATTCCTCATGCACTTCATTAGATGAACTTTTTTTTTTAGTCTTGAAGTTGTTAATACCAACATTTAGCATTACTTTTAATTTACATCATCAAGATGTATTTACCAAATATATCAACCTTTTTAAAGTATCCACATAATCAGTGCTAGGAAGGAAAATAAAATTCTATAAAAATCACTCTCCATTCATTTAAAAAACAAATTCCAGCATTTGCTGTGCTGGTGAAAGAAAGAACCAACCAACCTAACAAGTTTCTACTCTGTGCCATAGTGTGCAGGATGTTTCCCCAAAAATGTTTTTAATGAGCATTTCTATGTACGTGGAGGCAGGCCAACTGTCACAAAACTAGTAAGGAAACCTGGACTCTTGGTTTCTTTGTGTGTGTGGTGCATGTGTGAGCAAGGCAGGAAAAGGCATTAGACGCCTTGTTCTATACCACTCTCTACCTTCTTCCCTTGAAAACAGGGTCTCTCACAGAGCCCAGAGCTAGGCTGGCAGTCAGCCATCCTCACTGATCCTCCGTCTCTGCCTTCCCTCAGCTCTGGGGTGCAGGCGTCGGGCTTCGGCCGTGGATGCCGGGAGATTCCAACACAGACCCTAACGCTTGGGCAGCAAGTGCTCTTACCAGCTGAGCCACCTCTCCAACCCGAAGCCTGCTCATCTCTAAGTTTAGAAATAAAAGTTTTGCATTTGGCCACGCCGAAATCACAAGACAAACTCCTCGACCCTTGAGTTTCATTCAAGTAATCACACGGGGTGGGGGGGTGGGGGTAACTAATTTAACAAATGCGCTATTTAAAAATGTTGACCGTGCATAGCGGTAATTCCAGCCCTCGGGAAGAAGAGGCAGAAGAAGCCCGAGTACTCGGCCAACGAGGGCTACACAGCCCGACCCTGACTCAAAACAAAACAAGGCGCGAACTGGATTGCGGAAGTAGGGAACTATTGTTGGGCGAAGACACGAGCTCTAAGCAGGTGCCGAGTGGAAAGGACTCGCGTCTCCCACGGCTGGGGCTGGAGCACGGCATGGGCGAAGCCGAGCTCGTACCGAAGACGATCAAGGCCACCCTGAGAAAGGGTCAGGGTGACCCAGGAGTCCTCGCCCGCGCGCGCGCGCGGGGTGGGCGAAACCCAACGGGAAGTGAGAAACCCTCGCACGCGATGCCGCGCGAGGCCGCTGGCCCGTGGCCGGCGTTCGGGCCCCACTTCTCCTGGCGTCACCAGTCCTTTTTACTTACCTGGAATGCGAGGCGCCTGGAGAAAGCTCGCTGTCCGGCCGCCGCCGTGCAGGGGGGCGCGCCCACGCAGAACCCGGCGAGAGTGCAGCAATGCACCGCGGTACAACCTTCCCGCCGGCACCAACTTCCGCCTCGTGACTGACGGGTCCCCTGGAAGCGGAAGTCCCACCTATCGACTGGACGCAACGTACGCTACCCCAAGTGATTCGCAGTTTAAGCGCTTCTTCGGCCGGAAAGGGTTTCCCTTCCGAAGAATGACAGTCGAAGAGGCTCACGGGAGATGCAGGCCGTACAGCTGGGAGCGGAGCCAAACGCTGATTGGAAGGAATGGAGCCGGGTCCCTAGCACCTAAATTGATTCTTTTTTTTTTTTTTTGTCCTTCAGGTTTGTAGGAGATTAGCTGTCTGTCTGTCAGTCAGTCAGTCAGTCAGTCAGTCAGTCAGTCAGTCAGTCAGTCAGTCAGTCAGGATTTATTTAACCCTGATGTTAATCCACTTAAGTAGAGCTTCAGAGGGAGGTTGAGCACACTTTCAGGTTTTAACAACCATCCCACGAATGATTTTGTTGTTTACCGTCTGAATAATTATACACAAGGTGAGCACTAAATAGGTACAAGTTTTCACTACTGTGCATAATCTGAATTTTAAAAATAAAAGTGTCCGTGGTGGTGCAAGCCTTTAATCCCAGCACTCGGGAAGCAGAGGCAGGGGATCTCTGAGTTCGAGGTCAGCCTGGTCTACAGAGTGAGTTCCAGGACAGCCAGGGCAACACAGAGAAACACTGTCTCAAAAAACCAAAAAAAAAAAAAAAAAAAAAAAAAAAAAAAAAAAAAAAGAAAGTGTTGGCTGAGAGCAGTGGGGCATGCCTTTGATGCCAGCACTCTTGGAGGCAGAGACGGATCTCTCTAAGTTTGAGGCCATCCTGGTCTGCATAGCAAACTCCAGGACAGTCAGGACTACACAGAGAAACCGCCGACTAAAAAGCAAGCAAGCAAGCAAGCAAACAAACAAACAAACAAACAAAAGAGTGAACGCCACACTAAGATGCTACTGGAAATTACCCGATGCTGCATAGCCTCACGCTAAATCCAGATATTTACCTTAAAAAGTAAACATATTTTTGCCAGGTGGCGGTGGCACGAGGGGAGCAGAGCCAGGCATAGCTCTATGAATTCAAGGCCAGCCTTCAAAGTGAGTTCCAGGACAGCCAGGGCTATCTAGAGAAACCCTATTTGCAAACAAAACAAAACAAAACAAAACAAAAAGAAACCAAAAAGACGTAAATATGTTTTTTATGTGTATTATTTGTTCTGTGATTATTAACCACTCTCCACAACTTGCACCTGTGCTCTTAATAATTAATATTTGGGATGTTGGAGATGTAGTAAGTTGGTAGGGTACTTGTCTAGGACACAGGAGACCCTGGATTTGATACCTCACACTACCTAAAATTGGGCATGGTAGTGTATCCTTCTTAATCCAGCCTTGGGAATTTAGTGGGAAAAGGACCTTCTGTCCAAGGCATGTAGCTTGAACAAGGAACATAGCTACATAGCAAGTTTAAGGTCAGTATTGACTACATAAACCTTATTTCTAAAATAATAATTGATGTTTGCTAATGTTTACGATGCACAATTTTGTTCTACATAGTCCGGGACTGAAACAGTAAGTTCAATACCAAAGATTTTCTTAGTTCACAGCAAAAAAAAAAAAATAGTTGAGTGTTTTCCATGTGCTAGGTGCTTGCTCTACATTAGTTTATGTCTACTTGTGATTTGTATATGGGAAGCAGAGATGTTACTACATTGTATCCAGCAATGAGCTAAGCTAAAACCCCAAAACTCTACCAAATTCTTAACTTCCCAATACTGTCTTTGCTCTAGAATAGCAGTTTTCAACTTGTGTACAGGGATAACATATAAGGTAGCCTTCATATCAGATATTTACATTATGATTTTTAACAGTAGCAACATTACAGTTATGAAACAGCAGAGAAAATAATCTTATGTTTGGGGTCACCACAACATGAGGAACTGTATTAAAGGGTCAAAGCATTAGGGATTCCTCCAGAACCAGCTCACTGTGATTCCGCCGCAACCCCCTTGAGACAGGGTTTTGATACAGGCTGTCCTTGAACTCACTTTGTAGCCCAGGCTGCAGATTGGAAAACTCCTGTCTCAACTTCCTGAGTGTTGGCACTTACAGGTCTGAGCCTTCACATCCAGTTCCAGTAACTAATTAAAATATAAAGCATGTTGGTAATAAGAAATTTTCAGTCTCTTCTGTGATCTGCTGGGGAAAATACATCTTTATTCAAGCTTAAAAATCCTAACAAATTCTTTTCAGTTAAAAGGTCCTTGTGAGGCTGAATCTGACTTAAGAAATAAATAAGATCTATATTCTTAGGAGAATTTTTTTTGTCCTGTTGCCCAAGTAGTCAGTGCAAGAACTAAGGCAACAGGGCACAGGAATCTCTTTACTTCCCAAACAGGGGGAAAAAGGGTTAACTGGCTGAAAATGTTTACTCTCCTGATCATGACCTGGTGAATACATACATCTTACTATTATACCACACTGCCTGCACAAGTAGTTAAAATAATAACACGTTAAAATAGTGGACAATCTAAAAGAACATTGTTTAAGGAGTGGAAGAAAGTTCCTCTAAAACAATTCATAGTTCCCTGGCCAGTTCAGTAGGACAGGAAAGGGGGAACATGATCAGCAGAAAGATAAATTTTACTCATGACCAATTGTTTCGCCTTTGATTTTTTGTGACTAGTAACCCTTGAAACCATTTTGTTTTCTCCTTGAGAGTTCTTGGAACTTCTATAGGCCAGTCAGAGCTGTATAGGGAGACCCTGTCTCAAAAACAAGGGGAGGGAGGTATTGTGAACTTTTTGTATAACCAAAAGGAACCTGAACCATAGAACCACCCAGGAGACTATTTGTACATTCTCTTTTCTTTTTCGTTTCCTCTTATTATGTCACTCAGGCTAGTCTCAAACACATGGATGGGCTCAAGTACTACTACTGCCTCAGCTTCCAGAGGAGCTGGGCCTAGGATGTAGGAACCGTTAATTAGATGTGTCTCTTTGTTTATTTATTTGTTTGTTTGTTTGTTTTAATTTTATGTGTTTTGCCTGCATGTGTGTATGTGCATGCCTGGTACCTGTGGAGGCCTGGTGCTTATAGAACCCAGAAAAGAGGCTTGGGTTCCTTGGCCCTGAATGTACAGGTGGAAGCCTGGGTTCTCGGGAAGAGCAGCAAGTGTTTTGTTGTTGTTGCTACCGTTTGGTTGTATGCTTGGTTGATTTTTGAGATATTGTTATCCTGGGTAGAGGATCATCTAGTTAAGGGAAATGGCCTGATTTTTTTTAGAATGAATTATCTTCGAGATACTTTCTCTACAGAGATAGCAGGTTTGAGAGAGAGGGGCAGGGAGGCGGGGGAGGCGTTCATCGATATGTCCGCTAGATGGCAGCAAAGAGCGGAGCATGGGACAGGACGAAAGCCAAAGAACTGGCCCTTTTACCAGACAAGGAAAGATGAAGAGTTTGGAATTGATGGTGAAGGTATTGGATGTTGGCCACCTCAGGATTATACCTGTAAGTGGGTACTTGTATCCAAACTTTTTACTCTCTCTCCATCCCCATGCCCGGCTGTGTGATAATGTTATTGGACTTGATTGAACATTTCCTACTTTGCATGAAGACAAGAAAAGCTTATCCTTAAAGCTGGGTTTAAGTCCAACTGTACGTGGTTTGATGGTTCAGTGAAGCAGAAGGAAAAGTTCTGGAAGCCATAGGGGAGATCAGTGTCACTTAACAAATCCTTACTGTGTCCTAGAACCTCCACGTGCATTTCCTCAAGGCCAGCCTTTTAGAAGGATGCGGTTGTCATCTTCCTATTTCAAAGGTGAAGGTACATTGAGGCTTTGAGAAATAAAGCAATGTGTCCAAGATGCCACAATTGTTTTGCTTATTTATGATAGTGAACTGACCCAGTAGAAGATGCTTGTGTTTATAATCACCAAGAATGCCAATGGTGCCAAGCAGTGGTGGCACCTACCGTTGATCCCAGCAATGGAGGCAGAAGCAGTTGGATCTTTGTTGAGGTTTAGTCTGTTGCTGTGTATTATAATGCTAATACTGGCCCCCAATATCTGGTTGCCTCAGGGACAAGAGAATCTTTATTTATACCAAGTGGTGTTATGTGACCTTGCTCCTTAATTTAGAATTATTGGCTGAGTAAAGATACTGACAGCCTGTAGCTGGGCAGAAGAGAGATGGGTAGAGTTTTGGTTCCCAGGCTTGGAGTCTGAGAAGGACCATGAAGGAAGAAGAAGGTGGAGAGAGGAGAGAACACCATGTGGTAGGTGAGTCATGACAACATGGCCATGGGGGTTGGCCAATTGGAGGTAAGAGCAGCCTGGTTGGAACATAGCATCTGGGTGTTGATAGGGAAGTGGGTACTTGTAACTGAACTCTGTGCCTCCACCCCCATGCGGTTGGACTTGAACATTTCCTACTTTGCATGAGGACAAGGAAAGTAGATACATGGCTATATGCTACTCGCTGCCATGCATAATCCATTTGTTAATGTGTGGTAATCTGTAATTAGACTGAAGCCTGCCTCGTTATTGGCTATTTTGAACCCTGGTGGTTTCCATGGATTGTTTAGAGGGCTCACTGAACCGCACTAGGTTTCCTGTGGAATGGCTGCGTGGTTGCCAACATATGATTTCCTGACACTTATTTATAATTTGAGTGCCTGTAGAGAACCAAGTTTCCAGTATTCTAGTATTATCCAAGTGCCAGGAAGGATGCCAGGCAGGTACGGTGTTGACTAATGTTTAATTTAAGTCCAGTTAAAGTTGGCATGTGGAGCTGGAGATGACCATTAGCAGCAGGGTGCTTGCCTAAGGCTTGCCTAAGGCTTGAGGCCCTCAGTTCAATGCTCCAGAAGAAAAAGGCTGAAACTCACTCATTCATTCAACAAACATCTAATGACTCATGTGTTGTGTAAGGCACTGGAAAAACACAAGCAAAATAATGTATTCTTGTTTCTGTAAGATACTTTTACCTGGCGTATTGGTAGCATACACCCTTAATCCCAGCAAAGGCAGGGAATCTCTGAGTGTGAGGCCAGCCTGGAAAGCTTGCTGGCTCTCTCCCAAAGCAAACATGAGGGGGTCGTGCATGAGGGCCAGCTACTTGACAGTAGACGATGCTCCAGAATGAAACCTGCCTTGTGGTGTCTTGAGCTTGAACTTTCTAATGCCTAGAACTGTGAGACACAAGCGTCTGCTACTTAAACAATGGTATTGTATTATGACAGCCCCTAGTAAATGCTTTAATATAATATGCAACACATAGGTCATATAAAACTTAAGTGTAACTCCTTTCCTTCCTTCCTTCCTTCCTTCCTTCCTTCCTTCCTTCCTTCCTTCCTTCCTTCCTTCCTTCTGAATTTCCTATGTAGCTGAGGAGGACCGTGACTTTACGATCCTTCTGATTTTATCTCCCAGGTCCTGGGGTCACAGGTGGGACCATCATACTAGATGTATGTGACATGTGACACTGGGGCCTCATGCTTGGTAGGCATGCACTATACCAACGAAGCTACACCCCACCCTATCATTAAAAAGATTTACTTCGTGTGTATGTGTGCTTTGCCTGCATGTGTGACTGTGTATCCCTAGCATGCAGTGCCTGCAGAAGCCAGAAGAGAACATCTGATACCCTGGAACTGGCATTACAGACAACTGTTAGCAGACATGTAGGTGCTGGAACCCCGACCGAGCTCCTTTGGAGGAACAGACAGTGCTCTTAGCCACTGAGACATCTCTCCAGCCCCATACCCTCTCACTTCTGAAACTACACACTGCTTAACGTTATTTAATTAGAAGTTTCAATTGTTTCCATACTGGAGCAAATATTTTCTCCAAACTAAAATGACTTCAAAACTACTTAAGATGTATAGTTGTACAAGAGCTGTCCAACTCTCATCATCAATGGCTTTTATAAAAAAAAAACCCACATAATTTTATTATTATAATACAAATAGTTATTTTGTTGATTAAAAAAACAAACTCTTTTTATTATATATACTTAAAATAATTTATAAACTATTTATAAACTATGTATATTTTATTTAGTTGTGAATTAAATATCAAGATTATCCAGATATGACTAGTAACAGTTGTCTTCGATATTATATCACCTTTCAGTCATTCTCAAGGCACAGCTTTATATTAGCTTGATTTATGACCTTTAAATATTTAGACAGGTGCTGGAGTCAGAGCTGAGTGGCAGAGTACTTACCTAGCAGGCACAAGGCCCTGGGCTTAATCCTCAGTACTGCCAAAAATAAAGTAAAGTAAATATCTAGAAATGCAGAATCTAAGCCTGCATCTGTATTCTTGCCCTTGGCCCCCAAAGATCCATATGAACTTTAAAAAAAAAAAAAAACAACTCACAAATTCCACCTTCTGTCTTCTGTTAAACCTTATAACATACAGAAGTCTAAGCTGACATATTTGATCATCCTCTCTCTCTCCCTTATCCCTCCCTCCCTTCCCCTCCCTCCTTTTCTTGTGCTTGGCATTGACCCTTCATAGATGTAAGGCAAATCTATTACAGAACTATAGTTCTGGCCAATTAAATGACCTATCTCCTTTTCGGGGCAAACTATATATTTTTTTTAAATCCTTGCAAATAAATTTAAAAAAAATCCACACACCAAAATTAACCAGACTTAAAGTCTATGCAACTTAATGGAGCTGTATACAGGTAGCATCGGCACTGGAAACGGAAGCTGTGACGCTTCACTTTAAGTTCTCCACTTTCAGTATTGATTGTGGTTTATGCACTTAACCACCACCAAAATCAGATAGATATCTTTGAACGTCCTAGTTGTAATTCTGTCCTGATTTCCTTTACATTCTTATTACATACATATTTATTTATTTATTGTATGTGTGTGAGTGCACACATGCCACACTGAACCATGTAGAGTTGTATGTAAGACATAAAATGGACCATACCTCTGCTCTTTCCAGTAGGGAACCGGTAACACAGGGAAATAACAGTTCTACCAGTTAGACTTGGTGAACCAATGAATCTTTGTTGGGGTTACTTACAGGACCAGAGATGACTCAAGGGAGGTCCCAACACAGGTGACAACTCAGGGAAGCCCTTTGCACGGCTTGCACACAGCTCTATAGGTCCAAGAGTCTGCTCTTGGCAGGTAGGCTGGCTAGGGTCTCCTCCTCCAGCACTTGTTTGCAGTGTCTGCCCAATAATTTCTTAATCTTATGTAAATAAAGGACTGATAACCCATTTCATTAGTCAGTAAAATTATGGTCATCTAGACAATTCAGAATATCCTGCTACTTCATATTCAGATTTCCAAAAAGTCACTATCTAAAGCAATGGTTCTCAGCTTGTAAGTCAAAACCCCTTTGGGGATCAACTAACCCTTTCACAGAGATTGCATATCAAATATTCTGCATATTAGATATCTACATTGTGATTCCTAACAGCAGCAAAATTACAGTTCTGAAGTAGTAACAAGATCATTTTATGGTTGGGTTCACCACAACATGAAGAACAGTATTAAATGGTTGCAGCCTTAGGAAGGTTGAGAAGCAGTGGTCTAAGTGAAGACTCTGAAGATACACGACAGCTCCAGTTATTAATACATGCTACGTATACAGGTTACAGCAGAATGACAAACAATCCTGATGTTGAAAGAAAACAAACATATTCTAATTAGAAGTAACAGTGAAGCTTTTTTCTAAAATTGTAAAACTATAATGGGCTTCACAGCCTATGACGTAACTTAGCTGTGCCTGTTAACACAGTTTTCAAAGTGGGGTTGCAGAAGGGTGTTTGTAGGGGAGAAGGCAGCCCCGCAGCTGTAAGGTGGAGTTCCAGGTTTCTTCATACCAACAGTCTTTGTTAAGACACAGTAGCGCAGGACTCAAGTTTTTCAAAAGGGCCATGGACACTTCTTAGGGAATTCTCTCACTTTCATAGTGGAGAAACATAGGCATAGAGTTGGAGTCACAAACGCATTATTATTTGTTCTCAAAATGGTGAGGCAGGAGAATGTTCAAACTCAAGGCCAGCCTGGGCTACAGGTTCCAGGTTAGCCTAGGTGACTTAGAGAAAAGCCAGAAGCTCCAAACAAGTAAAAAACAACGTTAAAAAAGAAAGAAGAGGAGGAGAGGAAGAAGAAAAGGATGAGGAGGAGGCGGCAAGGAAAGAAGGAAGGAAGGAAGAAAGGAAGGGAGGAAGGGAGAAAGGGAGGAAGGAAAGGAGGGAGAGAGGGAGGAAGGAAGGAAGGAAGGAAGGAAGGAAGGAAGGAAGGAAGGAAGGAAGGAGCGAGCTGGAGAGATGGCTTGGCAGAGTCTTCTGCTCTTAGTTTGGTTCCCAACATCCCCACTAGGCAGCTCAAAATCACCTAACTCCAACTCCAGAGATCTGACCCCCTTTCCTGGCTTCCGCTCGCTTCCTGGGCAGCTTCACTCACTTGTACATACCCCTGCACAACACGTGTGCATACACATGACTTGAAATAATAATTATTTTTTAAAGTGAAAAAAACCCCCACAAATATCAATATATTGCTTAGCCTTGGGAAAGAAGGAGGCACTATAGATATCTTTAATTTATAAGTTTCTTACTTCATTCATATTTATGAACTAAGAAAGAAGTAAATGATCATTGCAATGCCTAGATGTAAGTAATATGACATTGTAGAAAGGAAACAATGTACCATTCCCTACCCCTTAACGGTGTGGTGCATGTTATGTCCATGTAAATGTCCACACACACATGTGGGCTGGGGAGGGGTGGAAGCTGTGCGGAGCCTAGCTGAGCCGGCCTGGAGCAAAAGTGGGGCTGAGGTGTCTGCAAATCCTGGAAATCTCGTCCTGAGATTGGTGGCGGTGGGATCATTCTTCTCCCCCACCCCCATATCCCAGCCTACACAGTCCTGGGTCCCCACCTTTTCCCTTGAGAGAAGGTAGACTGGCAACAAGAATGGACTCCCTTGCCTTACAGTAAGTCCAGCAATATCTGAAATTCTTCCCTATGCATATGAGACATCCTCAGCACCCTGGTCCTGGCCAGTGAATTACACTCTCCCCCAAAGACCCCTACCTACTCCCTAAAGGTTTAACTTGCCTTTGTTCTCCCAATTAAAGAAGCAGAAGCCTGCCTCCCAAGAGGCTTTTCTCAGTGTGCTCACTCGCTACCTGAGGTCTCCATCCCCCTGGCCATTCCCCACCACCACCACCACACACAATTTTCCTCTACTCAGTTGTGATCACGGGCAATTACGCCACTATGGGTGGGGGAGTGGAGCCTGACCAACACATATACATTTATATGTGTGCACGTATTGTACATATGTGTGGATATCACATCCATTTCTCTTCTTTTCTAAGTCGGTATGCACATGCACCTGGATGCTCACAGAGACCAGAAGATAGAATCAGATCCCACTGGGATGGAGTTACATATAAATGTTTGTGATCGGCCTGCCATGTGTACTGGGAACTAAATTTGGGTCCTCTGGAAGGGCAGCAAGAGCTCTGTGCTGCTTAATTTTGTGTCAGCTTGGCACAAGCTAGGCTCATCTGGGATGAGGGGTCCTTAATTGAAAAAGTACTTCCATAAGATTAGCCTGTATGCAAATCTGTGGGGGTGTCTTCTTTCTTTTTTTCTCCATTTCTTTCTTTAATCTAATTACATCACTTCCCTCTTTACCTTTCCTCGCTCCAACCTCTCCTGCGCCCCTCCTTCCAGCCTTCTCTACCCTCCAACTCACTCTCAAACTGACAGCCTCATTCTTGTTTTTATTTTTGCTACACACTACACACACACACACACACACACACACACACACACACACACACACGATGTAATGGGGTATCCTAGATGCGATACTGAACTGGGAAGAGAATATTAAGGAAATGCTAGTGAACTCTGAGTGGAGAGTCTGGTCCAGTTAATGGCAGAGTTGGCTCCTTAGCTGTGACGAATGTGGCATAATGATGACAGATGATGTTGACCACGGGAGACACTGAGTGAGGCAAAACCTCTCCGCACCAACTTCGAGTCTTTTCTGGACATCTAAAGAGCATTCTAAAATAAAAACTGTAAACCAGAAGGAGGAGGGGCTCAATTCCTACTGCCAGCCACATCCTTCCTGAGGGAACCTAGCTTAGCCTGTTCCTGGCCTTCAGAAATAGTCGATGCGCCTCAGCCTAGTGCTTAATTTGAACAAATTATATGGATGGTCAGGAAGGAATTTTGAGAAATTGTTTGTCAACACCTACTGCCACTACAGCTAGCGCAGAGACACTCCCTGTGACTGTGGATTCTAATTGTCCTGACCTCTCCATGTGGCAGTGCAGCACTCAGTGGTCCCAGGCCACACCATGTACCCACCCCAGCACTCAGTGGTCCCAGGCCACACCATGTACCCACCCCAACACTCAGTGGTCCCAGGCCACACCATGTACCCACCCAACATTCAGTAGTCCCAGGCCACACCATATACCCACCCAGCATTCAGTGGTCCCAGGCCACACCATATACCCACCCCAATACTCAGTGGTCCCAGGCCACACCATGTACCCACCCCAGCACTCAGTGGTCCCAATGTGCCCCTCGATGCTGCTGCTCCTGGTTCTCACACCCTGGCTCTGGTCTTCATTTCTAGTATCTTTGTCTCCACTCTTCTTATTTTGGCTCCCACTTTTCTCGGCTCTCCACCAAGACAGACTCAGACGGACGACATTCCTTCACACGCAGCTTTGCTTGCCCTCCTAGCCCAAACTCTGCTGCAACTTCAGTGGAAAAGGTGGGTATGTGTAGCTTCTCCCCACACTATCAACAGCTATCTCATCAAAGATAAAGAACATCCTCTCTACAACGGGAAACATACAGAGTTGTATAGATGTGAGTAGCTTTGGGCTGCAGAGAAACCTCAGTAGGTGGGACGGCTATTCTTGTCTGTCATCCTCACTACATCTGGAATGGACTTCAATCCAGAAATGGAGTGCACACTTTATGACCCGGATATTGAGCCTGAAAGACTGGAACTTTTGATCCATATCTTGTGGTGGCATGACACATCCTCTTAATTTGGATGACACATGCCTTTAATCCAGATCTAGAGACACACCTTCAATCTGGGCCACACCTTCTGCTGGAGGCCTATATAAGGACAATGGGAAGAGGAAGGGTTCCTTCATTCTTCTTTGCTTGTGTTTACTCTGCCAGCACTTCTTTTTTTTTTTAAAGATTTATTTATTTTATGTATATGAGTACACTGTAGTTGGTTGTGAGCCTTCATGTGGTTGTTGGGAATTGAATTTTTAGGACCTCTGCTCACTCCATCGGCCCTGCTAAGTCCAGTCAGCCCCATCTGCTCAGTCCCTGCTCGCTCCAGTGAGCAATTTATTTGTTAATAAATAAATGAGATTTATTTATTATTATAAATAAGTACACTGTAGCTGTCTTCAGGCGCACCAGAAGAGGACATCAGATCTTATTATGGGTATTGTGAGACACCATGTGGTTGCTGGGATTTGAACTCAGGACCTTTGGTATATGTGCTGCCGAAGCGAGCACAACTCAGGACCTTTGGAAGAGCAGTCAGTGAGTGCTCTTACCCACTGAGCCATCTCACCAGCCCTCTGCCAGCACTTCTATTGGAGTCCACTTCTTCAAGATTCCAGCTTATACAGAAGACCAGCTGAAATATCTAGACTGGCGGGACTGAGCAATTACTAGATTCTTAGACTTTCTACTCATAGCTGGCCATTGTTCAGTTAGTTGGACTGCAACCTGTAAGTTATTCATGTGTGTATATATATATATATATATATATATATATATATATATATATATATATATATTTGAACCTTTGGGGTACATTTCTCATTCAAACCACCACACCATGTATCAATACTCCAAAGAATTCTGGGTAGCAATGGTGTTGTTGTGTGAGACTGCAGAAATCCTCTGATGGGGTGAACCTTGCTTCCCCTTCAGTGTTAAATTGTTAGCATCAAAGCCTCTAGGATATGTGGTGTTTCCTGAGAACTTCAGCCTGCCTTGACCTGATGGCGAGAATTTGCCGAATGAGTACATTTGGGAGATGACAACCTCACTACAAAGCTAACCCTGAGGATCCAAGATATACAGCGTGCCCTCAAAATTGGGAGCAAAGTGCACATTCTAGCATAGGACTGGGTAGTTTACAAAGTCTTGAAGAGGCCTGGGTTTGATTTTAAAGATATGTGCATTTCATCAGATTAAACTTCTAGACATTTCCATTTATTAGCCTAAGTTCAAAGCTACTGTTTCAGCCAGCAGAGGCAATCAGGTGAGTGAGCACATGTTAAGGCAGTTTCCTGGTCCTCTCGTGCTCTGCAAGGGTGATGGCGATGGTGTTCTTGTGACAAAACAGGATGCCCTCAGTGGAGGAGACAGGGCAAAGCAAGCTTCCCACCAAATCAAAGAATCCTAAAACGCCTGCAGAATTAATGACCTCATATGTGTACGTGGGAAGCCCTGCCTTAGCTGGACTCTATAATCAGGCAACTGACTATTTTTGAGCTAGGGGTCTCTAGCCCAGGCTGGCCTTATCCTTAAGTAGTTAAGGAGGACCTTGAACTTGTGATCTGCTCACCTCCACCCTCTGAGTGCTGCAATTACAGATGTACACCACTCTGTCTGGTTTACAGTGTTAGGAACAGTATCAAAGGTCTTGGGCATCCTAGGTAAGTGGTCTATCAACTGAGTTCTATGCCCAGCCCCTGACTCTAGTTTTCTACAGTGGCCTACACCCCTTGCTTCACCATTTAGAGTTACACAGAGTAAGGACTTGTGCCATATCCAGACTCCTGGTCTGTGTAGTGAGGGTTCATCTGTTGACCTGCAGAACCTTCTGTCACCTGTGTTAGAACCCTCAGGAGGGACTGAGCAGAGCACACAGGAGCAAGCACTGTGGCTCTGAGAATGAGGAATTCACAGGCTTGGGGAAGAAGCCAGAACTTTGCCCTCAGAACCCAGAGATACCTAGTCCTCCTCTGTTTTAGAACTTTTCCTGTACACTTACAGTCTTTTCCTTATTGCTCTCTGCGGTAGTTTGAATAAGAATGCTCATGCCTTAGGAGAATGGCGCTATTTGTGAAAGATGGGGAGCTGTTGTCTTGTTGGAGGAAGTATGTTACTTGGGATGGGCTTTAGCTTTCAAAAACCCCTCCACCCCAGCTCTCCCCACCTTGGCCTACACATCAAGATAAAGCTCTCAACTAAAACTCTGGTGCCATGCTCTCTGCCATGATGATAATTGACTACACTCCTGAAAGTGTAAGCAGTTAAGAAGTCTGGTGTGAGCAGGAGGGATGGCTTAGTGAATAAAAGCACCTCTTGCCAACTCTGACAGCCTGAGTTTGAACCCTGAAACCCATATGGTAGGAGGAGAGGACCAGTTCCTACAAGCTATCCTCTGGCTGCCATATTTGTACCGTGGCAGGATCTCACACACACTCACACACACACACACACACACACACACACACACACACACACACACCACACGACTAATAATAAGCCTGTCTGGCATTAGCTGCACTGGGACAATTGTGATGATTAGTTTTGATTGTCAATGTGATCCAACCTTGAATCACATGGAAAGAGGGAACGTTGAGGAATTTCCCAGATCAAAGTGATCTGAGGCTATAACGATGAGAGTGTGCCTTCACAGATGAGTGAAGAGGGAAGGTCCAGTGCATTGTGGGAGACATTATCCCTAGGTAGGTGGGTCTGGGCAGAATAAGAAAGCTAGCCAAGCAAAACAAAAGGCTAAACAATGAACATTATTGCTCCATGGCTTCTGTTTGAGCTCCTCACCCTGACTTCCCTCAATGGTGGATTGTGACCTAGAAGACTAAGATGAAATATAACCTTTCTTCCCCGATTTGCTTTTTGCCAGGGTATTTTTGCCACAGCAATAGAAAGCAAAGTAGACATCATTGAAGGCTGGGATTTTCCACTTACGCATACAGCCATTCTCAGGGTACCAGGGATGGCTCCGCTCAGGACCACAGGATGGCTGCTGTGGCACCAGACATCAGTCTACACAGGACTGCATTGGAAAGGAAGAGATCTGGCACGAGACAAGCAAGAAGGCAACGAAACATCATCGTAGGAGACTGGTGATGGGGCAGCTTTTGGTTTTAGCTGGGAATGGCACCCAGGCTCGCACACGCTAAGAACACATTCTTTTTTAACTGTTTGAGGATTTCTTATATGCTTATACTGTGTTTTGGTCAAGTCCATCCCCACTCGCTCCCCTCCCCTCTATCGCCTTCACACTACTCCCTCCCGGGGTTGGTTGTGTGTTTGTTTTGAGAGTCACTGAATCCACTCAGTGCTGCTAGTTGTGCACGGGCTGCCTCTTGGGGTCGGGCTGCATCTCTGAAGAGCAAGCACATACTCTTACCACTGAGCCATAGCCCCAGCTTCCTAGCTTTATCTAAAGTAGCCTGCTCCCAGACCCAGGCGATCGCCAACACTAAACCAAGCAGAGAAGAGTATTGTTGGTTGATTGACGTCCAGCAAGTGGCTCAGTACCTCTGGGATGGCCTCACCTCTTCATTCATAAAGCGAGGAACACAGAGTAGATGCCTCTTAAAAATGTTTTATTTCCCATTGCTTTTATTTATTGTGTACCGTGTGCCACGGCGTGTATAATGGGGATCATAAGACAGCATGCAGCAGTCAGTTCTCTCCTTTGTTCCATGTGGGTCCCAGGGATTGAACTCGGGTAATCAGTTTTGGCAGCAAGTGTCTTTACCCACCGAGACTCTTCCTGGGCCTAAAACATAAAACTAACGCAACAGACCATCAAGGTTTGCAAATCATAAATGGTCTACTTGAAGTCTTACAAATAATAACCTGATGGTTCAGGAACTGAATGTTATCGGTATTCCCTAGAACTCCCTTTAGGTGTAAAAAAATTTCTCTTAGCACTATATGTTAATTTTTTCTGCTTTGAATTTTATATAAGTAGAATCTTGTAGATCACGTAGTAGATATTCTTTTGTGCTTCTTTCATCATTATGATTGCGAGGCTCATTCATCATGTATTCCTTCATTGTTATGGATATGTAATATGTTATTATTCAAATACGCCACATTTACTTATGCATTACAGTGTCAGTAAGTCATGTGAGGTTTTTCCTAGTTTTAGCTGTCCTGCTTTGTGTGTGTGTTTGTGTGTGTGTATGTGTGTGGTATATGAGAGCATGGACAGGGAGACATCAGGTGTCCTTGTTGTATCATTCTCATCTGATTCTCTTGACAAGGCCTCTCACTGAACCTTGAACCAGCCACAGCCAGCCGTTTTCACTCTCACACCTATAGTGTAGGGTTATAGGCAGCACACAGCTATGCCCAGGTTTTTTTTTTTTTTTTTTGGTTTTTCGAGACAGGGTTTCTCTGTATAGCCCTGGCTGTCCTGGAACTCACTTTGTAGACCAGGCTGGCCTCAAACTCAGAAATCCGCCTGTCTCTGCTTCCCGAGTGCTGGGATTAAAGGTGTGCGCCACCACACCTGGGCTTATGCCCAGGTTTTTATGTGGGTTCTAACTTGGGCCCTCATGCTTGTGCAGCAAACACTCTTATTGGCTGAGCCATGTCTCTACCACAGTTACCTAGTGCTGCGTTTCATCTTCTGGAGAGTATATGTATGCCTCCCTATGCCTGCCCAACATCTGTCCCTTTTTCTCTGCCTTCTCCTCATCTCTTGTCCTCCTCCTCCTCCCTGCCTCCCCCTCCTCCTCTCCTCTTCCTCCCTTCTCAGATTTTTGATATAGGGTTTTCCTATGTTGTCCTGACTGTCTTGGGACTTGCTTTGTAGAGCAGGCAGGCCTCCTACAGGCAGGCCTTTTGAGTGCTGGAATTAAAGACATGTGCCCAAGACCCAGAACTTTCTCTGTTTTGAGACATCATGTCCATATATATAGCTCAGACTGGCCTGGAACTCACTTTGTAGTCCAGACTGTTCTCCAACTCATAATCCACCAGCCACAGGCCCTTAAGATCATATAGCCTTGTGCCACTACACCTAGCTGAAATACTTATTTCTATGTTTTCTGTTTTATAGGGGTCATATAATGTGCGAAAGTTCAACTTTTAGATGCTTTTTAGCGACATTTCCTAGTGATGAACCTCAATACACACATGCAGGTACATTGCTCTCATACACACACGTGTGCACATACACGCGCACACACACACACACACATGCACACACACATGCACATACAGTACATTGCTCTCATACACACAGATGCATGCACACACACACAAACACACACACATATGCACACACACATGCACGTACATTGCTCTCATGCACACACACACATGCGCAGAGGGGCAGCTAAAACTAGAAAAAAAAACCCTCCTGTCTAATTCTTGGCTAAAGTTTGAGTCACAGAAGATGTCATCATGAGGCCTATCCATCCTCACTGCTAATACAACGCAATGCTAGCATTTCCAAATGCTCGTTAGCTCCACGACTTCTCCGGCCCACTCTATGCAGAGCAGTCACAACGAAGGAGCACACGTCCATCTCTACCTCACTCCCAGCCAACACTTGCTTGAGAAGAAAGGTGGAGAGCAGATATCCTTAGGTTATGGCAGCAAACAGCATTTCTATGGCCAGCTGAGGCCCCCAGCTCCCAAGAGTCTACTGCAGAGTTCTAGAAAATATCCTTCTCTTTGTGATACAGTCCACAACCTGAGATATGGAATGAGTTGACTAGTTCATCTGAATGTACCCACCTGCTCTCTGAGACAGGGTTTCTCTGTGTAATAGCCCTGGTTGTCCTGAAATTTGCTCTATAGACCAGGCTGGCTTTGGATTCATGGAGATCTACCTGCCTTTGCCTCTGGCATGCTATGATTGAAGGCATGTACCACCACCACCTGACTTCTTCTAAAATTTAAACCTGCTAAATGTTCAAACCACGACCCAAACAAGCTGTGATAGTTTGAGGGTGGGTCGGAGATGCAGCTCAGTTGGCAGAGAGCTTTGCCTAGCATGCCAGAAGCCTTCTGCCCAATCTCCAGCTTAAACTGCATGTGGGTCAAGTAATCCAGCACTAGGAAGGTTGAGGCATGAGGATCAGAAATTCTTGGCTAAATAGAAGTTTGAGTCCATTTTGGAACACGTGAGATTCTGTCTCAAAAAAAGGGGTGGGGGTGGGAGATGCTGATGGGGAAGAGTGCTTGCTGTGCAAGCTGGAAGACCTGAGTTCAGCACCCATATTAAAGGTGGGCTGAGGGCTGGTGAGATGGCTCAGTGGGTAAGAGCACCCGACTGCTCTTCCGAAGGTGATAAGTTCAAATCCCAGCATCCACATGGTGGCTCACAACCATCTGAAACAAGATCTGGCGCCCTCTTCTGGAGTGTCTGAAGACAGCTACAGTGTACTTACATGTAATAAATAAAATAAATCTTTAAAAAAAAAAAAAGGTGGGCTGAGTGCCTGTAACCCCAGTGCTGGGGGTGGACAGCATAGGTGTACCCTAAGAGCATGCTGCCAGCTAGCCTGGCTGACTGACATGGTGGGCTTCTGGTTTCCTGAGAGACCTGGCTCAAGAGAGTAAAGAGGAAGACACCTGATGCCCTCTTCTGGTTTCCATATTTATGCACATGGATACATGTAAACCTGCACACATATACCCAAACAAAGGTGGACTTCTAGCCTCCCCTATCCTACTCTGTGCTCCTGTGTGTGTGAGCATGTATGGAAGCAGGCGGTGGATGTTGGGTGTTACCTGTTACCTACAAGCAATTACTGCATCATCATTATCATCAGATTCTTCTTCTTCTTCTTCTTCTTCTTCTTCTTCTTCTTCTTCTTCTTCTTCTTCTTCTTCTTCTTCTTCTTCTTCCTCCTCCTCCTCCTCCTCCTCTTCCTTCTCTCCTCCTCCTCTTCTCCTCCTCCTTCTCCTCCTTCTCTCCTCCTCCTCTTCTCCTCCTCCTTATCCTCCTTCTCTCCTCCTCCTCTTCTCCTCCTCCTTCTCCTCCTCTCCTCCTCCTCCTCCTTTAACAGGGTCTCTACTTTAACCTGGAGCTCAGGGATTTGGTTAGCCTAGCTGGCCAGTGAGCCTTTAGGATCTCCTTGTTTCCCCCTCCTCTCTGGTGTTGCATCTGACTTTTTTTTTTTTTTTTTGATTTATTTATATTTGTATGTGTGTGAGTGTCCTGCACTGATTGAGACTAGAGAAAAACATCAGATCCCTTGGAACTGGAGTTATTGGCAGTTTTGAGCTGCCACATGGGCATGCAAATCAAACCAGGGTCCTTTGCAAGAACAGCAAGTGGTCTTAACTACTGAGCCGTCTCCCCAGCTCCTACATCTGGGATAGTTGGATCTGAACTCAGGTCATCATGCATGTACAGCAAGCACTTTGACCCACCCCACCACAGAGTGTTTAGATATGAACAGGTAAAATGATTCTGTCATTCATCCCCAAACTCATCTGCTGCCTATGAAGCGTGATCCAATTTCTTGTTTGCAAAACTCTTCAGATTCTGGCTTCAAGCAGTTTTGCTTCTTTCTGGGGACATCACCAGCTGAATTAAACTGCCCACACAAAATTCTCTCTGTTGGGGCTTTGCCTTCTCAGCTGGGTTCCCCCCCCCCTTGTTTGAGACAGCTTTCTGTGGTTTGTTACATGTAACTCTGAATGTCCTCTGAAAACCTCCTTTGTCCTCACCAGCCATCCACTTTGGAAGTGGTGGCGTTATTTTGAGGCGGGGTTTGGGATGCCATATAGAATAAAGCTATGATTGTATTAAAAGCCAGCGGAGGATAAGCAGCTAACACAAACACCAAGAGTGCCTAAGCACCTCCTGTACCAAGGGAGAAGATGGGACAATGCCTTGTTGGCACTGAGCACTCGCATGCAGTCCTGGCAGAGTTGCCAGTAAGGGTGACAGGGCTCCTTTTTGGCAAACTACTAAATTGTGGGGCCCGAGGCCCTATCTCCTGATAGGTTCCAGGCTAAGTGCCTGTCACTCCTTGTGGATGGGAAAGGGCCCATGTGACTGGGTCTTGCTTCAAAGGCAGATAGTTTATTCTGGGGCGAGTATGTTTGGCCATATCCCGAACAAAATGGGTTGAGGTACGTTCTACTGTGGGAATTAAACATATATATTTTAAATTGAGACAGGGACTCACTATGTAGCCCTGGCTGTCCTGGAATTCACTTATGTAGGCCAAGCTGGTGATATCAGCGAGGCAGGCTATAGCAGAGGTGGGGACATCTCTGCTACAGGCCTCAGATGCTCTCTGATGACAGTATTTTTTCAGCTTTTGGGTTGGTGAAGCTAGTGGCTTGGTGAGTTAACACATCCTAAAGATTTCATTTAATAGTCAAAAGGAAGTTAGGTCAGATGCAAAGATTAGTAATTAGTGATTTTTTTTTTAAGAGGGAAACAGGGTTTCTCTGTATAGCCCTGGCTGCTCTGGAACTCTCTTTGTAGACCAGGCTGGCCTTGAACCCAGAGATCCACCTGCCTCTGCTGGTACTAAAGGCACGTGCCACCATACTCAGCAATGAATGACTAAGGGAACTAAAGATAGACAAATATGATCTGCAACATTCTAACACCACAAATTTGTAAAAGTTTACTCTGTGGAACTTTCAACAGAGATAGGCTTTTCGGGGGAAGTGCAGTTCCCAAGATGTTTGGGGATTGTCATGACACTGGGACATCCCACAAACGCCTGTGTCTTTCACAGAACTCAGCCTCAGAAATTTGAATTTCCCTCCATAAATCCCAAGCCACATCGCAGCCTTTTGTTCTGAGAACCTTGCCAGGCTTCCTCTTCACTACCATGTTGCGCTAGACACAGAGTCACGTGCTTGGGGACTTGGGTTATTTCAGGAACTGTTCTTCACTGCAAGGAGCACTGAAATGAATCAGGAAATGGTGGATGGGACAGGCAGGCCTCAGCTGAAAATGAACGCTGGAACTTTCCACCAAGATATTTCTCATAGTTCACTTTCTTTAGTTTTTTTTTTTTTTTCACTTTCTTTAGTTTTGATGACTACCTACCTCTTCTTGAATCATTGTGGCCATATGCCTCTGACAGACCAGGAAAGTAAATAAAGAAACTTTCACATGGCCCTTTAGGAACCCTGGTTCGTTCTTTCTTTCTTTTCTTTCTTTTCTTTTCTTTCTTTCTTTCTTCCTTTCTTTCTTTCTTTCTTTCTTTCTTCTTCTCCTTTCTCCTCCTCTTCCTCCCCATCTTCTGTGGGGAGACATAAAACAGTGTCATTCTGACTCAAACTAAGGCAATGGAGTTTGGAATGCATCATATAATTATGGATATTCTGTGGTTGTTGTTCATAAGAATAGTAGAGAAAAAACTGAGGGCAAAGGAAGGGAGTTAACATTTGAGGAGCTCCTAACACTCAGCAAAGGCCGCGAGCCTAGAAGTTCCACAGTGTCTCATGTACGGCCCTCTGCGTCCCTCTCCCTACCTGGAAGGCTGGGAGACAGTTTTATTTTATTGCATGTACATGTGAGGGGTTAGAGGAACAACTTTTGGGGAGTTGGTTCTTTCACTTCACCTCATTGTCAAATCTAGGTTCTCTATAAGTGCAGTGTTTGTTTTAAAGATTTTATTTATGGGTACACTGTAGCTGTCTTCAAACACACCAGAAGAGGGCATCAGATCCCATTATAGATGGTTGTGAGCCACCACGTGGTTGCTGGGAATTGAATTCAGGATCTTTATAAGAGTAGTCAATACTCTTAACCACTGAGCCATCTCTTCAGCCCCACTTCTGTGAAGTCTTAAGAGCACCATTATGTTGAGGTGGCCTAATTGTTTAAATAAATAACAATATTCAAGAAGAAGATCTGTCAGATATCTATTGGTCAGTCCTTTCTAGTTATATTTGTATTGTCTACTTTAATGAAGATAATAGGGTATGTAATAGCTTTAGGCAGCTCCTACATGGAAATGAAGTGACACTTTTGCCCACCTCAGAGGGTGAGACCCTAGTACTCCCATGAGACAAATACAGCATTTAAAATTGCTGTTTAGTGCCCTTTCAGTATTATTTTCCCAACCAAGGCAGAGGGCTCTGGAGGAGATAAAAGGCAATGGATACTGTACTGAGGGCTAAACTCTTTGGACTATGTCAGAAGGGGGCCACTGAAGTTAAATGAGACTCTGGTGGTTATTTTGGGTTGGTTTCAGTTCTGCATTCTACACATTTTGTTTCTAGAGAAAGTGATACAGATAGAGCCCTTTGTGAATCTCAGTGTTAAAACCTGTCACCATTTTTTAACAGGCAAACTGGACAAACCTAAGAAGTTCAAGGACTGGGAAAAGTGTGTTTCTTCACAGTGAGCCATACACAGTACTTACGTGTTTGCTAGACGGGCAGATGACCCTCTTACTTGACCTTCAGACAGAAGCGCCAGTGACAGGTAAGTGGAAAGGGGACAAAGATATACTTTAAAGAGCTGGAAGTAAAGCCTAGTCTATCTCCGCCATGGCAGCGAATAGAGGCTCTGGAGAATTCAGCTCGGCCCGAGGCCAGTATAGGAACCATCGATGCGTGAAAAACAACTAGGACCTCACGGTTCTTGCAGAAGACTGGTTGGCTAAGTGTGCACGTCAGGACCATAAATCATTTGTAGCACACGCTATTTACGGATGCTCACGCTTCTGAGGTTTACGCCTTACATAAACC
The DNA here is from genome assembly GCA_902729485.2 of Mus minutoides. NCBI lineage: Eukaryota > Metazoa > Chordata > Mammalia > Rodentia > Muridae > Mus > Mus minutoides. The sequence goes on from LR749586.1 coordinate 489,761, forward strand.
CCAGTTTAGCTGCAGAAGCCAGTCGGTATGGGGACTTCAGTGTGGATTTGAAGACATACCACACTGCCTCTTTAAATGTCCTTTCTAGTTTTTCTACTCGATGTTCTCTAGTTCCTCTGAGCCACGTAACCCTTTACAATACTAAGACACGCTCCACATTTTTATTTCTTTCTGCGTATGCAGTGTGGCTGGAAGACCCTAATTCACGCGGATGCCTTACGCGCCCCGAGAGAAGCTGCCAGTGGGCGCACTTCCTGCCGGGAGGTGGGAGGGGCGGGCCGCCTCCTCCTCAAGCCCCGCCCCGCCCTGCGTCCCGCCCTCCCTCCCGGCGGGCAGAGGCTCCGCGGGGGCGGGGCTGCGAGCCGTGGGCGGCGTGGCGCTGCTAGCAGGGCGCAGGGCCGGAGCTGCTGGGGACCGGCGCGGCTTAGCCCACGGAGCTGCGGTGTAACGCTCGGGAAAGCTCAGCCTCACGGGCAGGAGAAGCATCGGGCGGAGGCGGCCACCACCGGCTAGTGCAGGGCCTCGGGCCGAGTGGGGCCGAGAGCTGCGGGAGTAAGCGGCGGCGCGGGTCCCGAGCGTTGCGCGCCATGGCGGGCGGGCCCCCCAAGGCCCTGCCGTCCACGGGGCCCCAGTCCTTGCGCGACATGCCGCACCCGCTAGCCGGCTCCAGCAGCGAGGAGGCCGTGGGAGGCGACAGCACGCCCAGCCCGGACCTACTGATGGCCCGCAGCTTCGGTGACAAGGTGGGGCGCTTGGGGCTGGGGACTCCTGGGGCGGAGCGGGAGGAGGATGGATCCAGGACCACCTATGACACTGGGCCGCGCTCATCCTGGCGCCCCTTTCCCGGAGGTTAGGCGTGCTTTGGCTCCAACAGCCCTTGGCCAAAGCCTGTCCTCTCACTGCCCCCGCGGGGTCGCAGCTGCAGGCTAAGTGGCCAGAGGGCATGTGTTTTCCCTGGCTGAGAGTGGCCCTGAGCGCGGGTGACAGCTGGTGGGGAGGGGTTCGGGTTGCAGCAAGCATGTGGGGACCCGGGGCGTGTGCTGCGGTACTTCGCTTCTGTGTCCCGAGAATGAGGTCCCTCACCCCTCTAGGTGCATTCCTTGAAGAGGAGCTGCAGAATAGGAATAACTTGTTGGCGCCTCCAGTTTCTCCGGACTGGAAAAAAAAAAAAAAAAAAAAAGAGCAAGAGTTAATGGCTAATGGCTTTCCGGGGTGGGTCTGAGCAGCCTTGCTCTTCTTCTCCCCAGTCGGTCATGTGGGGAGTGATCTTTGTTTAGGTTTGCTGTTTGCCCCAGGAGTCACCTGACTCCGACCTCAGCGGCGGCTAGAGGAGAGTCTCTGGTTTTCTGTCTAGGGCTTCATTCACCTCTTATAGCGGACCACATTGATTAGGTTTGGCAGTGGCTGGTTTTGTGGTTGACTGAAAGCAAGCTTGCCCTTTGACCTTCTTTGTGCAGAGGGAGGCTCTTGGTCGTTGAGCTATACTCTCCTGCTGCTTTGAGAGACAGCAAAGTCCTGTGAGGAGGAGGAAGAGACATTATCTCCCCCCTCCCCGCCCCCATCGCCATTTCAGCTGTGACCAGGATTTTGAGCAGCGATTTTATCTGCGCTCCTGCTGCCACTTAGCCATGAGTTGCAGACATTCCAATTGTTCTTAGCACTTGAGATCAGGGTTTCTTCCTCCTATTAAAATAGTAAATGAATTCTTCCTTTCCCAAGTATTAATGAAATTGGGTGACTTAACTTTTCTTCTTCTCTTAGATGGGAAGGCATATGGGAGGTAACATTTCCTATGGGAGAGTGTGACTTGCTGAGCTCTCAGAATGACCCAGGAGTGATAGGGATTTATGAAGCATAAGCTAATTGAAATGGATAAATTGAACAGCTCAAAATATGTTCTTGCATTCACACTGGTACTTCTGTGGTCATTGCTTTTTATAGATTTTAAGATTATGTGAAAACATAGGCATCTTGCAAACCCTCCCTTTTGTTTGACATTCAAAGAGTGATCGTTGAATGCCTGAATGATAATTTTTTTCTTATTATTAGCAGAGAAATTGGTTTTGAATGGATGTAGAGTGGGAACTAAGGTTAAATCTTAGTTCTCCGTAGGAAATTGAATTATTTCCTTACTGCTGTGTAAGAAATTACTTCAGAATTTAGCACCTGAAAACGCTTTCTGTGAGTCAGGAAGCTGGGAGGTTCTGAGTAAGACCTTCAGGATGCTGCTGTCATCTGAAGGCTGGGTTGGGAGTACGCTATAACGTCAATTCTAGGCTCACTCCCAGGGTTCTTCACAGGCCACAGCAGAGAAGAGGATCCAAGACAGCCCCAGACTCCAGCCATCCTTGTAAATATTGATCCTCAAAGTGACATACCTCTGCTGGATTCTATTGCTTATAGAGGGACACTGGCACAGTGTGGGAAGAGGGTGTGAATCCTAGAGAATACCAGGAAATGGAGATCATTGAGGCCATCTTAGAGCCTGGCTTATAGTCTACAGTGTGTGTGTGTGTGTGTGTGTGTGTGTGTGTGTGTGTGTTGCTATGAATTGAATCTGTGGCATGTGCTCTACCACTGGGCTATATCCCTTGCCTCACATATAGCTGTTTTGAATATTTCCTTGTGGTCCAGTCTTGGATAGTTAATTCAGAAGTGCAATTTACTAGTAAGTACTTGGGAAGGTAAGTGCTCTGTCCCACTAAGATCTGGTTGGCTGGCAGTAAGGCCCTTGCCTGATTATGCATGGTCTCCTTCACAGGATCTACTCTTTGAGAGTCTTGATGGCGCTATTATTAATTATTTAACATTAATTTAATAAATATCCTAACAACTGTGGAGAGCATCTAAATGACACAAACCTCCAGGGCCCAATTTACAGTCAGCCACTTTTCCTCAGAGGCTAAGCCTTCTAGTTTCTCTCCGATTATGAGTAGTAGTCTCTTATTTTGGCATACGCGTATCCTCATACAATTTTCAAAAAGAGACTTATTTTGTGTGTGTATGTGTCTGTGTGTGTGCTTCTGTGTGAATGGATACAGGGTGTGTGCAAGTCCTTCAGAGGCCAGAAGCTGGTGTCGGTTTGCCTGGAGTTGGAGTTACAGGCTCTGTGGGCCTCCTGACATGGGTGCCTGTAGCTGAAGTCAGTTCCTCTGGACGAGTAGGACGTACTTAAACTGCAGAGCCATCTCTCCAACCCCACCCAAATATTAGTAAAGAGATGCTAGCAGAAACGTATCATAGGTGCCCTTGGAGGGCAGGAGGTAGCGTCAGGTGCTGTGTTCAGTCTTGTGAGAAGAGGCCTTTTTCCCTGCCTCTTTAGACATTGGGATTTCATCCCAGACAAGGATTTAGGGTTGGTTCTGGGTGAGGGGCATGAAGGCCTTGGCAGACTGGAGACAGTGTCAGGTTATTGCCCAGAAGGGAATTGCTTTCTCTTGGCTTCAGATGGTGTTGCCAGCAGTGTAGCTGACACTTCCGAATGGCCTTTTTTTGTTCTGGGTGTAGGAAAGTGTGGTGGATGCCCCATCCACTGCCTTGTCACACTGTCCAAATCGTGGTACAGCGGGAAGAATTCTTGTCTACCGAGGGCTGGATGGGTGCATTCTTCTGGTGCTACCCAAACCCAGCAGGCCATGCATCCCTTCATTTTCCTCTCCAGCTAAAATGTAAATAAAACCACTTGACCTATTTCTGGCCTGTTTTACTTTTGTCCATATCTTCTGAGCAGACTTCTCTGGGATTCAACCTCCTGCCTGGATCTTCATTCTGAAACTGAGTACTCGATCCCTCTTGGCCTCCAGTCCCTGGATAGGACTTTTCCACACACCTCCACCTTCTTCACCACCCACTTCCTGACCTTCCTGCCACCAAGGTGTTGCTTTCTTTTACATTTCAAAAACTGAGGATGGGAATCCAGATCTTCCCCTGCTGTCATCTTTGATAGCTTCTCTTTAAACCTTTAACTTTCTAAAAAAATTACATACTTTATGTGCATTGGTGTTTTTCCTGCATGTATGTCTGTGTGAAGATGTCAGATTCCCTGGAACTGGAGTTGCTAACAGTTGTGAGCCGCCCATGTCAGTGGTGGGAATTGAACCCAGGTCCTGTGGAAGAGCAGCCAGTGCTTTTAACTGCTGAGCCATTTCTTCTAGCCTCCTAAAGCTAACCTTTAAACCCAATGCTATACAGTGAATTCAAGACTGACTAGCCAGGAAAAGACCCTGTCTTAAAACAAAGCACCACCACCGAAATCCCAATCAGTAATAATAATAATAATAATAATAATTACATATTTTAAATGAATCGAGCTAATATAGTGGACCACATAGCCTGTTCTCAGCCAGCAGTCTGGGAGTGCAGCCTTGACTTCTTCCTGTTCAAGACTTTGGACTGTCCCCACGGCAGTCAGAGTGAAGGCCTGTGCTCTTAAGGGTCCTTCCAGGCCCACACAATCAGGCTACTCCTGACTCAGCTTGCTTTCTTCAGGCCTCTCTCCATTGTGCCCTCCACCTGACATTCGCCACAGACACATCCACTTGCCACTTCCCTCATTTCCTCAAGTCTATTCAAGTCTCAGATTCTCGGAAAGGCCTACCCAAGTCCGGTTCCCATCAGCCAGTGGTCCCGAAGTCCCCTTCCTGCCCTGCTACCTTCCTTCTACAGTACCTGCTGCAGAACCGTGCAGATTCTGAGAACGGGGATTTTTGTGGCTTTAGTAAATAATCTTGGGTTCCTAGAACAGTGCCTGACTCCCCGAACTCTTTTCTGGATGAACAGAAAGAATGAAGTGTGCCTCCAAGGGGGGCGTGGGGCCACTCGGGGGGGCGTGGGGCCACTCGGGTGGCTGAGAGCTTGCCTGGCTTGTTCTAGGCTGGAGTTCAGACCCCACCAGAAATGAGCAGAGCACAGTGGCAGTATACACCTGCGGTGCCCCACACTTTGTTACACCGGGAGGGGAGGCAGGAGCAGGAGTTTAAGATCATCCTTGGCTCTACGGAGAGTTCAAGGCCAGCAAAGGAATGGGATTTGGGGATGAGCAGATGGCTCTGCTCAGAGAGTGCCTGCAGTGCAAGCATGAGGACTTGAACTCGGGTCTCCTGCATCCATATAAAGGACAAGTTCACACATCAGTGACTCTGGGAACAGGACTGGACAATCTTTATGATACACAGCCAGTCTAGCTGAACTGGTGAACTCCAGGTTCAGCAAGAGACTGTCTCAAAAAACAAGTTGGAGCTTGCTGGATATACTGGTGCACACCTGTAATCCCAGCACTCTGGAGGCAGAGACTGGTGTATCTCTGTGATCTGGAAGCCAGAAACCAAAGCGGTGGGGGCTGTGACTGAGGACACCCGCTGTTAACCTCTGGCCCCCACACTGCACACACAGACATGTATGTGCATCATTCTTTTATTTATTTATTTATTTTTTATTTTGAGACAGGTTCTTGCTATGTACATCTGCCTGGCTGGTCTTGAACTCCCTGCCCCTGTCTTCTAGTGTTAGGGATTAAAGATGTGGATCACCACGCCTAGCTATGATTATTAGTCTCTTTTCCACTGGTATATGTGTACACGCTTGTGTGCACGAGATCAAAGAATGACTTTTTGAGTCCCTTCTTTGCCTCTTTGAGGCAGGGTTTCTTGTTTCTGTGGTGCTACTTAATCCAGGCTGGCTGGCCTGTGAGCTTCTGGGCCATTCTCCTGTCTCCATTCCCCCCACCCCCACCCCCCACCCCCTATCTGGAGGTGCTGTGATGACACCAGGTGAGAGACACCAGGCTTTCTTAAGTGGGCTCCTGAGGATCGAATTCTGGTTATCGGCTGGCAGAACAGGTGCCAAGTGCTGTTTATCTGCTGAGCCATTTTGTTAGCCCCTAGTTAAGATTCTTTCAAAAGAGCATAAAACAAAACAAAACACAAAAGCAAGCTGGCCTTAGGAAAGTGTATAGGCTTTGCTATTGAAGGGACCCAGATATTTTTGGCTTTAGGCATGGCTAGAATAGGTGCTGATGATGTTGGGAATCTGTCACTTGCAACAAGCAGGAAGGGTCCCTCTTTCTGATAGTTTCGGCAAAGCTCTGTCTTGTCTAGAATTGGGTTGAACACACACACCCATGTTTGTGACTGATCAGGCAGAGAGCTAGCTAGAATCCAGTTACCTTTTAAAAGTGAAATATACAAATTAAGTGTATCTAGAAATGTGCCTGTTGAACGTGAAGAGTTAGACATTACTTTCGTCAGTGGAAGGATAAGATCAATGTTCATGCTCCTAATCCTACATGTTAAGACATAGGATATTACTGATATTTTAGAAGCACCTCCATGATCAGGCAGGAAGAGTATGACTTCCAAAGTCCACTGGGATGGGACAATAGCTCAGTGGAGCACTTACCGTTGTGCATGAGACCCTGCATGTGAATTCCCAGTGACACACACACACACACACAGAGAGAGAGAGAGAGAGAGAGAGAGAGAGAGAGAGAGAGAGAGAGAGAGAGAGAGAGAGAGAGAGAAGAATGTCTCTGTTACTAGAGAGAAGAGTGTGTTGGGCACTTACCGTTGTGCATGAGACCCTGCATGTGAATTCCCAGTGACACACACACACACACACACACACACACACACACACACAGAGAGAGAGAGAGAGAGAGAGAGAGAGAGAGAGAGAGAGAGAGAAGAATGTCTCTGTTACTAGAGAGAAGAGTGTGTTGGGCAAGAAGGAAGCAATTAGTATTCACTAGAGATATTCCACTACTTTGTCATTTGATGTGTGTGTGTGTCTGTTTCTAATTGTGTCTCTGTGTGTGTCTGTGTGTGTCTCTGTGTGGTCATCCTTGGTCTTCTTCAGAAACACTTCCCTTTTTTTTTTTTTTATAAAGATTCATTTGTTTTATTTATATGAGTACACTGTAGCTGTCTTCAGACACACCAGAAGAGGGCATCAGATCCCATTACAGATGGTTGTGAGCCACCATGTGGTTGCTGGGAATTGAACTCAGGACCTCTGGAAGAGCAGTCAGTGCTCTTAACCACTGAGTCATCTCTCCAGCCCATACTCCACCTTTTTAAATTTAGTTTTGTTTTTGTCAGATGGTGGTGACACACACCTTTAATCCAAGGACAGCCAGGGCTACACAGAGAAACCTTGTCTTTCAAAACCAGAAGAAAGAGAAAAGAAGAAAAACAAAACAAAACAAAACAGAGACAGGGTCACACTAGGCAGGTCTGGTTGTCTTGTAACTTACTATGTAAACCAGCCTGGCCTCGAACTCACAGAGATCCACCTGCCTCTGCCCCTCAAATGCAGGGATTAAAGGCCTGTGCCATTACCCCTGGACTCTACTTGTTTAATAATTAAATTTTATTTTATATGTATGCATATTTTGCCGCTTGTATTTCTGTTTTGCGTGTGCCTGGTACCCAAGGAAGTCAGCAGAGGGCGTTGTTACCCCTAGGATTGGACTTACAGATGGTTGTGAGCTGCCATGTGGGTGCTGGAAACTGAACCCTGGGTCCTCTGGAAGAGCAGCCAGTACTTTTAACCACTGAGCTATCTCTCAGGTCTCTTAACATTTTTTTTTTAAAGATTTATTTTATTTATTATATGTAAGTACACTGTAGCTGTCTTCAGACACTCCAGAAGAGGGCGCCAGATCTCGTTACGGATGGTTGTGAGCCACCATGTGGATGCTGGGACTTGAACTTATCACCTTCGGAAGAGCAGTCGGGTGCTCTTACCCGCTGAGCCATCTCACCAGCCCCTTAACATTTTTTTAAAAATTATTATTTCATCTCTTATTTTCTTATTACGTACCTTATGATCCTGGACTTCACTGGCTTAGCTAGAACGGCTGTCCAGCGAGGGCCCCCTCCCCCCTGGGTTACACTTAGATCACTAGCGTTGAGATAATGCCAGTTCAGTAATGTTCTAGGCAAACTCAGAACAATCAAGATGGGTACATGCACATACTAAGAAGCTTGTTCCAGCAAAGCAGACTTAGATTGATGTAGTATCTTGGCTGTAGAGAATGGTGTTGCAGTGAACAGGGAGTTAGTGAGTGAGGACAGGAATGTCTTTTAAAGTTTCTTTCTTCTCCCTCCCTCCTTCCCTCCCTCCCTCCCTCCCTCCCTTCCTTTATTTCTTTTTTGGGTGACGGGTTTTTGCTATTAGATCAGGCTGGCCTCAAACTTACGGAGATCTACCTGCTTCTGTCTCCCAAGTACTGGTATGGAAGTCATTTGATTCCACACCTGAGTCAGGGTTTTAGTGATACTGGGGGGTCAGAGGTGTGTGCCACCGTGCCTGGCTTTGTTCCAAAATCTTACAAATTGTAATGGCTAACTTTGCAGATTTCGGGTCATTTCCCGTCACTTTGCATTTAGACTTCCATAGTTTCAGGTTAGGGACAATCCAGCCTACAGTGTGCTATTGCACCTTAGAGAATGCTGAGCACCCCATTTAAAGTGAGAACACTGGGGTGAGATGTCTGTGTAATCCCAGCAGCCCTACAGCAAGCTGGGGGGGGGGCAGAGAAGACAGGAGAATGGCCTGGAACCTGCAGGGTCAGCTTGTCGGGGAGTACAGAGTGGCAGAAACAGTAGAGGCCTCGACACAGTGGAAGGAGGGAAACTAACCGCTCCTGAGTGTTGTCCTCTGACCTCCACACATGTACCATGGAATATACAGGCGAGTATCTGCACACACTAACAATAATAAAGTTAAGTGTAAGAACGTCCTTATAACATAACCAAAATTTAGTTGGAGAAATGGAGGCATTTTACCACTAACTTTGTCCAGGCCGCAGAGTTAAGTACCAGTCACATCCACTGTAACTATCTGTTGGTGTCTCCTCACTGGACAAGGAACACTCTACAAGCAGACCTCTGTTTACCTTCACCTATTCCCACAGCATCCAGCCCAGAGCCAGGCACACTGCTCAAGAGATAAGAGTGTGATAAGGGCTGCAGTGCCCTCTACAAATAGGTCGCATGCTTTCTGGGCTCTGTCAGTTCTCAAACCGAACTCCTGAGGTGTTCTCCTGAATAGCCCTGGCTCCTGACTCTGCCCTCTGCACACACAGGAGAACGCATACAAATGACATTGGGTTTCATTGGCTGCTCTGGTGGTTAAATGAAGGGCTCAGAGCCTGTGGTTAGCGAGCTGCAGTGCTCATAGATTGCCAGTGTTCCTTGGCCAAGCTGATGTCTCTGTACTTATTTTGCCTTTAGAAGCCCTTGTCTATCATGGAATATCTGACTTCCCTGCAGCTCTCAATTCCCAAGCCACTACGGTGTCCTGCCTTCCCTTTACTGCCAACAAACAGCCTCTGTGTCTAAGCTCTGTGTGTGTTTTTCTTGCTGTGTATCCCTAGCTGGTTTGCTACTTGCTGTGTAGCCCAGGCTAACCTAGAACTCCACAAAACACATGGTCTAAGTTCTAAGCTCAGCTTCTTTATCCTCAGTCCCCATCATTCATCCTGAACTCATCCTGTCCAGTTCGACATTGAATGAAGAGTTTCCCAGGGCAGTGTTCATCTGAGCAGGTTTTCTTTCAGTGGTGAGCTTTGGACAAACTCTGCCCTGAGATAACTCATTACTGCCACATTCTAGTGTTCTAAACACATTACTAGCACCCTTGCTACTTAGCTGAGTCCTCCTCCTCCGGGAAGGTACAGATCATTCTCAGTCCCTTGGACCAGGAGGCCAGTCCCTACTTCACCAACTAGAGTCAGCTGAATCCTTGCCAATCCTTCTTCCCCAGGCACCGAGAAGGAAAGAGAGAACAGCTAACAGGAATATCAGTGCACTGAGAGGACCTCAGGCCCTTCCCACCCATGTCCTCTCTGACCGTCCTCCACCTTAAGGTGTTCAAAATCCATGTGCGTGTTTCAGACTCTTAGTCATTTACTGCTAGCACAGTTCTTCTCCACCTCCCACCTTTGGAGCTTTGCCCAAGCCACTTAGGAAGTGGGGCTGTCTTCACACCCCCACTTGACTCCCCAAAGCCTCCTTAAGCCTCAAGGACCAGATGAGCACATAGTGCGCCTGTCACCTAAGCCCACTTGCAGCCAAGCACAAATGCCTGAATAATGGGACTCACACTAGCTTTGGATACTCCCAAGACTTTTACTACACACGTACACATACTTATTAGCCCTGGAGCTCACTCTGTAGACTAGGCTGGCTTCAGAGATCTTTCTGTCTCTGCCTCTCTAGTTCTGGGATTAAAGGCTTGCGCCACCACAGCCCAGATTCACTTCATATTTTAAACTGATTTTTTTTTTCCAGTTTTATGTAAAGCAGTATCAATAGAAGGAAACTGGCTTCCAGGACCAGGAAGTCATGCTAGGTGCTAAACAAGCTGGCTCCAGAACTCAAATGCTCTTGCCTTCTCTTTCTCTTCTAGTTTTCTTACCTTTGACTTTTATTTTATTTTGAGTTGGGTTTCACTATGTAGCTTTATTTGTCCTAGGACTTGCTTTGTGGATTATACCAGTATTGAACTCACAGAGATCTCCCATGCCTCTGCCTCCCAAATGTTGGGGTTAAAGGCCTACACCATCATGCCTGGCTCTGACTTCATTCTTAAGTAGGCACTCTGCATTTTGGGAAACAATTGCCCCCATCCAATAGAAAAATATTTCCCTCAGTATCTAATAAATCTTGGGAAAGACTAGGGGCTCCCCCATGTCATCTGCCTACTAAAGACTGTATTTTAATATTAGAAGACCTTGGTGAAAGGCCAGAAAGCAGGATTAAGCCAGAGGTCAGGTCGCTCCCCTGCCCTCCTCTTCCTCTTTCCGAGGAGCTGGTCAGGCTGCTTCCTATCCTGAGAGGAACAGCCCTATTGCTCAGCTAGAGTCCACAGAAGTGACTGGATTCTACTAAGGTTAAGGTCAACTTCTTTACTGACCCTCCAGTCCTGAGGACGATGGGAGCTTCTATTACTGCTGCTCTTGGTGACATCTTCATGCCCCTCTTGGATCCTCAGGTTTCTCATCACCTAGGCAACTAATTCCTTGTACTTCAAGTCCCTCAGATTGAAGTACCTTTTGTGTTTTTTGTTTTCTCATTGGACCACAACAGATGAATATACAAAAATGGAGAAAGAAAACCTGGAGGAACATATCAAGGAATAAGAAGAGCTACCTTACCATACTGTGAATTCTCTTGATCTCACATTAACCCTGGGCTGGAAGTCTCTCTGTGACCCTTTTTACAGGCGAGGAAGCATCAAAGTCATATTAGTGGAGCTGAGATTCAAAGCAAGCACCTGGCTTCAGAGCACACTAATGCAGGAAGCTGAGCAAGGGCTTAGAGCTCAAGGGTTCTCTGGAGGGTAGGTGGGACCTGCTAGAGGCTAGATGAGATAAGGATTGGAAAGCGTTTACCGGATTTAGCAATAAGGATGTCATGGAGGACCCTGAGCAGCAAAGCCAGAAACCAGATACCAGGAGCCTGGGGAGTGAGCCAGAGGTTACTAGTAGTAAGGACGGCAGCATGACTTCCTTATAAGTTTGTTTTCGAAGCACAATAACAAAAAAGTACATACATATATTCATGTATGCACTAAGTATGAGATGGAGAGAAAGACCACCACAGAAATATTTTCTTGACTCTTTTTTTTTTTTTTTTTGGTTTTTCGAGACAGGGTTTCTCTGTGTAGCCCTGGCTGTCCTGGAACTCACTCTGTAAACCAGGCTGGCCTCAAACTCAGAAATCCGCTTGCCTCTGCCTCCCGAGTGCTGGGATTAAAGGCGTGCGCCACCATGCCCGGCTTTTTCTTGACTCTTAAAGTTTGAGGATGATCAGATGTAGATGGAAATGAGGCAGTTGGGAGTGTCTGCTGCCAGCTTTGTTTACTACCGAAGTTCCCCAGAGACAATGTGTTTTATCAGAAAAAGATTTAAGCTAGGAGTGTAGTGGAGAGGTAGATTGCATACATGCATATGCAATGCTCTGGGGGAATCAATGACACACACACACACACACACACACACACACACACACACACACACACGTGCATGCGCACACAAGGTTCAAGGGTACAACACCCACCTCTGTCAGCTTACTGTGGAGGACCCAGGAAGCACAGCTTGTCCTTTCTTTTTTTTTTTTCTCGAGACAGGGTTTCTCTGTGTAGCCCTGGCTGTCTTGGAACTCACTTTGTAGACTAGGCTGGCCTCGAACTCAGAAATCTGCCTGTCTCTGTCTCCCAAGTGCTGGGATTAAAGGTGTGCGCCACCACTGCTCGGCCAGCCTGTCCTTTCTAAAGGGAGGAGTCTTCGGCAGTCACTCAGCTCTTACATGTCACCATCCTGCAGTACTAACCATCTGGATGCCAAGTTCTCAGCACTTGAACTTTGGAGGTTGTGGAGACACAGATCATATTCATACTGTAGGAGAGAAAGATCAGCTGAGAAAGAGAGTCTCTCCAAGAGTGGACTATACCCAGGATTGACCATATCAACTCCTACTAAAACAGGAAAGACTGTGTAACTTAGAGAGGTCTATCCTATGGCTCTCAGGTGTGGTTGAGGTCATCAGTAGAGTGGGAAGGCAGGGGAAGAGCAAGAACGTGAGGGGCAGGCCGAAGCCTTCGGTCAGCTCAGGGGTATATGAGGGCTACCGTGGAAACAGACACCCAGCACCTGTGAGCTACGCCCGTGATGATGCCCCAGCTGCCTCTGGTCTCCGGACTTTGGGGAAAGGTGTGAACAAAAAACAAGGTAACAGTGAAACGGGGCGGCTGTTGAGCTGGGCCTCATTACGTAAAGCAGATGGGGCTGAGGCTGTAGTTCAGTGGTAGAACGCTTGTCTAACATGCAGGAAGCCATGGGTTCAAGCTCTCAGCACCCCATAAACCATGTGTGGTGACATACCCCTGTAATCGAAGCACTGTGGAGGTAGAGTCAGGCCGATTAGAAGTTAAAGGCAGCCTCAGATATATAGTTTGAGGCCAGCCTGGGTTACATGATACCTTGTTACAGATAAGCAATAATACATAAATAGAGGCGGGTAGAGATATTGGAGCTGCAGCTCAGAGCCCAGCAGCTCATGGTAGGTAGGCCCTAGGTTTTCTCCCTGCTACCACAAAGGGGGACACAAATGGAAGGAGGGGAGGGACATGAGGTTGGAGAATCAGCATCTGTCACTATTGACTCAGATGGAAGGCTGGAGAGTAGGACAGACCATGTGGTGGGTGTCTGTGGAGTCAGCGGAGGTCAGCAAAGCCACCACAGGAAAGAGGACAGTGGGAGTCCCTATGAGACACCATGTGTCTGCTGGGCCTGCCCTCCTCCATGAGGCCTGGGTCACAAAGCCCAATTTTCTCTTTTCTGTCTCCTTTCAGACGCTGGCCAGAAGCTAAATATGCTTTTGTGATACCTTGGGCGCTCTTGCCCACCGGGTGTCAGACCTCCAGGCTGGGTAAATGGTAATTTTTTCTTTTTTCTTTCTCTGCTCTATTCTCCCAGCCACTCCGCTGAGTCTCACAGCTTGTCTGTTGTGGAGATTTTTCTTTTAAACTTGTAAAAAAAAAGATGGAGTTAGCTGGTGACTCAGAGATCACTCCTCTTCAAACACATTCCATGCAAAGCAAAGGAAACCACCTCCCCCTAAAATACCTGGACTCCGGCTACCGAGATGGCTCAGCAGTTAGGAGTTTGCTGCTCTTGCAGAAGACCCAGGGTTGGTTCCGAGCACCTACAGGGTGGCTCGCAACTGTCTGTAATTTCAGTTCCAGGAATCTGACACCCTCTTTTGGCTTTCAAGTGCACAGTTTGCACTTGAGGCACGTTCGTTCGTTCGTTTGTTCGTACAGAGAGAAACATTTGGAGACTGAGTTTGTCTCAGTCTGGTCTACATAGTGAATTCCAGGCCAGCCAGGGCTATAAAGTGAAACCTGTCTAAAAATAAAGAACATCTCAGAAGTGAAACAGGTACTGCACAACTCGCTGGGGAGAGTATGTGACTGAGCAGTCTTCCTGAGCATAGCTGGGCTTTTGTCTCACGCTGGCGACCTCTGCAAGGGAAGGGGTGAAGCCATCATTAGCCATGGCTGAAGGCTGTTTGGGTGGTGAGTTTAGGCATTAATTAACAGTATTTTTCAAACTGCCTAGAGGGGAGACAGAGCAGGTTGAGCTGGGGAAACAGCCGGGCTGAGAAACGCAGGTGCTGGGTTGGTAGTTAGACTGGAGGGTGCCAAAGTGGTCAGCACGTGGGTGTACTGTCGGGTACTGGCAGCACCTGTTATCCTTACTATTAAGTTTATGTACAGGGAGTAACACTAAGAGGATGTGCCTCTGCCAAAGGAGCGAGTTTTTGACTCAGAGAATGAAATAGGTGATTTCCTAATGGACAGAAATAAGAAACTCAGCCCCCCCACCCCCACCCACAAAGCCCAAAATGTAAATGTGTAGGCACTAAATGTCAACTGGTGAAGTACCTCGGAGAGGCCGGTGGGTGATGCGGTGACCTGTAGCGGACCATTGGAGGAAGCTATTGGGAGGCCAGCCAAGTGCTAAGGAACGGGAGAAGCGGGGCTGTTTTGTGGTTTCAAGTCCTGTTAATCAAGCACCTAGAGCTGGGAGCAGATGGTTGGTGGTGGAGGTGGGGGTGAGTGTGTGTGTGTGTGTGTGTGTGTGTGTGTGTGTGTGTGTGTGTGTGTGGTGCAGTTCCACAGGGCTCCTCTCACTGGACTCTGTGTCTTTTATTTGCTAATAATAGGAGTACCGCTCCTGTTAAGTCAAGCAGAAGGGGAGGGGGTGGGTGGGTGATCCTCTTGACAGTCACAGCTGGAACCTCTGAATGCCACTGACTAGGGGTCTCACCGTCTCAGACGTGGGAACGTGGCAGCCTTTGCACCCCACACATTTTACAGCCAGAGCGAATGGGGACCTGCCAAGGCTGCCTGCTTGGGTCACGTGCGCCAAGTGGACCCTGAGAGTGAGAGAGACACTGATTGGCTTAACTTGGGCCAATCATCTGCGGCTGGGGAGGAGTTTACTAGCTGGGTCTAGAAGTTGGAGGGATTGTAAGAGATCACAGTAAGGGCATCTGCCAGCAGCTTGGGTGACTAGTAGGGTGCTGATGGCAGAATTTGAGGAGACATAGGTCAGAAATAAAAGCATAGGCTTTCTAAGGGGCATGATTTTTAAGAAGCTATATATTCTCGTGCTACAGAATTCAGCCATGTATGTATGTATGTATGTATGTATTGAGACAGGATCTCCCTATAAAGACCAGGCTATCCTCAAATTCTCCTGAATACTGGGATTAAAGGCTTGCACTGTCATGCCTGACATTAAAAAAAAAAAAGATTGACTTATATTTAAATGTATATAATTGTGTCTGTGTTGGGGTATGAGCACATTCATGTATGTGCTCATGGAGACCAGAAGAGGGCACTGAGTCCCCTGGAGCTGGAGTTACCATGGTTGTGAGACATCAACTGTGCTGAACCCAGGTCTTCTGAAAGACTTGGATGTGCCCTTAGCCTCAGAGCCTTCTCTCCAGGTCTATTATTTTCTTGTTTTTAGGTAGAGTTTTGCATGTTGCCCAGGCTTTTCTTGAATTTTTAGGCCCAAGTGATCCTGTTGCTTCAGCTCCTCTGGTATTTGGCACTATGGGCACATGGCCTAATGCCTGGCCACAAAAATAAACTTTTTAAAATTATACCATAGTAGTTTTCAGTATAATTTTGAGGTTATACCTGTTTCCAGAACAATTTCACGTCCCCAGAAGACCCCTGTGCCATGCGCAGGCAGTCTTGAGTTTCTCGTTCCCAGCCACTGGCAGCTGCAGATTCCTGAGTGTGTAGACGTGCTGCACAGGTGTTTCACATCTGTAGCATCATAGGGGTTATGTGCCTTTGGGTCCAGCATCCGTCACTTACTCTGATGTTTTAAAGGGTCATCATGTGGAGTATATGAGCACTTCAGCCCACTTGTCTGTCCCCCAAGCCTTACTGAAGTCTGATTGTCAAACCACAGTATATATTGAAGACAGGCAGCACAATGCTTTGACATGCATGCGTGTGAAACCACCACATCAAGCTACTTAAAGCATAAAACATCGAACTGAGCAGTGATGGCGCACGCCTTTAGTCCCAGCACTCAGGAGGCAGAGGCAGGCAGATTACTGAGTTTGAGGGCAGCCTGGTTTATAGAGTGAGTTCCAGGACAGCCAGGGCTACACAGAGAAACCCTGTCTCGAAAAACCAAGCCAAATCAAACCAAACCAAAACCAAACCAAACAAAAAAGCTCATAAAACATCATCACTTAATGTGTAGTTACCTCTTCTTGTTTTGGTAATGGGCAGGAACATTTGAGTATTCAGCAAATTTCAAATATAAAATACATGATTATGTGCCATAGTGACCATGCGGGGCATAGTAGGTCTCTCTGAGTTACTCATTTTGTAACAGGCATTTTTTGTCTTTTGGCATCCCCGTCCCTTCATGAGTGACACTCACCTTATTATATATATACCCTGTTTCTTTACCCTTTCCTCAGTTGATGGACATTAGGTTGTTTTAGGCCTGTGTCCCTTTTTCCCCCCAAAAGGATCATGAAAGTAACCTATGTAAATTTCTATAATAGTTTTGATATGTGAGGTCAATGGTCATTTGTAAACTTAGCTTTTATTCACCGGATGTAACTGACATCTCTGAGGCTTACTGCTTCCGTCTACTAACCTAGGCCTACTTCTGGAAGCTTCTAGCCGCCATATAATCTCATCTAGGCCTAGAATGTTTCCAGCCTCTGAGACTTGCTGCTGAGTAAGCTCACCCTTTCTAGCTCTTTCTGAACTCTGGCTGGCTGGTCAACCCAACTGCCCTGGCTCAAACTCCTCTCCTGGCTGACTGATTTAATCTGGCTTCTCTTTCAGCCTCTGACTGAATTGCCCTGCTTAACCTCAGACTAGCTTTGGCAATTTGTTCTAGTCTTCTGGCTCCTGCTCATTCTCTGGCTCAGTTCTGTCTTCACCTGTGTCTAGGTTGTTCCCTCTTTAGCCTGTTTGTCACTGCCTCCTCTCTCCAGTTCCTGCACTGCTCTCTTATCTCCCTTCCCTTTCCTCTTCTCACGAGGATTGGGCAGATCCTATTCTGTCAAACCTTTCTCTGATTTGTCACCTTGTCTGCCACTCAACTAGACATCACTTTCAAACATGAGTGCCTCTTTCTACAAACTAACTTTACCTTCATTGTTTGGGATTAAAGGGGTGTTAAGAGATGAGCCACACAAGAAGTAGAAAAAACATCATTTTTCTTCAGTAAATCACAATCTCAGCCTCTCAGTGTGATCAAGTGTTCTGCAACAGTCATTCTAACTAATTAATTCACTTTCAGAACTATCCAGGGGATTGAGCACATGACCTCACCATGCTAGGTATATATAGCCTTTGAGCTGTATCTCCAGCCTTCTTTTTAATTCTTCTTCTTTTTTTTTTTTTTAATTTCAAGACCAACTCTGACTAAGTTACTTAGAACTCAC
Source organism: Mus minutoides (assembly GCA_902729485.2). Lineage (NCBI taxonomy): Eukaryota > Metazoa > Chordata > Mammalia > Rodentia > Muridae > Mus > Mus minutoides. The sequence continues at coordinate 507,262 of LR749586.1, forward strand.
AGTATAGCCCAGGCTGGCCCTGAAATTGGCGGTCCTTATGCCTCAGGCTCTGCAGTAGCTGGGATTACAACATTGCACCTCAAGGCCTACCCATTTACTTCATTTCCAGCGTGATTACTAGGGCCTTCCATGCCTTTCTTCTCCCTATCTCCAAACACTTTTCACACATTCAATACATTCCCATTGTTGTTCAGATCTTCAGAACATTGTTTGATAAAGAGATACTGTACTTACTAAGTGGCAGCTCTCACCGTCCCTTGCTTGTCCCCTGATCACCCCTATTCTCTATGTTTTTGTGAGGTTTCCTTAAGCAGCATCTTGAAGGATGTAACCAGACAGTATTTGTCTCTTTGTGGCTTATTTTACTTAGCAGCATGTCTTCAAGGATCATCCATGTTGTAACATAGACATAATTTCCTTCTTGTTAAGGCCGAGTAGCATTCCATTGGACCTAGCCACTGTATCTTTCATTATCCATTTATTAAGGGACATTGGGTTGTTTTTGCCTCTTGGCTGTTTTGAAAATGCTACCTTGAGTTGAACTGGGCTGGAGAGATGGCTCAGTGGTCACCAGCACCCACATGCATTATAGTGGGTGTAATTACATGATTCCAGGCTCACAACTGTCTGGAAGTCCAGTCCTGGGGGCCCTGACCTTGGCAGGGATTGCACACATGTAGAAGATCCTTACATTCTGGAAATGCCGTTTGTTTAGTCAGGTCAGGTCCAGACATTCCAGGGAACAGATCTTCCTGTACTCATAGCAGGAAGGGTTGCAGAGTGACTGGTTGACTACAGAAGGGGAGGCTGAGACGTCCTGGGCAGCTGAGTGAGGGCGGGGTGTGCTAAGGAGCGGCCTGTGCTGCTGCCGTCCCGTCAGCATCTGTGCTGGAAACACTGCAGCCGAGTTTCTGCACCATCTGCCCAGGCAGACCGCGTGCACTCTGTGACTTTTGTCAGCAGTTGTACAGGGCAGGCCGGCTTCTTGTTAGCGCCTCAGAGATTTGTACAGGGTACCACGTGCTGAGGGATCCGGAGGTACAGCCTCACAGGACAGCCATTCAGACAGAGGAAGGACAGGTGAAAACTGTCCTGTTAGCTAATGCTGTATGTTGTAGATATACACGGTGTGTTGGAGTGACACAGTGATTTGTTCTCTCTTTCTTTACTTCTTTCTCTCTTTCTTTCTTTTTTAAGTTAAAGAACTTTAATTTATAAAAAATATTTATTTATTTATTTTATGTACATGAGTACACTGTGGCTATCTTCAGACACACCAGAAGAGGGCATCAGATCCCATCACAGATGGTTGTGAGCCACCATGTGGTTGCTGGGAGTTGAACTCAGGACTTCTGGAAGAGCAGTCAGTGCTCTTAACCACTGAGCCATCTCTTCAGTCCCCAGAACTTTAAAATTTGACTGAGGTCTTTGGTGGCCTATTTCAGGTAACAGATGCATTTTATATTTAAATTAATGGCCAGTTTTGGAGTTTTAAATGAGAATTTGAATGGTTGCTTTTTTGCTTTGACAATAATGAAAGCTCCCGTTTTAGCCCTTAGATACTCATATTCTTTCTCTCTCTCTCTCTCTCTCTCTTCCTCCCTTCCTCCCTCCCTCCCTCCCTCCCTCCCTCCCTCCCTCCCCTCCTTCTCCTCCTCCACTCATGGTTGTGTATGGAGGTTAGAGGAGAGTCTCTCGTGTTGTACTCAGGAGCTGTCCACGGACTGGCTGGCTGGCCAGTGGACCCCAGGGATCTCCCCACCCCCACCTCATCACTGGGATCCCACCCTTGTGGTCCTATGCCCAGCTTTTTGACATGGATACTGAGGATTAGACTCAGGTCTGAATGCTAGCATGGCAAACAGTTTACTGACTCAGCCAAGTCCCCAGCCTCTCCCTGGTCTTTATATTGTTCTAATCCACTCAGAGTTCATTACCACCATTACATCCACATTTGACTATGTAGTTTGTAATTCAATGCATGTCTTCTTTTTTGAACATATTAAGCGTGGAGGTTAGAGAAACGACTCAGCTGTTAAGACTCCTGGCTGCTCCTCTAGATAACTGGGTTCAATTCCCAGCACTCACATGGTGGCTCACAAGTTTCTGTAATTCCAGTTTCAGGGCATCTGGTGTCTTCTTATGGCTTATGCTTGATACCTGGCATGCATATAATATGTATACATATGTGCATGAGGCAAAATACCCATACACATACAATTTTAAATATTAGATGTGTTGGGGTAGTGACAGCAGAGCATCAGGCTCAGCATTGGACTACTTCTAAACACAGGGTTCTGTACAGGTGTGTCATGGCATGTCCATGAAGCAAGCCACATGTCCTTGAGGGTCCTGGCTTCCAGGTCCAGTTATAACCATCATTAACTGGCTGGCTGGTGGCCCCAGGGACCGTCCCCCTCCACTTCATCACTACGATTACAAGCTTGTGGTCCCACGCCCAGCTTTTTGTTTCTTTAATTCCAGAAGCATACATGGTGTGCTCTAGGTCTGTCCTGCTTCTGTTGTGTGTGTAAGAGACATCTGCTTTGCTTCCCAGCTGTGGTTTTAGTGAGGGTCACAAGATTCCTTCTGTAGCATTCTCTGTTTGTAGAAGAACTTAATGCAGTCTCCCTGAAGCCCAGCCTTTCTTGTGTAGTGTGTGCCTGGTGGTTCTTTATTTCCCCAGCCTTGCTGCTTCTCTTTCCCTCTGTTCTCATCTCTTCTGCATCCAGTCTGTGATGTCTCCTTCCCCCCACTGTCCCTCAGAGGTCACAGTAATGTGTGCCCCTGGAACCATTGCTAACACTATGGGACCTCAAGTTTTGGAGGGTGCTCTCTGGTGTTATTTCAGTGAACTAACCCCTGACATGGCTTCCTTCCCATTCCTCTCTGACAACCAGAAAGTTGTCATTGAGAGGTGAAGTAACATGTTCAAGGTTACAGAGATGAAAGAGAGTGAGGCTGGGATTTGAACTTAGGTCTGTTCAACTCAGGGACCTTTACTAATGCTCTAAAGCATGACCCTGAATTGACCATGATGCATTTCTTATGTAGAGCATGATCTTCAGGTAACTCTGCCTGCATCTTACTCTGCATCAAATTCCTCCTCGGTTTCTGGCTTTTTTAATTTTTTATTTTTTTGGCTTTAAACTCACAGTGTACCTCTCTGCCGTATTTCTAAGGCCCCCTTTTGCTCCCGTCACCATGGGCGCCTTGGATGAGTGGTCTCGGTGTACTACGTCCATCTGCTTCACCATCTGTTTCCTCCTGACTCGGTGTCACACCCACACCAGCCAGGGCCTGCCCCATCAGCCTGACTCAGCAGATCCGTAGTTATTTCTCCACTGTAGAATCCCAGGCCACCAAAGCTGAGGAGCTGTGGACATCGTTCCCACTTTCCCCAAGGGCTTATTTCTTAGTGGAGGGAACTGTGATCTGTTACCCATTTACTACCATTTTCTCCATCTAGTGTTTAATACTTGCTGAGTGTACTGACTCTTTCCATGTTTGGCCTGTTTCCTTCTAGGCTCTGTGGCCATCCCGAGCTCTGGTTCCTCCGTTTATCCATCTCCCCTAGATGTCTCTGGCTGGGCTTCTGTGTGCACAACTGCGCAGGAGTCTCACAGCTGCATCTCTGGCTCAGAGGTCCAGACTTTGAATGATTCCCACATTTCATCCTGAAGTTCCTCGTGGAAGAGGATTTTAAATCACACTTCTCTTCCCTCCCCGACAGTCTCATTCCTATATACTGTTCCTTCATGTCTGCTTTCATTTCTGTTGTGGCTGTCAACATCCACATTAAGATGGGACTGTCTGTTTATTCAGCCAGGCCCCTCATATTCTGAGCATTAGCCAAATTCCACATTCCTCAAGGAAGGCCTTGCATATCCATTCCCACCTGAGTGGACATTGTTTATTCAGTAGTGATCTGTTACCCGGGCTGGCTTTCTCTGGCCAGGGCTCTGTTTGTCTCTCTTGTCCCTTCCTAGCAAATTATGCTGTTGCCAACTGATTTTCCTCCTGAGCTGCCTGGCATGGTATGTGAATTCTCATTTCCAAAACTATGACAGGGGAGTAAAATTACAGGAGAATATGGCCTCGGCCCATCACTCTGCTGTAGGGTCTTCAGATTGCTCTTGATTGCAAGAATGAGTGGACCCTGCTTTGCCCTAAGACCCCAGGACTCCAAGTGGCCTGTAAACCAGGAGCATGGACACTCCCTGGGAGACTATTGGAAATGGACATCCCCAAACCTCAGGCTGGACTCCAGAGCTGTGCACCTGGTATCTGCCTTAGTTTTCTTAGTTTGGGTTTTATTTCCATGAAGAGACACCATGACCACAGCAACTCTTATTCAATTGGGGCTGTTTACAGTTTCAGAGGTTCAGTCCATTATCCTCATGGCAGGAAGCATGGCAGTGTCCAGGCCAACATGGTGTCGGAGACGATCCAAGAGATCTACATTATTTATTTATTTAATTTTATTTATGAGTACACTGTCACTCTCTTCAGACACACCAGAAGAGGGCATCGGATCCTATTACAGATGGTTGTGAGACACCATGTGGTTTCTGGGAATTGAACTTAGGATCTCTGGAAGTGCAGTCAGTGCTCCTAACCACCGAGCCATCTCTCCAGTCTGGAGATCTACATCTTGATCCAAAAGTAGCAGAAGGAGACTGCCACACTGGCCATAGCTTGAGCATATATGACCTCAAAACCCACCTCCACAATGACAGACACACTTCCTCAAACAAGGCCGCACCTACTCCAACAAGGCCATGCCTCCCAGTAGCTGTATGGCCAAGCATTCAGACTCATGAGTCTGGGGGAGGTGGGAGTGGTGGTATTCCTATCAAACCACCACAGCATCTGCATTTGACTGGACCCTAAGTGAGTTGTATGTATACCAAAATGTGGATGGGATGCTGGGTATGGTGGAACACTGAAGGCAGAAGAGGTCAGAGGATTGTGAACTTGAGACTAGCCTTGGCTATAGCCAGACATGGTTTCCGAATAAACGTAAACATTTAAAATGCTGCTGCTTCTGCTTCTGCTTCCTCCTCACCTTCCTCCTCTTTTCTTTTGTTCTTCTCTTCCTCTTACCCCCCCTTCCCTCCCTCTCTCCCTCCCTCCCTCCCTCCCTTCCTCCCTCATCTTCTTTCCAGTGGGCACACTGTTTTAGAATAGGTTATGAGATTTATTTGGGCACTCAGACCCTCTGAGGAGCTCTTAGGTGGTACTGCTGCCTGGATCTTGAGAAGTTTGGGTCCCATGGTGGTGCAAATCTGTAATCCCTGGGGAGGCTGAGGCAGAAGGACCGTGAGTTTGAAGCCAGCCTGGTGACACAGTGAGGCCCTACAACTCCGAATCAGGATGTCACTCAGTGTTGAAGTGCTTTCTTAGCTTGTACAAGGCCTTATGTTCAATCCCAGCACTGAAAAATGATAAGAAATTAGATTTAGACCTTTGTTGGTTTTTTTTCTAGTTTTTTCCACAATATGTGTGTATGTGTGTGTGCGTGCGCGTACATATGTGTATGTACATGTGTGTGCATGTATGTATTGGTATGGGCTCACATGCCGTGGTGCCTAAGAGACAGCTTATAGGATTTGGTTTTCTTCTTCCATCATGTGGAAACTGGGGATTGGTGCCCGGTGCCTTTACCTGTGGAGTCATCTCACAGGCCCTTAAAGTTGCTTAAGATAATTTTATGGCCATCCAAGGTTGAGATTGCCTGCCTTAGAATTCTCCCACTCACCCAGAGAGGGGGAGCTCATGATTGAGTCGCTGCTGTCAGCTTCCCTGTTCACCCTAACTTAACCATTACATCATTTAAATGACTGACGGTGTACACACCTGTGGAGGCAACTTCACAATGTCTCTCAGAATCACAAACAATCAAATTCCTTTTCTCTCTCCTCTACCTGTGAGTTTGCACAGAAGGAAAAAAAGCCATCCTTTTTCCATGTTAGCATCCCTTGACCTTGAGTCAGGTCTGTCTTCTCATCCTTCCTCAGCTCAGTGCCTTGGGCTGCTGGCTGGCATTGGGTTCTTCTCCACGATAGGAGACTGCCTTTGACATGCCAGTGGTGGTGTTACTGGTTGCTGCACTCCCAAAGAGCCTAATGCCAGGGTCCTTGCCACTGCATCCTCCAGGCTCAGACAGGACTTGCTGATCCTTCCCTGGGCTTCTGGGATGCTGGTTCTCCTGGTCCCTGCTGTAGCTTGCTGCTCGCCTGTTCTCAACTTCCTTTGCTTGGCCCTCTTTGCTTTCCTCTGAACACTGAGATGCTCTGGGATTCAATCCTGACACCTCTTACCTGCATAGTGTCCTTAAATGTTTGGGATCTAGCGTTATGGCTATAAATATCACCTGTGCACGGGGGAGTACAATCCCAAACCCTCTCCTGAGTTCTAAATCCCTCTCTCTCACTGACGTCTGACACACAGACATGCATCTCCCAGCGGGCTTAACTGCCCACTTAGCTTGGCAGTAGGGAAATGAATTCCTCCAGTCTTTCCTGTATTATTCTGATTTCTTAGGCCAACAAAAATCTGAAAACATTTGGAATATTTTAGGATTATCCTTAGCTCTTCTCTCTTTCTCATCCTGGCCCCAGCCCAAAACCCAATCATTCGGAGATATATCCAGAAAATTACTCTGCTTACTATCTACACTGCAGCTGCCCCAGCGCACGCAGCTTCATCTTCTGCCTGATTTACCAGGATTGTCTCAGGAGCCTCTTGACCAGCCACCTTGCTTCGCCTTCTGCACCGTCAGTCAGTTGACAGCAGTGGTCAGAGTGTGCTTTCAGCCAGCAGCCTTGTGAACATTTGGAGACATTTCAGCACCCCCAGCCCTCCTCCATCCTTCTCAGCCTCCAAGGTGCCCTGGCTGCTTTCTCAGCTTCTGCACACTTACTGCCTTGCCTCAGGCCTTTTGCACAGTGTGTTCCCTTGGCAGAGCATCCTATCCCAGACAGCACTGGGGTTCACAGTTTACAACCTGCAGCAAGCCATTTACCTTACCCACGGCTTCTCTTTCTGGTGTTTCTGGTGTTTCCATTACCCATGGTTATTGGTAGCCCAAAAATCTTATTTGGAAAGCTCCAGAAATATACAATTTCAAAGTTTTAAGTTGCACTCCAACAGAAACATGTTAAAATCCAGCACTTTTCTGCAGGATCCCACCCAGATCAGGGAAATCCCAGGCTCAGGATGTCTGTGCTGGGCAATCTGTCTTTCCATTGCTACTTAGTAGCCATCTAAGTTATCAGTTCAACCCTTGTTTTACTTTTACTTTTTTTTAGCTTTCTTTTTTTTTTTTCCCTTGTTCCGGTCAACCCCGCTTGCTCCGCTCGACCCTGCTCGCTCCCACTGGCTCTGGCTAGCCCCACTTGCTCCCGGCCGCCCCTGTACGGCCGCCCCTGTACGGCCGCTGCTTGTTCCAGCCGGCCCCGCTCACTCCGATCGTCTCTGCTTGCTCCGGCCGTCCCCATTCGGCCCCACTCGCTCCGGCCCCGCTAGCTCCAGCCCCGCTAGCTCCAGCCCCGCTAGCTCCGGCCCCGCTAGCTCTGGCCGTTCCGGCTCACTCTGGACAGCTGAGCTCTCTCCGGTTGGTCTCTCCCGTCCAAGGATTCATTTCTTATTATTCTTCATAAGTACGCTCGCTGTAGCTGACTTCAGACGCACCAGAGGAGGGCGTCAGATCTTGTTACGGGTGGTTGGAAGCCACCATGTGGTTGCTGGGATTTGAACTCATCACCTTCGGAAGAGCAGTTGGGTGCTCTAACCCGCTGAGCCATCTCACCAGCCCCAACCCTTGTTTTACTTAAGATGGCCCCAAACTAGTTAGTTTTTCTTTATGGAAGGTCAGGAGTTTATTTTTGCTCACAGTTCCAGAGGGGTAAGGATGAGAGCAGAGTGGAGGGAGGGAAGGCAGCACAAGTGGTTGTCATGGCAGCACAAGCGGTTGTCATAGCTGCAGGAGCAGGAGGCAGAGTGCTCAGATACTCAGAAGAGAGAGCAGCAAATGGAGCCGACCTTTAAACTCTGAGAGCTGCCTCCAGACTTCTTCCTCCCACAGAGCTGGACCTCCTAAAACTCCCAGGCAGCACTACCGACTGGGGACCAAGTGTTCAAACATTGGGGCCCTTCTCTTTCCAACAGGAGTGGTGATGCTGGCAGTCATATTAAAATATATTGTCATTGCTTCACTTTTAATAGTGATTGTTCCCCTCACTGTGCTCCGCTTACAGATTAAACTGCCACCATTGTGGTTGTGTATGTTAAGGGGAGATCATTTGTAGGTCTCAGCGCTCGCCTCCCTTTCAGCACTTGCTGGGGGTTCCCTTAGAGCGTGGACCCCATGGGAAGTGTGACTGCCGGGGCCCTCTTTGCTCCATTTTCTCCCTTTCTAGCCTACTTTATTTTGCTTAACAGTTCTTATGCCAGCAGATATTTTTGCCTAACACCTGTCTCCCCATTGCTAGAAACCAAACAACCTGAGGGCTAGAACTTCATTGGGTCAGTTTATTGATGTAATTTCAAGACATGAACAAAACCTAGGATGGTATAGGTACACACATTTGTTGTCCCAGCAAATGAGCATGTGCTAAGTGATGTCCCTATAAAGATATTTGTCTCAGTGTTATGTTTAATGGCAAAGCAAAGGGCCTACATAGCAATCACTTGTCAGCTGCTTTTGTATCCCAGGCTGGCCTGAAACGTGCTCCAGGATGGTCTTGGGTTCACAGCTATCCTCTTGCCTCAGCCTCTCAAGTGATAGGATTACAGACATAAACTACCGGGGAAAATGGAATGGATAAACGAGTCGAACTTTATCCAAAGCTGAGCCTCAAACAATTTATACTCTGAGGGTTAAGAAAGGTCATATGGGTTAAGTTGTTATAAGTTCAAGCTGTATACAATCACTACACGGGTCAAAAACAAGTTTTCCTGCAGAGGCATATAGAGAATAGTTTAACCATTTAATTGAATAACAACAGCAGGCAATAATGAGTATCCGTAAACTCCTATCCCTTACACCCCCGAGGAGCACAAAGACTCATTCCAAGAACAATTCTGGTTTGAAGAACTGAGGTCACAAGATGCTTGGAGTGTTCATACTCAGAATTCCCCTCTCATGGCTCCCTTCCTGGGCCATGCTCCAGCACTCAGGAGGAAAGTGCTTGCTATTCAGTTGTGAAGACATGAGTTTGGTTCCCCAGCACCCATGGTGCCACATTCCTTTAACCCCAGCACTATGAGGGTAGAGACAGGAGGATCATAGGGACTCATGTGTCAGCCAGGCCCTGGGTTAAGCCAGATGTCCTCTCTCAACTACAAGGTAGAGAGTTGAGTTTCTCAGGATTCTTACTGCCACCGGAGTCTGTCTAGGTGTGTTGGGAGGCCTGGCCTGTGATGTTGGGTGTTGTTGAAGAAGGGTTTTGTACAACTCAGAGCTTATCTTTGTAGTTTCCAGACTAGTGAGCACTTTGTTGGCTGAATGAGGTCCAGGCGTGGGGCTGTGGCACTAACCTGCATTTGTGGCTAAACACATCTCAGTTGGTGATTTGGACCAAAAGGTCGCATCTCCATCTCAGCCACAGCTGTATTATAGCTTTTCTCTAGTCTTTCTGATTCTCTTAGTCCCTCTCTGTTAAAGCCTAAGCAAAATGTTAAGGCCTTGATGGAATGTTAAGGCCTAGGTAACTGTTACCTGGCTTGCCTGCCATTTTGTCCTGTTACTAATATTATAAGGAAACTTTCTCATATGTTGTTTCTGCTGTTATTAGGGAACTTTCTCATACCCAAGTTGATTACATATTCTCTTATGTTCTTTGCCTTTGAAAACCAGTCACGAAGAAGTCAGTAGAACTGTTTTGTCTAGTTACCCACCATAAGCTTGGACCTGAACCAACCACCAGCAGTACTTCCTGCATCTGTGTATAAGCTTTTATGGTATTTGCTTTTATAAACTGCCCCTAGAACCATGGCCCTGATGGATCAATCTTGGGGCACATGCTCAATAAACTATCTTTGTGTGACTGAGATCAGTGTTTGTGTGGTTCATATGCAATTCCTGGACCCCAGCACTCTCTACGGAGTGTGAATTCAGACTCTGGAGTGTTTCCTCACAGTGCACTGCAGTGTCCCAGAAAGACTTTCATCTCACTAAAGCCAAGTACCTATAGAAGGCTGTGTTCCCCTTCTCCTGCTTGCTTCTTAATGCACAGCACACAGAAGCACAGCATTTTGTTTCCACGTTTCTTTGTGTTGAAATTGTGAGGCTGGCTAGAGAAGTCTTGCTATGGGCTTACTAGTGAATCAGGCAACCCTCATTCCTTTGTGGGGTTAAGGTGTTGCAGTAAATGAGGGAAGCGAATCTGTCCGGTGACTGACAGTGCAGCCAGGAGCCAAGTGGATGCTATGCCTGGGCCGTCTGTGTTCTTCTGAAAGCAGGAAGTGCTCCTGTGATGTTGTTGCCTTGGAGAGATTGCTTAAAGGCTATAAATGCAGGCAGGGCAAGCTGCTGCAGGATGGAGCCTTTGAAGTTGCCAAGAGAATCTTGATAAAATCACATACTGGCTGTCTAATCAATAAGAGGGGGATATTAATAATAATACTTACTCAATTAGGTTGTTCAAATAGCCTAATGAGATTCTTAAAGTTCAAATGCTGGGTTTGTAAGTGATTTCTGGTAACTTTCTTGATTTTTTTTCTTTATGTTTGTTTTTGTGGTGTGTGTATGTGTGTGTGTGTGTGTGTGTGTGTGTGTGTGTGTGTAGATGGATGTCAGAAAACAGCTTGTGGGAATTGATTCTCTTCTACTTTGTGGATCCCAGGTTTCCAGATGTGGCAGCAAGTTCCATTTATCCACTGATCTATCTTGTATGCTCAAGATGAACATATTTTTAATGGCTGAGGAGGTTTTTTTTTTCCTTTTTGTTTTTAATACAGCGTCTCAGTCTATGGCTCATGCTAGTCTTGAACCCAAGATGATCCTTCTGCCTCAGCCTTTCAAGTGCTAGATTTAGAATTATGACCCACCATATCAGCTCTTTGCTTGCTTTTGATAGTGAGAGGTGCATTTTAGTGCAGAACGGGCTACCTCAGCCACCCAGATACGAGAGAGAAAGAAAATAAAGAATGGGGGCTAAGAGACGCCTCAGCAGTTAAGAGCACTGGCTACTTTTCAGAGGACTGGGGTTTGAATCCCAGCACTCATATGGCATCTCACAACCATCTGTAACTCTAGTTCCAGGGGATCCAATGCCCTCTTCTGGTCTCCTCAGGTATCAGGCACACAGGTATACATGTGCACAAGTATACATGCAGGCAAAATATGGGTACACATAAAAAATGACTAGAATTTTAAAAACTGAAAGGAAGACTGTTTTCTGACCCACCAGGGCTGTGTAGCAAGTGCATGAGGGGAAGAGGGTAGGGGAGATACCTCTGGTGGTAAGGTCCTCCAGGACCATAGTTAGATAGAAAGCTGGCAATGCAGTGTTTGTTTGTAGCCCTGGCACTGGGCTCTGGCCTAGATGGATGGGGCAGTGAGAAACCCTGTGTTAAAAAACAAGGTGGACAGCATCCCAAAGAAAGGAACAACACCTGAGTTTGCTTTCTGGCCTTCCATGCTGGTATGCGTGTGCATGAGTACACCCCTTAACATGGCCACTGACCCACGTCCATATTCTGTACCCCACCACAGACAGACAGACAGACAGACAGACACACACACACACACACACAGAGCAAGAGAAAATGAATCCAGTTCTTCAGAGTCTGTCAGGGAGAAGAAAACCCTGACTTTGAGGCCAAATTATAGATCGTCCTGAAAGTAACCATCCCAGTGCTTCTTCCCTGTGTGTTGTTTACAGGGCCATCGATCCGGTCACGGCCCTGATCTCATCACGGCACACAGTTTTCGTCTCCTCTCCTTTATTTCAGTTTTTATCTTGTTTCAACAAGACTGAATTACCCTTGACTCGTTGAGCACGTACGTCTTGAAAATGAAGGAAAAGCCTTTTGATATGTGTGCTGCACACCTTGAAGAAAGGCTTATGTCAGCTGGCAAGAAAACAGTCTTCCCTCCCCAAGGAAACAGACGCGAGAAACCAGACTTCGTCAGGGAGTTCAGATTCCATTCGTTTATTCATTAAATATTTATCAAGTTGGATATTGTCTTTGTGCTCACAGCCAAATCCCCATTGACAAGCCTCTGTGCAGGACTTTCCAAGTTCCCTTTTGTTTCTTCTGCCCCAATATTAAAAGATGAAGGTTTCAAACTAAAAATTGTATTGCTCCTGTCTGATATTTTTATTGTCAATATGCAGAGCTACTTCTAAATTTTCATCTTGCATCTAGTGACTTAATCAATTCCTACCGATGTTGAATAACTTGTATTAGTTTCTTCTCCATTGCTGTGATAGACTGTCATGCAGGGCAGCTTACAGGAGGAGGCGTGTATTTGGGCTTCAGGCTGCAGAGGGATAAGGAGTCCATTGCCAGTCATGGTGGGGTAGGGACACATGACAGCGCTCCAGTCTTAAACTACAAGCCAGGAGTACTCGGAGAATGGGTCCTCCAGGCATGTGACATGCTTCCTCCAGCAAGACCACACTGCCAAGCCAAACACCACCACCAACTCAGGACTAATTACTCAAACACTACAGACTTAGGGGACATTTATCATCCTAGCCTCTAAACTTGCCTACTTAGAAAATTCAAGTGATCACATTTTGAAACCTACTGATTTCTTTAAAAAAAAAAAAAAAAAAAGACACTGTCTGGGTATCCTGGTGCATGTCTTTAATTCCATCACCTTGGATCTCTTTGAGTTTGAGGCTAGCCTGGTTTACATAGCAAATTCCAGTCCAGCCAGGGCTACAAGGTAGCCCTGCTCTATTAGAGGATGGGAGTTAGGATTCCAACACTTGTATCAGGCAGCTCAACACACACACACACACACACACACACACACACACACACACACCCCATTTTATTGCATTGGCCTGGACCTATGAAGTTCTTAGATGAGGTCATTTTTGTCATGTCCTTGACAGGGGGGCACCGGGTGTTTTTTCATTAGCTTTATTTGCTACTGATTTCTCATTGAGTTGAGAAGTTTTCTACTTGTATTTTTTAATTGCCAAATTATCTTAGGTGTGTGGGTGTTTTGCCTGTATGTCTGTCTGTGCACCAAGTGTGTTACTCATGCCAGTAGAGGGCAGAAGAGAGTGTTGGATCCCCTGTTATTGGGGTTACAGACTGTTGTGAGCTGCCATGTGGGTGCTGGGAATTGAACTCTGATCCTCTTGGGAGGGCAGCAAGTGTTCTTGTCCACTGAGCCATCTGTCCAGCCACCCCTAATTTAAGAACTATTAGGAAATGAATGGACTGGTTATGATAAAATGCACCATTTAGCATCTCTGGATGTTATTATATTTTCTGCATTAATTAATTGACTATTTCCCCCTTTTTTCTGTTTTGAGACAGGGTTTTATTATGAAGCCCTGGCTGGCCTAGCTAGAATTCTCTATGTAGACCTGGGTGGCCTTAAACTTACAGAGAGCCACCAGTCTTTGCCTTCTGAGTGCTGAGATTAAAGGCATACACCACCATGCTCAGTTGTTAGTTGATTTTCTTGATATTGAACTATGTTTATATTTACTTAGAATGCATTCTATTTTGCTATGGATTTAGTTTGCTAATGGTTTAATTTTTTTATTTTTAATAAGTGTATGTGGAATGTGTGTGTGTGTGAGAGAGAGAGAGAGAGAGGCAGACAGACAGACAGACAGACTGTGCGTACTAAGACTTGTGCCTTGTGTTTGCTCAGTGCATGCTCTACCACCAAGGCACAACCAATATTTTTTCTTCCTTCCTTCCTTCTTTCCTTCCCTCCCTCCCTCCTTCCCTCCCTCCTTTCTTTCTTCTCTCCACCCCTTAATGTTTCCTACGCTGTCCTGGAACTCAAATTCATAATTCTCCTGCCTCAGTGTCTCCACTGCTGGAATTAGAGGCACTCAGTGCCATACCCAGCTCTCTGCAGTTCTGGAGATCTCAGGCCTCCTGCACGCTAGGCAAGGGCTGCCGTCTGACCTACACCCTCAACCCTCAGGTTTTTTTTTGTTTTTTTGGTTTTTCGAGACAGGGTTTCTCTGTATAGCCCTGGCTGTCCTGGAACTCACTTTGTAGACCAGGCTGGCCTCGAACTCAGAAATCCGCCTGCCTCTGCCTCCCGAGTGCTGGGATTAAAGGCATGCGCCACCACGCCTGGCAACCCTCAGTTTTGAGTAAGGCTTTATTCTGACTTTCTCTCTTTCTTTCTTCTTTCTTTCTTTCTCCTTCCTTCCTTCCTTCCTTCCTTCCTTCCTTCCTTCCTTCCTTCCTTCCTTCCTTCCTTCCTTTCTTTCTTTCTTTCTTTCTTTCTTTCTTTCTTTCTTTCTTTCTTTCTTTCTTTCTTTCTGAGACAGGGTTTCCTCTGTATAGCCCTGGCTGTCCTGGAACTCACTTTGTAGACCAGGCTGGCCAGAAATCCGCCTGCCTCTGCCTGCAAGTGCTGGGATTAAAGGCGTGCGCCACCACGCCCAGCTCTGACTTATTTTCTTTAACGTGATTCGTTAGGTCCATAGAAGCCCTCTTCCCCGTGGTATTGTGGAGCATCTGGGTGTGGCATGTGGTGTGTGGTGTGTGGCATTTACTGGACACTAAGGCTAGAGCTGGCATTTGCCCAGGCTGCCGGGTCTGGGAAAGGTGTAGGTTAAGGCTGGAGAGGGAGAACACCGGGGACCGGCCCCTTGGACTTGGTCTTTGCAGCTTCCTGTTGTGCACCCTGGCTGGCTAGGGCCTCCTCAGTTGAGGATGTGTAAACTTAGTTGCCCTGCACTGGAGAGTTTAACAGCTGTTCTAGAAATCCCTTCCTCTTTGCTTTCTCCAAGAAACCAGCCACTCCGCATCCACCACCCTTCCCTTTCCGGCCTCTGCTCTCAGCCACTGTGGCCCTGAATTTGCTATTTTCCTCAGGTGCTTTAAATAAAAAGAAAATCGTATCTTGTCTCATAGCCAGCATTTCCCATGTGGTCAGTATAGGTTCTTTCTTTGGACAGGCTCTTACCATGGAGCCCTTGCTGGCTTTGAATTTGCTAGGTAGACCAGACTGGCCTTGAATTCACAGAGATCTGCCTGCCTCTGCCTCCCCAGTGCTGGGATTAAAGGTGTTCTCTGTCATGCCCAGTCCCATTTTGGTTTTGGTATTGCTATTTACGTTTGAATGTGTGTGCGCGTGCACATTTGAGTGTGACTGGATATGAGCTTGCTATGGCCTTCATGTGGAGATCAGAGGACATCTTGCTTTAAGGCAGGGGCTCTTGTTTCTGGAGTTGCCCTGTGCACTTGTACTCTAGGCTAGTTAGCGCAAGTACTTCTGGCTGGTTGTCCTAGATGCCTGCCACAGCATCCAGCCCTGTGCATGGATTCAGGCATCAGACACCCAGATACACAAGCAGAGGGTCTCTTACATCCGGCTTTAGCACAGTGTCTGGCCGCCAGGGCCTTGCTGCTTCAGTTGATTCTGAGGGCTGTCTGCTATAGTAAGAAGAAATTCATTAGCAGGAACATTACTGTCTGCTGCTGACAGGAGAAGCACTTAGGTCGTTGAAGACAGATGGATGCTGTAAAGTGCATTCTAAATCTTTGTCGTTGGCGTGGCTGAGGGCTGAAGAGAGGACGCACTGGATCTCTCATTTTCCTTTTAGCTCAGGTAGCCTGGCAGAGCCTTAGACCCATGTATCACCATCCCTTCTTCTGTTTTCAGAGTCCTTCCATGGTCTTTGGCTCTGACAGGATTTGGGGGCAGCAGGGGGAGTGGGGGAGAGATCACTTTACTTCAGTGGTGGTGTTTCTGCATTTGTTTTCTGTGAGGCCTTGGGGTCAGAGGTAGTCTTTAAGGCTACGCAGTTGATAGGGGAAATGATAATGTTTTCATTTTGATACTGTGAGTTGTGTGTGGTGGCTCTTGGGAGTCTAAATGATTGCTAAAAACTTCAAGGCCAGCCTGGGCTACATGGTATATTATTATTACTGGCCATCCTGAGCTATACAGCTGTATTGGTTTCAGTTCTCTAGAGAAATAGGCTATTAGAAATATATATATATAATATTAAAAAGAGATTTATTAGAGTGGCTTACAGGCTGTAGCCCAGCTAGTCCAGGAATGGCCTCAACTTAGGGTTTCTATTGCTGTGAAGAGACATCATGACCATGGCAAGTCTTATAAAGGAAAATATATAATTGGGGTTGGCTTACAGTTTCAGAGGTTTAGTCCATTATCATCATGATGGGAAGTATGGCATTATCTAGACAGACATGGTGCTAGAGAAGGAGCTGAGAGTTCTACATCTGATCAGCAGGCAGCAGGAAAGAGAGCAACACTGAGCCTGGCTTGGACATTTGAAATCACAAAGCTCGGAGCTGGTGAGATGTCTCAGTGGGTAAGGGCAAATGACTGCTCTTCTGAAGATCCTGAGTTCAAATCCCAGCAACCACATGGTGGCTCACAACCACCTGTAATGAGATCTGATGCCCTCTTCTGGTGCTGTCTGGAGACAGCTACAGTGTACTTATGTATAATAATAAACAAATCTTTGGGCTAGAGGGAGCAGGGCTGACCGGAGTGAGCAGAGGTCCTAAATACAATTCCCAACAACCACATGAAGGCTCACAACCATTTGTACAGCTACAGTGTACTCATATACATAAAAACAAATAACTCTTTTTTTTAAAAAAAAGAAATCACAAAGCTCTCAACCCCAGTGACACACTTCTCTCAACAAGGCCACACCTACTCCAATAAGCCACACCTCCTAATAGTGCCACTCCTATGAGCAGATAGTGTCATTTTCATTCAAACCACTAAGGTTGTCTCCCAACAGAAAGGCCATAAGGCTGGTTTTCTCAGGTGGTCTTCGGTCTATATCAGAATTCCAAAGAAGTACGTTCTAATATCAGCAAGGGAATGCCTCAGTTGCAGGATAGATAACTTGTCAGTGAGTGTGAGGGCAAGCAGGCAAAAAGACAATAGCTTGTTTTTTCCATGTCCTTTTATGTGGACTGCCACCAGAAAGTGTGGCCCAGGTTTAGGGTGAGCAAATGATCCAGTTTAGGAAGGGTCTTCAGATGATTGGATCTCTCACAGGCTTGTCCAGCAGCTTGGGTTTTAGTTCATTCCAGATGTAGTCACCTTGACAACGGAGATCAACCATCACAACTCCATACACATTGTACTGGCTAGTTTTGTGTCAACTTGACACAGCTGGAGTTATCACAGAGAAAGGAGCTTCAGTTGGGGAAATGCTTCCACGAGATCCAGCTGCAAGGCATTTTCTTAATTAGTGATCAAGGGGGGAGGTCCCCTTGTGGGTAGTGCCATCTCTGGGCTGGTAGTCTTGGTTCTATAAGAGAGCAGGCTGAGCAAGCCAGGGAAGCAAGCCAGTAAGGAACATCCCTCCATGGCTTCTGCATCAGCTCCTGCTTCCTGGCCTGCTTGAGTTCCAGTCCTGACTTCCTTCAGTGATCAACAGCAATGTGGAAGTGTAAGCCGAATAAACCCTTTCCTCCCCAACTTGCTTCTTGGTCATGATGTTTATGCAGGAATAGAAACCCTGACTAAGACACACATTAAATAAAATTAAAGCAAAACAAAGTAAAACTAATTTTTATGTCATTTACTAATGAGGATAAACAATTGTTTTTTGACTTTATATAGCTGTTCATTTTTGTGTTGTGTTCTGTGTGTGTGTGTGTTCTTTCTTTCTTTCTTTGGACAGGATTTCTCTGTGTAGCTCTGGCTGTCCTGGAACTTGCTTTGTAGACCAGGCTGGCCTCAAGCTCATGCCTGCCTCTGCTTCCTGTGTGCTGGTGTGTGTGTGTGTGTGTGTGTGTTTCTATGCATGTCTATCACATGAACATATTTTTTCAACCAGCATGCCATAGTCAGGACTCACTTGCTACCATTTATGTTCCCCATTCTTAACCTCTCACCATTAAGAGAATATTCATGAACTTATTTAGACAAGACTTATTTATGTAGCTCAGGCTGGCATCGATCCTCCTGCCTCAGCCTTCCAAGTGCTGGAATATTTTTCACATCTTAAATACATGAAAATTAATCTGAAGTCTTTCTTACATGTTGTAATATGTAAAACCTAGTGAGACAAAAGTGTCAGTGTTCTTATGTAACAACACAGTTTCAGCCTGCTTGAGCTGTGAGGACAGACAGCACATGGTACAGACATGAGCATCTTTATTCTGTGATTCTGAAAAATTTGTATCCTCCTGCTATATAAAAATTGTGATCAGACTTCTTAAGCAAACTGACATTTGTTTTTGCATTTGGAATTTGAGAATATTATTTGAGAAGGTCCTGATTATTTTATCCTTTTAAAAATATCTAACCAAATTCTCCATCGGTATTAATTGAATAATATATTATTGTTTCAGTACTTGAAGTTCCAGAGTTATCAATTTATTCTGTTGAATTCGGGACTGACAGGTCATCAAGTCATCAAGCTGACATACAAGGTTCTCTAGGGATGAGAATCACCCTGAGCATCAGGTGGACCACCCACAGTGGTGCCCAGCCACAGGGCTTACTCCTAAGTGCAGACACTGGTACTCTTCTTGGTTCATTTTTCCCGAGTCCCCAAAGGATTGATGATGGTTAAATGGAGCCACTTGTTAATGGCTTATGAACTGTCTGGAGCTGGCCAGCTCTAAAAGTCTCTTGAGTAGCAGTCTGACTTGATTTAGTCCTCGGACACTGGTAGTGCAGGAATTTTGTTGTTCTAAGAAACACATACGGAGGCTGATTGTATTTGGGGACTTCCCTACATTCCACACCTGGAAAAAAGTGAAGGTGGAGTCAGAATATTTTGTGTAGTTGGTACTGTTTAGTGTTATCTCTGGGATGTGAGAGGTAGGTGGTGAATGCTCTGGGGTTCTGGGTCCAGTTCTATGTCCCTTTCTGTCTGTCTCTGCTGTGTGACTTAGGTCCATGTTCTAAGCTCCTTAGTCCATATTCTATTCTATCAGTAATCACATAGAGATAATGAACTCTCTTCACTGCTTCCAAGTTATTCTAAAGGATAATGAGGCCGGATGCACTATAGGTCCTTGGCGTTTGCTGAACAGTTATTTTGGCAGCTCTTCCCTAAGGATGGAGTCTGTGGAGATTACATAGGGTTGTTGATTTGGGCTGTATGTGGTTTTGCCTGAAGGACAGCATCACCTACTGTGTAACTTACTGTGTTAGAAATAGGTTTGGTCTGTTGTCCCCCTACTGGGAAGCATTCAAGAGAACATCCAAGTCTTTGTCCTCACCCAGTCTCCTTTGCTATGCTCCATAGCATATGCTTAACTTCTAATGACAATAAATGACAGAGTGGTGGCGGGATTCTAACCACTGACCTTAGCATTGAAAATCCTTCATTTGCCCTCCTCTCCTGGCACCTTGGGGGAGGTGTGGTGCCTGCCTGCTGCCCACTGTCGCCTGTACTGACCCTCCTTTGTTCTGTGTTTTTTTTTCTGAAAAGCTTAGGCATGACCACCACTTTCCTGCTTCAGAGCTTAACATCTTTTGCTGAGCACTGCTCTAAAGCTTCCTTACAATGTCTGAGGCTGCAGCTCATGTCCTTTCTAGGCTGTGTTTCCTGCCACTCCCCTTGAAGCTCACACCCACCCAAGTTCTGGTTTCCATATGGAAGTTTCCAACTTTCTTCACACAGCTACGTCTTTTCCACTGAAGGGCACTTTCCTGGTTCTGGAGTGTGCGTGCCCACACTCTTGGTATCCCTGTGTGACCTGCCTGCTGAACGGGGTGGACTCACCATCTTCCAGCCAGAGTGGCTGAGTCTGAGGGGCTCACTTCAGGCCTGACAGCTAGCTGGAATCTCAGTCCCCACCTTCTGCCATCCTGTTGAAGAATCAAGTTAAAGTCATCCTGAAGGTGTCCTCCAAGAGAACGACTGCTTTCCCTCCCTGCCCTGGGCTGTAGGTTTTCCTTTATTTGTGCATGTATTGCAGCATATCAGGTTGCCATGTTTCATGCTGCAGCCTGCAGGAGAGTCCTTCAGTAACTCCCCTCTCAGTCTGTTTGCTTCCCCAGAACTGCACCTGGCAGTCATCAAGAATGCTGTGTTTGGATTAAATACATGCACTAATAAATTCTGCTTTTTCATATCCTCTCAGCTGTGGTTTAGGGGCTACAGCACCTGTCAGTTACAGCACTTAAGATCCCATGTGTTGGAAAACACCTGTATTTTGGTCTATAGCATAAACAGGGAGTGATAATTATTTTGTTTCTCTGACATCTCAGAGACATAATCAGGTATTTTATCACTAGAAGAAAGGTGCTTAACACATGTTTAATTATATGTATTTTAGGAAAGTAACCTTTTAGCTAAATTTTGTCCAACAGCAGCTGTACCTGGGAGAGGCTTTGAGGAAAACGAACTCCTGCAATCTGTCAGCCTTTCTCTACAACAGCATTAACCAATAATAATCGTAGTCTTCAATTTGGATAGCTGGTATTTTCCTCCATCATGTGAAATGGGAAGTAGAAGCAGGTGTGGTGGGTGGTACAGACCTGTGATCTCAGCACCCAGGAGGCTGGGCCCGGCTGCCTAGAGAGACCCTGTCAAAACCAAAAGAACAAAAAGATGCAGAGGGCTTAGGAAATCCTGTTACTGATCTCCTGTGTATTGGCCTCAGGACAAGTCTGCAAGTCTCTTCGTATCTGCAGACACTAAGGTGCCATTTTGTTATTTTGTTTCCAACTTGGTTATAACACATGGTTTCTAAACACAGTGTAAGGTTTTGGCCTCATTCTTTCCTTGGGCTTCTTCTTTACCTAACTGCCTTTCTGTCATGTGTTATTAAGTGAGGATTCAGATAACTGGCCCTTCTTTGCAGAGCTCATCTCTGCAGCTTAGCCCAGATGGCCTTACAAAGGGGATGGGACTGACCAGTGAAGCCCTGTGTCTCTTTACAACAGGAATATGTTCTGAGGAATATGTTTCTAGATGATTTCCTCATTGTGTGAACAGGGTGGGGACTTACAAACCTAAGTGGTTGTGGAGCTTGCTGTACCCTTT
This sequence comes from Mus minutoides, assembly GCA_902729485.2. Classification (NCBI taxonomy): domain Eukaryota; kingdom Metazoa; phylum Chordata; class Mammalia; order Rodentia; family Muridae; genus Mus; species Mus minutoides. The sequence goes on from LR749586.1 coordinate 528,426, forward strand.
GACTGTGTGGACTACAGCAGAGTCTAGGCTGCCCAGCAGTACAACTTGTTATGGTGTTGAGTTCTGTAGGTAGTTGTAACACAGTGGAATTTGTGCAGTTGAATAATTTATACACTAGCAAAAGGACAGTGAAAACCTGATGCTAATGAGAAAAAATAGCAACAGGCTGGTCTCAGCATACAGCACAATTTGCAGGGCTGCTGTTCCCTGGAATAATGCAGCCCTGTGCATGAGCTCTGCACTTAGGCCGCACCACATGGATGCAGTTTTAAATTTGATGTCACTCATCTTACTGTAATAAACTTTAAAAAACTTTTTGATGTCAAAAAATCCCAAACCCCATGGCTTAAAACACAAACCTCTCTTTTTTCTTTTTCCTGCTGTTCCTTGCTTTGACAAGTCCCAGGGACTAAGCCCAGAGGCTCATGTATTTAGAGAAACCTGTTTCTTCTCTTATTCTCTAATGTTCAAAAATTAATTATTATTAGTTTACTGTGTATGTGTGGTGGTCAGAGGACAACTGTGGGAGTCCAGGGGATTGAACTCGGGTTGTCAGGCTTGGCAGCAAGCGCCTCCACCTGCTAAGCCATCTTGCAAACCCATTCTTAATTTTTTCCTTTGGCCAGACTCTTGGTGCAGTGTTTTCATTTCTTCTTCAGTGACTCAGTTAACCATAAAGAGGAACCACCCTTCTCTGGTCTGAGCCACATTGGCTGGGATCTGAAGCAGCCATGGACCAAGCAGATGGCTCTGCAGAGACATCCATGTGGGCTTGAAAATGTCTATTACAAAGGAATACACGAGGCTTCTAGCATAGGTGTCCAGAGCATCATGCCTCGAGGAATTCCTAGCAAAGCGGCTCCAGTAGCTGCTTTTGGTAAGATGTGCATTGGAATCTGGGCACCATTGCTGAGCCAACGCCTCAGAGCTGACACTGTGAGACCCTTGTCCCTCTTGTTGGAGAGAAAGGAATGCAATGAACACTGACTGACCCTAGGAAGCATGGCCTTCTGGGATACCGTTACAGGCTTTCTTCCAGTTCAGCCTTGTATTAATTTTCAGTTTTGGTTGTGGGTTTGAAGGCCTCCTACTGCTGCAGCTGGAGGGTGTGTTTGTCACAAACCCTGAGCATAAGAGAACTCTACCAGAAGATGGCTTGAGTAGTGTCCAGAGGAAGGAGGGCGTGCTTCTGTTCCTTTTCTAGATCAGAAAGGCACTTTAAACTTGGTGGCCCTTCCTTTCCCCACAGACAGTTTTAAGACGACAGAAGTTATATCTCTCCCAAGGAGGGACATACGTGTCAAATGGCATAATTTGGCACATAAATTTTGTCCCTGAGATGCCCACAAATTCCAGAGTCTATGTTTGATAAAAAGGACACTTTCAGTCTTCCTGAAAATGTGGGGGATTTAGAGCACATTTAGAGATGAGAGCAGGGAAGGCTGTTGTCATAGAAACATCTGATACTTGCCATTGGTCTGTGAGTCTGTCCTGTCTTGTTCCTTGCCTGAGTGGCTTTTGCCCCGAAGAGAGTTTGGTCTGGGGTAATGATTAACCTGTATTTGATCACACAGAACAGACTAGTATTTTGTTTCTTCTAGACTCGTTTGACACCCAAGAAAGTTCTTTACTAACTTTTCTGACACATCTGAATTGTCCTATTTTGTGAGATGAATGAGTGGTGGTTACAAGGTTGGGTTGGGAACTGGAGAGATGGCTCAGTGGTTAAGAACACTTGCTGCTCATGCAGACGACTAGGTTGTATTGCCAGCACTCTCATGGCTGCTCCCTGTAGCTCTATTTCTAGGGGATTTAATGCCTTCTTCTGCGCCACCCCCCCCCATAGGTTACCAATGACAGACCAAAGTAACGATTCTGTCTAACTAGCTTGGTGGACCAGTGAGTTTATTTGGGCTTACTTAATAGGATGCAGGTGACCCCACACAGCTGTTGTGGTGGTTTGAATATTCTTGCCTGTGGGGAGTGGCACTATTAGGAGGTGTGGCCTTGTTGGAGAAAGTGACTTACTGTGGGGGTGGGCTTTGAGTCCTTTGCTCAAGTTCTGCCCAGTGCAGAAGAGAGCTCCATCATGGCTGCCTATTGAAGAATCTCCTGGCTGTCCTGGGATCAAGATCTAGAACTCTTGAGATCCTTCTCCAGCACAAAGTCTGCCTGCAGGCTGCCATGCTTCCTGCCATGATGATAATGGACTGAACCTCTGAAACTGTAAGCCAGTTCCAATGAAATGTTTGCCTTTATAAGAGTTGCATTGGTCATGGTATCTCTTCACAGAAATAAAACTCTAAGACAGGTATGTAACATTAAAGTCTCATCCCTGCCTGGGTGAGACATCCCTTCACTCCCTCACCTTAGCTGTATAGATGGAATATCCCTTCAGTTTATCCTCTATGTTCTATCTGACAGATGTGTCCCACATGTACCCCATGGGCTGCATGTACCCCAGGAGAGCTGTGAGTAGGGCCCAACACAAATTGTAAACTTACTTTATGTATGATTTTTTTTTTAACTTGATTGATGCTTCTTGAGCATGAACTGTGTGGGTGACAACTTTGTGTTGCAATATCAAAAGATGGGACACTTGCCTGGGTTGCTCCTAGGTCATAACACAGGTAGGGCAGAAATTAAATATGGCTGGAAGGAAGGAGTACTGGAAGGAGTGGCCCTAATCTCAAGTGAGGGTCTAATGATCCTCTGCTCCCTGGGACAGACACATCAGTAGGCTCGTCATCTGATAAGATGCTGATGGCTGTTGTGCTTGGAGGACAGGGCTCCACAAAGGTGGTGTGGGACAGCCATGCATGAGACCTAGGCTTTTTATGTTGTTGAATGGCCTCGTGCCTGTCGCTTCAGTCTTTTCCTTTTAATGTAGAACAAACAGATTTGATGACAGTTAGTGGGTTCTGTGCTCTGTGGCCTTGTGTGATGTGTGTGTAGAAATGCTGGTGGAAGAATGAACATTTTGCTCAATTGTGGGTTTTGGCTGGCAGGATCCTGAGAGCAGGCTGAAGATGGGCATAAGAGAGAGCTGGTCTTAAGGAGAGTTGTGGTTTTAGTTGGGTTAGGACAGCTTAGTCTGTCGTCTTAGAAAGCTGTGTATGTGCGCTTGCATTGACCAAACACAATACCCAAGAAAAGTGAGCTAAGAAAGAAGTGTTACTTTAGGCTCACTGTGATGGGAAGGCATGGGCAGGGGTGGCTGGTCACGTTTCCTCTGTGTTCAGGAGACAGAGATGAACACTGCTGCCCAGCTCCCATTCTCCTTTTGATTCAGCGCAGGGCCCCCGCCCATAGGATGTACTGCCCTCATGGAGAGCAGTTAGCCTAGACTCCCGTACAGACACACCCACATTCCCCCCTCCGTGGTAATTCTAAATCCCGTTAGATTGACAGTGAGGCTCATCCCTTAAACCTGCAATAGCCATCTTCTTGCTGTGGGCCTTAGTTTTTCGTTTAGGGAGAAGCTTTTAAGAATGCCTCTCTTCCTTTAGTGCTCGTGACCCCTTGGCCTAGAGTGGCCACACTGCTCTCCCCTGGCCTTGCTTTTCTGTTTGGCAAGTGTCTTCATTCTCCTTAAGCTGTCCCAGCACCCTTTGCTCTCATTCTTCAAGGCAAGAGGTACTGTCACAACACAACCAGTTTTGCTTTGTGTCATCATTAGCGGTTTTGGCATTCCTACTGAGTGGTTTAAACACAGATGGTCTTGGCCCTGTGTTTCAGTAGCCTGGTATCGTCACTTTGGCTGACATCACTTAGATGCTCAGTCTGTTCTTGTAATAGTGGTGCCTCCTTAGAAGGCATTCATAGAAACCATGTTTAAATCCATCAACTAGGCAAAATCCTTGTTGCTAAGGATGTCTGGAGCAGGAGCTACAGTCTGAAGATCATGGAAACCTGGCCAAAGAATATGGACTAGGGTTCTTTGATTCTGAAATTCCTCTGAAGGTTTTTTTTTTTTTTTTTTCTGATGGATGCATTTTAAAGGGCAGGGTTACTCATAGGAAAGCCAGGGAAACATATTCAGTTTCTAAAAGGCTTTATCAGTCTATAAGTGTGGAAACAGGTAGTCTGTGAGTGCACATATAAGGAAGAGTCTTTGTCACATAGGAAATGGATCAAAATCCAGAGGAGGAAAGTATAAACCTATTCGCAGACAGTACCAGCCTGCACACCAGGCTGAGGTGGCCTCAGGACTTGGTGGATGGTGCAAAAGGCTGTGTAGGTTTGGGAGATTATTTGAGATGGAGTTTCTAGGGCAGTGGTGGGGAAAACAGAACCTTTTACACTGTAAGAATAAGGAAGGGTTCAAGAGCTTGTACAAGCTAGTTAAGACATATGTGAATAACTCCAGGGTTGAAAAGGATAATGTTTTAAAAATTCTCTAGTATTGTATGACCATTTCCTCTCTGCAGTTTAGAAAATTATAGAGACATTTTATAATTATATGCACTAGCCAGCTTTACTGAAATAATAAACAACTCCCAAAGCTCAAAGCTTGCAACAGACATTAATTTCAGGTCATGTTGTGTTTTCTGGCTGTGAGTGAGCTGTGCTCACTCTTCCCAAATTTCACATTTCTGAAGGAACAGTTCCTTTTGGGGACATGCTAGGCAGAGAAAAGAACAAGAGACTGTGGGAGACACAAGAATTCCTAACAGTCAGCTTAGATTTGGCCTATGCTGCAATCATTCATTTGCCGTTGGCTAGATCAAGTCACATGACCTAACCTAAAGCCAGTGGTCTAGAGTGTTTTCCTGTAAGAAGCCACTTGGAAACAATAAGAACGAGTGATCCTCTCCAGCCCCAACATATTCTTTTTAAAGATTCATTTTTTAAAGTTTGTTTAGCAAGGCGGTGGTGGCACATGCCTCTAATCCCAGTGCTTAAGAGGCAGAGGCAGGTGGATCTCTGAGTTTGAGGCCAGCCTTACCTACAGAGCAAGCTCCTGGACAGCCAAGTCTACACCAAGAAACCCTGTCTTGAAACAAACAAACAAACAAACAAAAAACTAACACATAAGCCATAAGTTTTAAAATACGGTTTTAACTGTTACTTTATTGTTGATATATACAGTGTTTTCCTTTTTTGTCATTTGGTAGCAGATTAGTGAGTAACCCTCATAAAGTGACTTGGGAGGTTCTCCACGGTTCTATGTGTGCCTTGGAATACTTGATTAAGGCAGGCTTTGGGCTCCCTGGGGATCAGCTGCAAACCCACTGGCCTTGGTGGTCGTTGTTTCAGCCGTGAGTCCGACCTTTCTCATGCTGCCCAACTGTGGCTTTCTGGACTTAGAGTATAGTAATTTGTAATATGCATATAACTTGTAATCACATAGAGAGATAAGATCTAAATAGTTATATTTTTCTTCTTTCTATATTGAGCAGGCCATGTAAGTTTTACTTTGTCCAGTCCATCTTCTAAAATAATCAGTTTGGTTTTGTGGTTTTTTTCTTGTTTTCAGTATACATTTTAAGCTTTCTCACTTTTAACAAAAATGAGAGCATGGAGTAGATGTGACTGGATGTGTTCGTTCTGTGGGATAAAGCTATCTCTTGCATGTCTCTTGCTGCTGTGTGAACTCTGACTCTCCCTGTGTGTGTTTTCTTGGGTTAGGATGATGAGGTAATGCAGGCTTAAGGTTTCTCTTTTCTTTTTAGTTTGTTTACTCATGGCTGATGTGGTAATAACACATGTCTGCTATTGGCCTTGGGTTGGAACAGGTGAATTGGACCGCCTGTCTCTGCTTGATGTTGTTAGAACTATCTTGAGGGTTTTTTTTACTTGTAATCACTCGAACAGGGGAAGGAAGGCTGGGTCTGGCGTTCCTGTAGAGGAAAGTTGGCTTGGCTCATCCTAGGGTCTGAGTTCCAGTGGCCTGATCTCCATGGCAGAGCTCGGAACCCTCTGTGTTTTCAGCTATGTCTGTTTTGTGTCTGTGAATATGTCCAGAGTTGTCTGCCTGGGTTCATCTGCCCTCAATAATGCACCAAAGCCTTGTGGGCAGGGTGCCCCCTGCTGGTGGTCCTCTGCTGTGCTTTGCCCTTGTGCACCTCAGCCAGAAATCTTCCTTTGTCTCATTGTCTTACCTACCCCAACCTCACAACTGCATCTTCAAATTAAGGTGCACATGAGGGAGGTGTTTGTGAGCCTCGGTGACAGTAAATAGCCTCAAAAACGGTTAAAGGTGCCGCATGGGTCCTCTTCAGCTGTGTCCCAGTTGTGTCTGGTAGAACATTTTAGAGTCTGGCACTTTGGTGACCCTCTCCTGATTTCCAGAGTCATACTGCTTTTCCTATCACCTTTTACCCAGTTCTTCTTGTTGCCTATTCTTTAGATTCTAAGTTAGCGTCTGAGGGTAGAATGGAGAGGAGCATGCTGTTGTGGGTAACTTACTGAGATGGTCTTGAAGTCTAGATTTATATTGTTATCTGTCTGCCTGTCTATCCTTCCTTCCTTCCACCTATTTATTCTTTAAGCCTAGCTTTGCTCAATAATGCAAACTGGCTTTACACTTGTAGCCTTCCTACCTCTGCCACCTCAGTGCTGGGATTACAGGCACGGTCCCCTCTGCCCAGCTTTTATAATAAGTGTGCAACATTTTGTCTTGCTGTCATAAACACCATGGGTTCTGGTTATTTTCCAGGTTTCATGGTGTTTGCCGTTCTGTTCTGAGTGTCTTTGACAAGCACGCTTTTGAGGTTTTTCCCTTTGAGTTGTCTCTCCCTCGTGAGTTTAAGTTGAAGTTCACAGCAGAATCATCTCTTTGATCTGTGTAGGACATTTCTTCTTTAGGTGTCCACTGTGCATGTGAATTAGGGCACACCAGGCAGTTAGGTACAGGCTGTGGGCAGAGTGCTGTCCTTCTCTCCTGTGGGTCACCATGAGCCGCTTTGCCAGGCTTTTCTGAAGTGGAGTCATCACATTCCTCAGATTTTCCCAGTGGTGTCATTAGAGAAGCTGGGTTATTTTAGCATGCCTTATGTTTCTCTGCATCCATATTGGTTCCCTGTAGATGTCACTCTGCCTTTGTAAACCTGTTTAATGTAATGAAGAATCCCACCAGAGATTTCTGTTAATTATCTTGCTAACAGATGGCCATAACAGATCTTGAAACTGAAAATCTTTGAACCAGAGGAGTTTGTAAAGCAATGAAGTTCTTTCTGTGTCTTCCTTGGGTATGGGGCAATGGGCAGGGGACAGAGGAAGGAATGTTCTTACAGGCGAGAGTTGACATTTTACAGCAGTGAGTATTTTTTTTTTTTCATCAGCAAGCAGTTACCATAGTACACAAGAATTATTCTAGATAGGTGTTTTCATGATAAAACCAGCAAGAAAATGAATTTGAGGTACCAGCTGTGTCTCTAGTAGAGATCTTTTCAGTAACATTGGTGTGCCCATGGTAAATCCTACACCACAGTTTATAATGAAATGTAAAGGCACTTAACAGACAAATCAACTTGTGTTTTTGTTGTTGTTGTTGTTGTTGTTTTTTAAACTGAACAGTGACATGCATCTTGCCATGCTCTCACGGTTTGCACACACTCCTCTGGTTACTGCTCTGTAAATGTGATTTTGCTGGTATTTCCTCAGATGAAGTAATGAGAGGAGAGCCATTCTTGAGCTTTATGAATACATGGCTTGGGTTGAGCCCAGAACGTTTTTATCTAACTATCCCTAGGCCTAGAAGCTTCTAACCTCTTTACAATCTAAACTTCTGCAAGCCTGGTCCTTGAAAGCTTCACTTTCCAGCCTCTGTCTGCTAATGTAGGCCTAGAATGTTTCAGCCTCTGAGACTTACAGCTGAATAAGCTCACCCTTTCTAGCTTTCTGAACTCTGGCTGGCTGGCTAACTCAGCTGTTCTGGCTCAAACTCCTCTCCAAGTTGACTGATTCAGATTGGCTTCTCTTGGCTTCTGACTGAATTGCTCTACTTGATAAGACTGCCTCTGAACTCCATGTGCTGAACTCAGCTGCACTCAACTGAACTCTGCTCTTCTGAACTTTCCTCTCTCCCTCACTACTTTTAAGTAGCTTCTCTTTCTTGTCTGTTCTTGTGTGAGTTGGGTGTATCCTATCTCTGATTCATTCTGTCAAATCTTCCTCTGATTCATCACTTTGTCTGCTCCTCAATTAGTTGTCCTTGTTTGGGATTATAGGTGTGTACTAAGGGTGTGTCTGTATTGCATTCAGAGGGATCAAGGGTGTGTGTTCTAGCCAGAGGGGTTAAAGATGTGCAGCTGTCTGCATTCCAGCCAGATCATAACTTTGGATGTGATCCCTTGCCAGAGCAGCCATGTTGTTGGATTAAAATTCTTCTACGCCCATATACTGACCCCCTCAGTGCTGCTGTACCCTTATTGCAAGTGGGAGAACTATGTGAGGTACAGTGTCCCTGCTAGTGGGGGCAAGCTTTTATAACATCGCCAGGGTGGCTCAGGTTACCCTTGGAGGTATTCTCAGTTCCCAGGTGTCTATCTGGTACCTTCTGTTGTTTTAAGACTCATTCATCTCCACCTTTTCAGTACCCCCTTGTTTGGCATAGTCTGTTTTCATGGAATTCACAGATGAGTAGAGAGAGTCAGACAGTCAAATCAGTGAATATGTGATAAAGTTCAAATATTGATAACCCTGTGGGAAACAAAGCTGGAGAAGGAGTTGAAGAGTGATGAAAAGGTACAGGGTTACTTTTATATTTTATTGGACTGAGAAGACCTCTTAAGTGGGTAGCTTTCAGCAGCAGCCTGTATGAGAGAGGGGGTAGCCACACCTGGATCTGGATCTAGATCTGGATCTGTGACTGGGGCAGGGGCACACACACACACACACACACACACACACACACACACGGGGGGGGGGGAAGAGTGAGAGAGAGAGAGAGAGAGAGAGAGAGAGAGAGAGAGAGAGAGAAAGAGAGAGAAAACAGTACAAAGGCTGTGAGGTACAGTGAGCCAGGGTCAGCCAGAAGGCCAGTGATTGAGAGCAGGAGGAACTCAGGGAGAGAAGTCGTGTGGAGGAGGGGAGTGGGCGGGTCAATAGTGCCTGCTCTATGGGATGGTTTTGAGAATTTAAAGCAAGGAAGTGACATATTTGGATTTATATATTTTTAACCCCCTTTTTAAAAGCCAGGATCTCATTATGTGTAGTCCTGGCTGTCCTGGAACTTGCTGTATTTACTTTTTTATTTTTGATTATATACATATGTATTGTGTCAGTGTGTGAGCTTGTGCACATGAGTGCAGGTGTCTGAAGATGCCCCTTAGTGCTGGAGTCATCCTTTGCTAACAGCTGAGTCAGCTTTCTAGCCTTGCATTTTAGTTTTGTTTTGAAGCTCCCTAGCTGTGGTGTGGAGAACTGTGTCTACGTTCGTGTTGGTCGTAAGTGGTGCTGCCAGCATAAGACGTTGCCTACTCGAGAGTCCAGGTCACAGCAGACTCCACTGCCGAGCCCTCTCTGGGCTGAGATGCCTGGACCCAACCCTTGCTCATCACCCCTAAGCTCTTGGTGTTTTCCTGTTGCCCTTATTTCTCATGGGCAGTGTCTTGAGAATCATTTTGCGATAAACTTATGACCCTGAAGAGAAATCTTGGCTTTACCTGACCAGCTCTATGATTACCTAGAAGGGTCTATGGCTGGAGAACAGAGAGGAGGAATAGCAAAGGGGCTGGGAAAATTCCATGAAGGGATTCGCGTGGTAAGGAGCCTAGGCTCACTGTTGGCACAGCAAACACTAGGGCAGGCTAGGTCCTCTCTTCAGTCTGTGTCCTCATGGAGAGAGATCACCACTGACTTGCCAACCTTGCAGGGCTGTCATGGGTGCAATCAGAGTGATAGCCTCTCTATTCTAGAGACTTTGGGCACTGGAGGTTCCTCAGTCATTCCCATGTGCCCACCTACTGTGGATATCACCCTGGAAGGAGGAACTACACCCTGGCTAGGGAGTCCCAGGAGGGAAGGATCTGACCTGATTTGATTGCTTGACTCTCCCTATTCTCAGGGCATTTCAGATTATATGTGACTATTCCTGAAGGTTACTGGCTGAGGTCCGTAGGGCAAAGCCTAGGAAAGTTAGCATAGGGTCTCTGTAGAGCAGGGAAAGAGATGGCAGATAGATAATTACACTAGCACAGCGCACACACATGTACTCAGGCACACACAAGGAAAAGCCATTGTTGGATAGCTTATATACATTGGATAAGTCAGGTGTATAAAAGATTTAAAAAGATTTCTATGTATGAATACTTTGTTTGCTTGCAGATATGTATATGCACCACATGTATGTGTGGTACTTGCAGATGCCATAACAGAACTTTTTTAGATACTTTAGAACTAGAATTATAGACAATTTTGAGCCATCTGGTGGGTGGTGGGAATTAAACTTTATTAGTCCTCTGCAAGAACAGCAAGTGCTCTTAACCTCTGAGCCATCTCTTCAGCCCCTAAATTAATGATTAATATTGATAGTTGCTTCAGTGCAAGTGCCTACCAAATATAGAGGAGTGGGTTGGGGGAAGACTCAAGAAGAGAGAACATCTCATATTAGAGACATCTATCTAAGATGGGGTGGATTTCAGAGACAGTATGTGACAACATGGTGGCTTCTGGAAGTGGCCAGGCTAGGTCAGTTTGAGCTGATTGTTTGGCCAAGGATTTTTATTTCTTTCATACTTTTGTACAGTGGTTAGCAGAGTAGCTGCAGAGGGCATGGAGCCCCAGAGGATGGCCCCTTATGCTGCCCCGTGGTTGGAAGCATAGCTGAGACAGGAGCTGTCTTAGGGTTCTATTGCTGTGAAGAGGCCATGACCAAGGCAACTCTTATAAAAGAAAACATTTAATTCGGGCTTGGCTGACAGTTTCTGAGACTTAGTTCATTACCATCATGATAGGAAGCAGGGCAGTGTCCAGGCATATGTGGTGCTAGAGGAGCTGAGAGCATTTAAGACCTCAAAGCCCCGCCTCCACAGTGACTCCAACAAGGCCACACCTCCCACTGGTGCCACTCCTTATGACCAAGCATTCAAACACATGGATCTGTGGGGGTCATACCTATTTAAACCGCCACAGAAGCACAGTGTAGGGTTGGGAGTTTGTACCTGTGAGTGTCATCTGTAAAGATGGTACCATTTTAGTAGTTACAGAAACTTATTTTTAAAAGACAGATCTCTCTGTTATATAGCCCTGGCTGTCCTAGAACTCTTTCTATAGTCCAGCTGAGCCTTGAACTCTCAGAGAATCTACCTGCTTCAGCCTTTCAACTGCTAAAGCTAAAGGCATGTACCATCATGCCCAGCAAACCTTGTATTTTCGACATTGCTCTAAGTGTCTGATTACATGACCTGTGGTTGGTGCAGATGGGAGCAAAGGAAAGAACCTTCTGTGTGCTCTGTCACCCACCTAGGAGGATGACATCTGTGTGCTCTGTCACCTACCTAGGAGGGTGACATTTCTCTTCACCCCAGGCCATGCTTTCCTGTCTTGTCTTTTTCTTTGGGGTCTCCTCTGATCAACTGTAGCTTATGGATATGACTGCCAAGGTGACTTTTAGGGGACAGGTCACAGCAGTCTCCAGACCCCACCCTATGATCTGGGTCACCAATGCCTTTCCATTGCTCTCATGTCACTTTCTTGCCACATTCTTAGTCTTTGTCTTGCAGTGCTATCAGAGGTAACATTCAGGGCTCTTTCCAACTTCTTCTAGACAGGGCTCTGTTCCCTTGTTAAGTCTTAACAACAGGACCATGAGACTGGGCCATTGTCTTAGTTAGGGTTTCTATTGCTGGGAAGAGGTGACAAGACCATAGCAACTCTTAATTAAATAAATGTCTTAAGGAAATCATTTAATTGGTGCTGGCTTACAGTTCAGAGGGTTAGTCCAACATAGTCATTGCAGGAAGCATGGCGCCATGCAGGCAGATGCGGTGCTGGAGAGGTAGCTGAGAGTTTTACATCCAATCAGCAGGCAGTAGGGAGAGACACTAGCTCAAGTATTTGAAACCCCAAATCCCACCCCCAGTGACAGTTCCTGAAACAAGGCCATACCTTCTAATAGTGCCACTCCTTCCCTGTGAGCCTATGGGAGCCATTTTCATTCAAATCACCATAGCCTTTTAAAAATGTTACATTTGTAACAAATTCTTAACATGCAATTTATTCAGGTAGCTTTACACCTTTATCCTAAGGGGAAGGAATGAAAGCTGTTGTTTTGTAAGTCTGTTGGCCTTCCTTTCTTCCTTTTTTTTCTGCCTGTCTACCTGTTCCCCCCCCCCCCATCCCTCTTGGTATTTTTCTGTCTTACAATCTTTGATCTTTTAAAATCTGAAATTGTGAATTAAATACAAAAGAGGACAGGTTGTATGATGGGCTAAGGTGCTGGTTATCAGGTTTTGTCAGCTTGCTATAAGCTGGAGTCATCTGGGAAGATGAACCTCAGTTGAGAAGACACTTCCATCAGATTGCCTGTAGGCAGGTCTCTGGGGCACTGTATTGATTAATGATTGATGAGGGAAGGCCACACTCACTGTAAGAGGTGCCATCCCTGGGCAGGTGATCCTGGGGTGTTATCAGAAAGCAGGCTGAGCAAGCCATGGAGAGCAAGTCAGTAAGCAGCATCCCTCCACAGCCTCTGCTCCAGCTCCTGCTTGAGGTCCTCCTCTGACCTGTTAGTTGGAGACACGTGGAGTGAACAAAAGCACTGGTGCTGTCAAAGTTGTTGTTGAGGTGTTTCTGAGGTGGCTGCGGCCGCTGTGGTTGGTGAGGTTCTCCGTCCCTGTGGTCTGTAAGGATATTCTTCTCTTCCTCCAGGATCTCATCTTGCCCAATGGTGGTACTCCAGCAGGCACTTCCAGCCCAGCTTCTTCATCTTCCCTTCTGAACAGACTTCAGCTCGATGATGACATTGATGGTGAAACCAGAGATCTCTTTGTCACAGTTGATGATCCCAAGAAGCATGTCTGCACAATGGAGACCTACATCACGTACAGGATCACCACCAAAGTAGGTCTCTGTTTCAGAATGTCGGGGTTCAGACATGTGCTTCTGTGTTTGGTCAGTTGACACAGGCCAGGGGCCTCTGGAGGAGGGATCTGCAATTAAGGTGATGGATGCCTCTATAAGATTGGCCTGTTGGTAAGTATGTGGAGCATTTTCTTAATTAATGATTGGCATAGTCTCAGCCCAGTGTAGATGGTGCCAACCCTGGGCAGGTGGTCCTGTGAAGTATAAGAAAGGTAACAAACATGAGCCTGGAGAAGCAAGCCAGTAAACAGCCTTCCTCCACGGTCTCTGCATCAATTCCTGCCCCTAAGCTCCTATTGGGATGTGTATGCCAAATAGACCCTCTCCTTCCAAAGTTTGGTCCTGGTGTTTTATCACAGCCGTAGGAAGCAACCTAGAACAATGCTCTGGGTGAACTGAGATCCTCTTAGAACCTAGAACAGTGCTGGGTGTGAATTGGGATCCTCCCAGAACCACAGTGCCCTTTGTGGACTGAGACCCTCCCTCTGCCTTCGCTTTGTCTCCTCTGGTTACTTTTACTATAGTTATGGGATAGAATGATTATATTAAAAGTTAAAAGGATTATATACTTTTTAAATTATTTTTTTGTTTTGTTTTGTTTTTTGTTTTTTGTTTTTTTTTGTTTTTCGAGACAGGGTTTCTCTGTGTAGCCCTGGCTGTCCTGGAACTCACTTTGTAGACCAGGCTGGCCTCGAACTCAGAAATCTGCCTGCCTCTGCCTCCTGAGTGCTGGGATTAAAGGCGTGCGCCACCACGCCCGGCTTTACTTTTATAATTCTTAAAATGAGGAGAAGTTGTGGCTGAAGTAGTTTAAATAAAACATTTAATTCCCATGATACCTCTGTGTCATATTCCAGTTTTGCTTAATGTGTCCATTTCACAATATGCATGGCTTTATATCCACTTAAATCTGTAGTGAGACCCTGATTATAATTTGGCCTAAATGTTCAAGACAGAAGGGGCCTGAACCTAAGCCTGGTGACGGTCTGCTATGCCTTCTACCAGACAGTCAGAGGACAGTTTCACAGCAATCCTAAAAGGCTTGTGTTAGTTAGAATTTTATAGGTGAGGAAATTGAATAACTTGTATGGGGCTACAAAATTGTTAAGTATGTTTCTAACATGAATTTTTAAGACTACAATGTTCCTATTCTTTATATAATTTACTTGTAAAAGAATACTTTAATTCTTACTCTTTGGCAGAAGGGTGGGGATAGATCCTAGGGCCTTAGGCCTGCTGGGCCGGTAAGCACTCCACCACTGAGCCCTGCCCTAGGCTGTGTTGTTTTTCACGCAGGGTTTCTTGACTGACAATATTGATCTTTTGGGATGAGCAACGCTTTCCGTAGGATGTGTAGTGACACCCCTAGGCTCTGTCACTAGGTACTTGTAGCTCCTTCTAACTATCTCCAACCCCCTTTGTGACAATCAAATATATTCAGACACTGCCAAATATCTGCTGGGGAGCAAGGTTGCTCCTTAATAGGAAATTGCTGATCTAAATCATCTCTATTACTAAGGAGAAAATTCATACCATCACTTTGTATTTTATAATTTAAAAGTACTTTACAAAAAGCAAAAAGACAAAAGAGGGATGGGAACCTGACAGAGTGGTGTGGGGTGGGGAGGACTTCATAGGGTTAGGAGGGACTAAGAGGGAGATAGCGAATGTGACTGGGATATATGTTTGTGTGTGTGTGTACACATATGTATGTATGTATGTATGTATGTATGTATATATGTATGTATATATATATTAAGTCAGAAAAGCATTTTTTTTTTCTGTTTTTCCTCTACCACAAACCACATACTGTGGAAAGAATTACAGGTATTTTTATGAACTTTTATGGGTGGTGTTAGTAGCTCAGATAAACTGAATCTCTCTTCTTCTTCAGTCCTCAGCCCCTCACACCCCAGTTATCTTAAGAAAATAATTTATTTATGAATGATTTTTGGGGGCCGGGGCTGGAGCAAGGTCTTGCTGTGTAGCCCAGGCTGACCTTGAACTCTCCATCCTCTGGGATGACAGAGTGTGCCTCTATACCCAACAAACATTTTTTTTTTTTTAATTATAAAATTTTGGTAGGTTCTATACCTGTTCAAATTATTTGGAAAGATAAACAGAATGAAATATGTTCACATATTTCTTCATCTTTTATTGGATGGAAATACTGTGTTTTAAAATCACACAAATAGTTTAACAGGTTGTAAAACACAAACAGTTCCAAAGATCAAATACAGAGGCGCAAGCCTGGCCTCCCTGTTCTCCTCGGATGGACAATCTTCTCACCAGAAGCAGCGGTCCGCTGCAGCGGTGCGGTGCGCCTCCGCTTCCCCCTTTCATTTACTGCACACGCGTCCTTAGAGTGCTCACTGGGTGGGTCCCAGTGCGCGTGCGCTCTTGCTTTTCCTCCCACTGGACAGTGCTGCTGAGGACCTTCTGCTCGCATCGCTATACTTAGCTCACTCTCTGGGCCGATGCCTACTTATGCAACAATTATACAAATGACTTTTTAAATTTTTTTTTTTTTTTGGTGGACATTTAAACCATTCTCAGCTTTTTAAAGCCACCCCACCCATCTCTTCGCACCTGGCTCACACGCACAGGTCTGAGTGAGGGCCTGGGGGTGATTTGCATAGCTCCAGGGATTCTTAGCATTTGTTTCCTCTCCCTTGGGCTGAGGTTACTTTTCACCCTGCAGTCAGTAAAACACAAAACCTGCTTTTCTTGATTGGGTGCACAAGCGGCCTAGTGGCAGGTGACTGCCTTTACCCACCCTGACAGTTTTCTACACTGCTTGATTCCTGTACCCTGCAGTCCTACTCCAGGGCCACACACAGTAAAGAGATCCCTGCAGGGCTTACCTGGCTCACTGGCTAATGCACCTGCTGTCACTCCCCCTCTCCTCTTCTTGCTCCATCCTAGCCTACCCCTCCCCTCTGCATTCTTATCTCTGTCCTTTCTCCTGGGGTTATTTGATTCCTTGTAACTGCCATTCTAAGCTATATCCTGGGTTTCCACTGGGGTCAGCAGTCACTGCTGAATCCTTACGTTTTATTATCATGATAGATAGTGATATCTGGGAATGAGAAAGAGGATGATGGGACCACCAGATCCTGCACTGGGACTTGCATTCTGCTGAGGACCTCAGACAGCTGGTGCAGAGCAGGAGGTGCTACAGGCTCAAGACTCTGATTCCAGATCCTCTAAATGATGAGTGTGGTGGTGATTGATAAATTATTTCTTCGCCAGTAAAATGAGCCAATTCAAGCCAGATTAAAATATATAAAAATGCAGGTTTATTGGGAAGCTGTTCTTGGGCGGGTGAGTTTGATAGCCCCAAGGAAGGAGGCCAGGGAGGTCACCATGGGGAAAGAGAGAGGAGAGAGTGAAGAGAACATGTGCTTGCTCACGAAGAAGGAAGAAGGGGCTGGGAGAAGGAGAGAGAAGAGGAGGAGGCGGAGGAAGAGGAGGAGGAACAGGAGGAGAAGGAGGAAGAAGAGGAGGAGGGGGAGGAGGTAAACCCAAAATGTCTGAGCTATACAGCAAAGAGTCTCTGGGAGAAGGGCAGCTCAGCCCCTGGGCTAGAGAGTTCAGGGTTGGGGCAGGGTATGCCAGGTAGGGACTGAAGGATGCTGGGAGAACTTGGAGTCCAGGTCTGCTTTGGTATGTAAAATATGCACCTCATCTGCTTGTTCTGGGGCCTGAAACCAACTGGTGGTGGTGGTAGTGGTGGTGGTGGTGGTGGTGGTGGTGGTGGTGGTGGTGGTGGTGGTGGTAGTGGTGGTAGTGGTGGTGAGAGACAGGGTCTCACTATGTAGCCCTGCCTGGTCTGGAACTTACAGAGATCTGCCCACCTCTAGCTCTTAAGTACTGGGATTAAAGGTGTATGTTATTATGCCCCTAATTCAGACTGTTTCTTTTTTTAATGTTTAACATTAAAAACAGTAAAACAGTAAAACTTTGTATGCATGAGTGTTTTGTCTGCATGCATGCCTGGTGCCCTTTGGAGGGTCCCCTGGGACTGGTGCTGCAGATGACCACCAGCTGCTAAGTGGGTGCTGAGGCTCAAACCTGAGTCTTTGGAGGAGCATCCCGCAATCTTGACCACTGAGCTACGACCTCTCTGGCCCCTCTAATTCAGAAAGCATTTTGATATGGAGCACTCCATCAAATCTCTATGGTTCTTGTCTTCCTCTGTGACCGGGAGGTCAGCACAGCCCCTTCTCAGGGCCGGCAGCTCCTGGCTGTTTTCTCTTCAGCCTCTTAGAAAGTCACAACACAGTGACAGCTAATTAATTATTGGACACTTAACCACTTGTCTATCCATTTTGTGGTGGAAATTTCAAATTTTATTTTATGTACTTAATCTGTTGTAGAAAACAGAAAAGGAAATTAAGCTAAAATAATAAAATGCAAACATGCCCATAAACTCACAGTCAGAAGTAACTGTGGGATGTCTCTGTTCTTTCATGAAAATGAGCATTTGTGTGGAGCCAGCTCATTACTGCATTGCAGATGCTGTTCTGTGCTAGCAAGTTCCAGGCAGCACATTTGCTGTCATCTGACACTGAAGTCCTGTTCTCTCCACGCCTATCCTGTTGGTTGTGTGTGTGTGTGTGTGTGTGTGTGTGTGTGTGTGTATGTGCAGTTGCTATCATGACTGTTGCAACTATTCTTATTGTTAAAATGGAACTTAGATAGATACTACAGTGACATGGACGTGATTGCTCAGTGACATGTGGCTACCATGCTGTGTGGCTGGAGTTTGAGTGCAAAGACCATTCTCATAATAATTGGGCTGTGCTGACGTGATGGCTGGTCTTCACTGTCAGTTGGAGTGGAGCTGGAGTCACCTGAAGGCACAGTTAGGGTTGTGTCTGTTTCTCAGTCATTTCCAGCTCCTTTGCTCTGGCCAGTTTCTCATCAGATGCCTCAGTCTGGGCTAGAGCATATGTGGTTTGAGGAGTTTCCCTGGTGCGGTTTGCAAGTGAATGTGAATGGGAGGAAGGGGAAAGATGTGAGCAGCTAGCTTGGCAGTGAAGCAAGAACAGAGCATCAAGAAACAGCAGTACCGGTTGGTTGGTTCATATTGTTCTTCCTCCAATGGGGCTGCAAACCCCGTCAGCTCCTTGGGTCCATTCTCTAGTTCCTCCACTGGGGACTCTGTGCTCAGTCCAATGGATGGCTGTGAGAATTCACTTCTGTGTTTGTCAGGCACTAGCAGAGCCTCTCAGGAGACAACTATATCCGGCTCCTGTCAGCAAGTACTTGTTGGCATCCACAATAGTGTCTGGGTTTGGTGACTGTATATGGGATGGATTCCTAGGTGTGACAGTCACTGGATGGCTTTCCTTCAGTTTCTGATCCAAACTTTGTATTTGCTCCCATGGGTATTTTGATTACCTTTCTAAGAAGGACTGAAGCACCCACACTTTGGTCTTCCTTCTTCTTGAGCTTCATGTGGTCTGTGAATTGTATTCTGGGTATTCCAAACTTCTGGGCTAATATCCATTTAGCAGTGAGTGTGTGTTCTTTTGTGATTGGGTTACCTCACTCAGGATGATATTTTCTAGTTCTATCCATTTGCCTAAGAACTTCATGAATTCATTGTTTTTAATAGCTGAGTAGTACTCCATTGTGTAAATGTACCACATTTTTGTATCCATTTCTCTGTTGAGGGGCATCTGGGTTCTTTCCATCTTCTGGCTATTATAAATAAGGCTGCTATGAACATAGTGGAGCATGTGTCCTTATTACATGTTAGAGCATCTTCTGATTATATACCCAGGAGAGGTATAGCTGGGTCCTTAGGTAGTAACATGTCCAGTTTTCTGAGGAACCGCCAAACTGATCTCCAGAGTGGTTGTTACCAGCTTGCAATCCCCCCAGCACTGGAGGTGTGTTCCTCTTAACCAACCAGTACCCCCAGAGCTCCCAGGGACAAAATCACCAACCAAAGAGTACACATGGAGGGACCCATGGCTCCAGCCGCATATGTAGCAGAGGATGGCTTTTGTGGGACATCAATGAGAGGAGAGGCCCTTGGTCCTGTGAAGGCTCAATGCCTCAGTGTATTCCAGGACAAGGAAGCAGGAGTGGGTGGGTTAGTGAGCAGGGGGGAGGAGCAGGGGATAGGGAGGTTTTTGGAGGGGAAATGAGGAAAAGGGATAAATTTGAAATGTAAATAAAGAAAATATCTAATAAAAAAAGAAAGAAAGAAACAGCAGTAACTGCAAGAGTATGCTTGAATGAGAGAGCTGTATGTGTGTGTGTGTTAGAAGAGCCTTGCTGACGTCACACTTGCTGTGTGTAGCCCAGGCTTGCCTCGAACTCTTTTCTGATCCTTCCACCTCTGCCTCCTGAGTGCTGGAATTAGAGCTATGTATCACTGTGTCTGTAATATGCTTGCGTGGTTTTATTTTTGAGGACGAAGGAGAGTTAAGAACAAGATGACAGGGCTGGCGGGAAAGCAGATATGGGTGAAGAGTGGAGAGTAAGCCGGAAGTGCAAGCTGTGCCCTGCGGATGAGCCTGTGGTTTGGCCTCCAAAGAGAAGCGCACTTTCCCCATTGTCTGGAAAAGGGAAGGGGCACTTGTCTCGTGACAGGAAGGGAAGGGATTCTTTGCTTATAGCTGCAGTTTTGTCTGGGGCAGAGTGACAAGATCATCTGGCAGGAATACATGAGAGGTTTTGAAGCAGGACTTACAAGTTTTGAGGTGTCTACAGCTTTTTCCTAACTGGTGTCGGGACTGTTGAGGTTGCATGGTGCTGGGAGTGTTGGAGTTGCTTGGCAGTGCTAGGGACCCTGGTGTAGAGAGTGGTGCTCTTTACCTGATATTGCTACAGGCACAAGAGTTATCAGCCAACAGTCTTAGCTTTAGAGTTGTTGGCTAAATTAATTTAGTGTTTTGGCCAGTTTTATTAAGCCCACCATAGGTTCTGTTGGCATTGGAGACTGTTTTTGTACAATTTAAAAATTTTAAAAGTCTATTCAAAATCCTTGGGTGCCCATAGTATTGTTTGTAAGATAGAGGTCTATAGGGCACTGGGTTTCCCAGAGCCATTTGCCATCTAGGCTGGTGGAAGGGGGACCTTTGTGGTTTGTAGAGTCTAAGTCCAGGCTGTCTTGCTGGGTGTGGATTAGATTGTGGGCTGATGCTAATGTCTCCAGAGGTGCTGAGGAGGCACAGCAGAGCTGACTGTGTGGTGAGCATACAGTCCCTCTGTGCTCTGTTACTGCCTCAGATCTGACTGGGGCTGCCTGCTGCCTGCGGTGATCTCTGATGGACGCAGTAGGTTCTAGACACAGTGTGGGGGGACAGGGTAGAGGTCCTTGCTGATGATGATGGAGTTCTGGTTCTTCCCCACCCCCCTCCTGTTTACTGATTAGAGAATAGAAACCCTGAGTTTCGGAGGAAAGCTGGCTGTACTCATTCCTGGAGTTTGTTGAGCATGCTTTATGAATACTTGACTCCTCTCCACAAAGTCAGCAGTGCTCCTGGCTGACTCTGCAGCATAGTTGTGTTGCAAGCGTGCAGTGCTGGCTTTGCGTGCAGTGCTGGCTTTGCGTGCAGTGCTGGCTTTGCGTGCAGTGCTGGCTTCGCTCTTGGCTCTACTTTGCTAGGCTCCCCGTTCTTGTTTTTCCTGCATCTTTCCCACCTATTTAATTTATGTCATTTGATTCTGTGTGTCAGTATGACTTTCATAGAACAAGCTGTGGTAATAAAGTAAATTTTGAGTCTAAAAAGAATGAGCCTTTCTGTTTCATGATTATATTTACCCTGCTGTGTCAGACAAATATCTCCTGCCTTGTGGTCCCTAATGGAGCATTGATGGGGCCGGAGAGTTGACTCAGTGGTTAAAAGCATTGACTGCTTTTCTAGAGACCTGGGTTCAATTCCTACCACATGGCAATTTATAACCACCTCCAATTCCAGTTCCAAGAGATCTGATGCCATTTCCTGGCCTCTTCAAGGATCTAGTAAAGAAGTATGCACAGACATACATGCAGCAGAGCACCCATACACTGTATATGACTCACTGGATAAAGTTTGCCATACATGATAAGGACCGGAATTTGAATTCTGGACCTCACGTAAAACTGGACATGGTAGCGCATCTGCAATCCCAGTGCTCCTACTATGAGATGGAGGTTGAGGCAGGAGGATCCCCAGAAGCTGGAACAAGCAGTGCTCAACACCAAGAGATCCTGTCTTGGTGACCATCAGGGTGTGCACCTTTAATCACAGCATTTGGGAGGCAGAGGCAGGTAAGTCTCCAAGTTCAAGGCCAGGCTGGTCTATAAAGTGAGAAGTTCCAGGCTAGCCAATCAGGACTATACAATGAAACCCTGTGTCAAAAAAAAAAAAAGTATTTTTTTTTAATCCAGCAATTTTATCCTTAGGAAATTATTTTAGTGGGACTAATGGGTAGAAGCCTAATGATGTTTACTATAACATTGTTTATTTATTAAAAGATTAGAAACAACTTAAATAGCGGTTTGGTTTAATCATGTTATAACCTCTTAGTCAAATATTATGCATGTGTTAAATAATTGTAATGATCTGGGCACAAAGGCATTCCAGATGTCTTTTTTTTTCCAGGCTTACTGGAGCCTTTTTTTGTTTTTGTTTTTGTTTTTGTTTTTGTTTTTGTTTTTGTTTTTCGAGACAGGGTTTCTCTGTATAGCCCTGGCTGTCCTGGAACTCACTTTGTAGACCAGGCTGGCCTCAAACTCAGAAATCTGCCTGCCTCTGCCTCCTGAGTGCTGGGATTAAAGGTGTGCACCACCACGCCCTCTAAATGTCTTAATGTGCTACAGAAACTGAATGAATATGCGAAGTTTATAAACTTAAATATTAATTTGTTTCCTATTTAGAGGACTATATACATTTTCATATTTTTCAGTCATTATTTTTCTTGAAGTTTTAAAATAATCAAATATGCTGGGCAGTGGTGGTACACACCTGTAATCCCAGCACTAGGGAGGCAGAGGCAGGAGGATCTCTGTGAATTCGAGGCCAGCCTGGTCTACAGATTGAGTTCCAGGACAGCCAGTGCTACACAGAGAAACCCTGTCTTGAAAAACTAAAATAAAGAAACAAATAAACAAATATAACCAGGACAGACCGAGGGTGGAGCTGGATCTCCACATATAGAAATGTGTGTAGCAAAGCACAGCTTCTGCCTGTGCCTTTTGTAGTTACCACATATTGAACTATTTCATGGAGTAGACATGTTACATAAATAGTGGTTTATGGAATTGATTTGGTGAACATAAGAAACATGATTGATTTGATCATGGAACATTTAGGAAGGTGGAGGGAGAGGCCCTTTCCCCACTCACAGTGAAATCAGGTTGCTTTCCTTTCTCACTGCAGACAAGTCCACTTCTGGAGTCTCTGGGGGTTGGGAGGGGTCTTGAAAGTGTCCCACTCAATGCTTCTAATGTTGGGGGCTCAGGATGGCTCTGTGCAGTTCAGGGATTTGCTGGGGCCACAGAGTACAGCAAGGCCCATCAGTAATGAACCTTCCATACTGGGCCTGATGTCATCCCCAGTTCCCCTTCCTCTGCGCAGCCTTCTGATAACTTGGCAGTACCTTTGTGGTATCTTCCCTGAGTCTTCGTAGTCTGCTTGCTTTGATGTGGGGAAGGTTGTGTTTCATAGGTACTTAGGACTTGAGGGACTGGATGGGGAGCTGGTGCAGTCCTTGAGGGTCAGCTTCCCCTTCCTGTTCTGCTCAGACCAAGCACACATCTTTGTGGTGAACGACATCTTAACCTCAGAACCTAGGCTGTTCACAGCCTTGGTCAGTGGGTGACTCTTCTTTAGGTATTTTAAAGATTTTTTGGACACCTCAGATTAAAACAGACTTTGGGCTTGAAAGATTAAACTTGTGAAATGTGGATTATTATTATTATTATTTTTAATTATGTGAAATGTGTTAGATTATTTTTGCCTTGTACTTTAGCTCATATTTGAGATCAGCAATTGCTGGTGCCCTCCCAGGGATGAATGGTGTATCCAAGAAGAGAGAGCAGTCAATGAGCAAAAATCATATTTTGGTGTAACTTAATTTTGTTTAATGTTGGTTTATTATTAAAGTAGCATTATTATATTTCAGAAAACTTTAAAACTTCAGGATTAAGGTAGTCCATTAACATTTTCCATACACAATGGCATTTTGTTATCTTTTTCTAGATATTTCCTCATCTAGATCTAACATGTAGTATGCTATCAAGGACATTGTTCATATGGTAGTGGAAGCAGCAAAATGCCTTCCCTCCCTCCCTCCCTCCCTCCCTCCCTCCCTGTTTTCTTTTTCCTTTGTTTTTGTCTTTGTCTTACTATATAGCCTTCCTGGCCTGGAACTCCCTTTGTAGGTTAGCCAGGCTATTGTTGAACTCTGAGATTTCCTTCACATCTGCCTTGAGTGCTTTAGACTGTGTGTGCCGAGGGAGCAGTGGTCTGTGGTCTCCGCATGACTGGTCCTTCCCTCTGCTTTCAGCAAGGCTTGTCAGCATGTGCAACAGGGAAACACCATTCCTCCTCATGGATTTGTGTTGGTTCAGCAGTATCTGAAATTGCATTATTCTGAGGGGGGAAAAACCCTACAACCCTCTCAGAGTTAAGCTGGAGGAAATGAATCAAATGTTCTAGACAATTCTGAAGAATAACAGTTTTGTTTCCTGAGGGTAGGGAAAAAAAAAAAAGCAAAATCTCCCAAACCCAAGCCAAATCAAAGATCTTATGTTTCTTAGGTCCTATTGATGGATGGATGGATGGATGGATGGATGGATGGATGGATGGATAAATGGATTGGCTTTTAAGACAAAGGGTTTCTCTGTGTGGCCCTGGCTATCTTGGAAATTGCCTTTTAGACCAGGCTGGCCTTGAACTCAGAAATCTGTCTGCCTCTGCCCCCTGAGTACTGGGACTAAAGGTGTGCGCCACTATCAGGCTCCATCCTAGCTCCTTGACTGTGTAGCCTGCTGGTAAACGCTGCCATGTGCATGGGTGGAAGGAGGTGTATCTTCACCTTACTTGATTTCTAAAAGTGTGTGTCTCCTTCCCCCGGCCAGAAAACACTACTCCTCACTTGTGCACACCCCTCTCTCTTCTTACTTGCAGAGCACCCGGGTGGAGTTTGACTTGCCAGAATATTCTGTTCGTCGACGATACCAGGATTTCGACTGGCTGAGGAACAAACTGGAAGAATCGCAGCCCACTCATCTCATTCCCGTAGGTAGTAAGTCACTGCCGATTGTTTTCACTTTCCCCGAGTTAGACCCACACAGGTGGTGCTCAGTTCTTAGCCTCTGCAGTGATGGGCTCATTCAGCATTTTATACTGAATGCACTCACCCAGAGAGTGTATAAGATAGAGGTGAAGTTTCTCAATCTCAGCTTCTGTTCTGCCAGCCTCTTAGGTAAGGTGTGCATGTGTGTGTGTGCATGCATGTGTATGTGTGTGCATGTGTGTGTATGTTTGTGCATGTGTATGTGTCTCTGTGTGTTTCCGCACACACATGTATGTCATAACACACATTTGAAGTCAGAGCACAGCTTTCAGGAGTTGGCTCTTGCTTTCCACCTGGTTACATGGTTTCTCTTACTCCTGCTGCTCCCTGTAGTCTCGGCCGCTGGTGTGTGAGTCTCCTGCCTCTGCCTCCCATCTTAATTGCAGGAGTGCTGGGGTTGCAGATGTGCACCACTGCATCCAGCTTCTCACATGGGTTCCAGAGACTGAACTTGGCCTGTGGAGCTTCTTCAGTTAGCTCATTTATTACCTGAGCCATCTCCCTGGTCTCTGTCTCTCCATCTCTCCCCTGTCTCTCCCTGTCTCTCTCTTATGTGGTACTGAGGATTAAACCAGGGGATTCATACTTGCTCTTCATATGCTCTATACCAGGCTGGACCCCTACTCTTTTTACCTTTGTTCTGAGGCAGGGTTTTATTAAGCTACCCAGGCTGGCCTTGAGCTCATGTTGTAGCCTAGGAGAGCCTTGAACTTGGAGCCAGCATTAGCTCCTTCAGTATTTAGGACTACAGGAATACACCACCCTGCTTAAGTTTCTTTTTCCCAGTATAAGGTGTTATCTTATTTCTCAAGCTGGCCCAGAACTCACTCGCTAACCCAAGTTAGCCTCAAGCCTGTGGCAATCCTCCTGCCTCAGCCCTGTGTACAGCTATGGTGCCTGGCTCAGATTTTCCCTTGTATTATTACTGTCTGTCCGTCTGTCTCTGTCTGTCTCTGTCTCTGTCTGTCTCTCTTTTGAAAGGGGAATACCCCAATACCCCACCTCTTTAAAGATTGAAGTTTGATAGCTGAATATTCTGGTTTACATCTGTAATCTTGGCACTTAGGAGGTTGAGGCAGGAGTATTACTGTGAATTCAAGGCCATCTTGGACTACATAATGAGTTCCTTCAAGTCTCCGCTACTGTACGAGACAGAGTCTGGAAAAACAAACAGCAAAAACAAAAAGATTGATGCTTGGAAGTGAGTCTCACCGACCGAAACTGCTTTTCCCGCTTGGCAGACATTCTTCTCGAGGTTTGGCTGCCTACCAAGAAGGCAAAGCCGAGGCTTCAGATTGTGGCACACCATGCCTTCACAACCACAGCGTTTTATTTAAAACTCAAGCAAGAAAACCACTCACTCCTCCGCACTGAAGCAGCGTGAATGGACCCATCCTGTACAACTCCCTCCCTCTCTCTCTCTCTCTCTCTCTCTCTCTCTCTCTTTCTCTCTCTTAAAAACAGGTGATAACTAAAACTTTAAAGGCCGAATAAACAATATATACATTGGGTACTTTTCCAAGGCCTTTAAGTTAAGATAATTATTATTTGGGTCCCCGTTGTCTTTGGAGACTTTAGGAAAGTTTAGAGCATATGACTATTCAGAGGCCAGTTTATCCTTTGACAAGACTTTGAATAACCCCCGGGCTGCCCAGTTCCCATTGCATCTGCACCTTCCCACCTCTGTTATCCACCATGGCTGGCTGGAGCTGTGTGTGCAGTGGATATTGGATGTTTGTAGGGTTTTGAGGTAAGGTGATCTCCGTGGCCAGGGCAGGACTGGACGCAATGGGGCCCTCAGAGATCCGCTGTCCCCAGACTTCTCTTTTGCCACCGTAAGTCCTGTCTGGTCTTTTGAGCCTGCGTCTTAACTTCTCTGCCCTCCAGTCACTTAAGAACGTGCCTGAAAAAGAAGCAGCCATTTTAAAGCAGTCAGAATAAGACCTTAAAATAGAATCCTACTTGGCCAAATTGGCAGCTAGTGGTAATTTTTTTTTAAACATATGCTTCTTATTTCAGAAGTTTTTGGGTTATTGTAAAAATAGGAGATCAGAGTTTTCCATACTCAGTTACCCAGTTGCATTCATGTCTAACACTGCACAGATGTGAGACGCTTGTCCCAGTTAATGGGCTAGCTGGCATCATCATTTGATAAGCTTTGTTTACTCGGTACTTTATTCCGAAGTGAATATTTTGCCTGATATGTTTAATTCCAGGCTCCCTACCAGGACATCTCCCGGTCATACCCCTTTGGCAGTTTTTGCTTGTAACACTTTCTCACGTTTTCCGGGTCTTTGACAACCTTTGACAGTTTTGGGGTTTGCTAGCGAGGTTCAGTGGACATTTGTCTCAAGGTTTTGTTGGTTACACCATGAAGATGGAGTAAGATGTTTAGGAGAAGAAAGCCACAGCAGTAAACTGTTAATCCAGGTCACATGACTTAAGGGGTTTCTGTTCTCTCTTTGCTCTTTCCCTGTTGCCCAAGCCCTCCTCCCCTCTTGGCTGCTAGGGGTGTTTCTTTTCCTTCTGGTTTGGCACTTGAGACTCAAAAGCTCTAGAGTGACACCTGCTGGTAAAATGTAGTGCCACCAGTCTGTAGATCCCACTCGGCAGTGAATATGTCTCCAGCCTCCGGGAGGATCCAAGCATTCTTCCGTGGTCTCCAGTGGCTGGGCAGTGTGGTGGGCAGGGAAGTGCTTTAGAAGCAGGCAGAGACCTAAGTTTCTTCACAGGACCTTGACCCTTAGCTGAAGTGGAGAGATTTAAATTCAGGAAAGTATTTCTGTTTAAATAGAGAAGTCAAGTGAGGAATGAACGGTTTGCTCTACCTTACCCTCCACCCCAGATCATCCTATAGAAACTGTTAGAAGTCACCTCTCAGTATCTAAGTAACAGCTGTGTATTCCTCACTAGCCCTGGTAGCTAATCTTGGTAGGAACATAGATAGGGTGAAGAATTTTAAGATAGACAAGGGACCTCTGCCCTGGGAACTGGGTGTGGAATGTAAATGGAGGCGGCTCGCTCATCGGCTCAGTGGTTAAGAGCACTTGCTCTTCTTGCAGAGGACCCAGGTTCTCAACATGCACCTGCTGGCTCACAGCTGTGTATAACTCCAGTTCCAGGGATCCGGCATCCTCCTCTGGTATCCACAGTCACCGGGCACACATAGGAAACATAGATGTACATGCAGGCAGAACCCCCATACACATAAAAATATTTTTAAAAAGAAATCTGAATAAACCTTAACGAAAATGGAGGACTAGGCAAGTGTGCGGCAGAATTATTGTTTAGGTTTTGTTGTCTCCTTTAACAGAGAATTTATTTTTAAATTTTTTATTAGACTTATTTTATGTGTGTTTTGCCTGCATATATGCATGAGTACCATATGTGTGCTTGGTGTCCATGGAGCTCACAAGAATAGATAGATCTCTAGTAACTGCAGTTACAGATGGTTGTGAATCACCACAGGCATGCTGGAATCAAACCCATGTCCTCTGAAAGGACAAGTGTTCTTAATCGCTGAGTTCTTAGTTTTGTTTTGTTTTGTTTTGATACAGGGTTTCTCTGTGTAGACCTGGCCATCCTGAACTTTCTCTGGCCTCTAACTCAGACTAGGCTGGCCTCTAACTCAGAGATTTACCTGCCTCTGCCTCCTGTGTGCTGGGATTAAAGGTGTGCGCCATCACCACCTGTCTGAGACCTTATTTTTACTTTTAATTATGTACATATGTGTGTGCCCATGGAGGTCAGAAGGGGAGCCATATCCCTTGGAGACAGAATTCTATATAGGTGACTGTGAGCTGCCCCATGTGGGTGCTGGAAACTCAACCTGGGTCCTCTGCTAGAGCTGCATGCAGTCTTAGCCACCGAGCCTTCACTCTAGCCCCATGATCCCTCCTTTTTAAAAAGTCCCACTGAGGCCACATATATACAGCCCAGTCATTTGAAATGTACAGTTTCAAAACTTTAGTGTATTCAGATTTGTAGAACAGCCAACAAATCGGTGTCAGGACCTTTCAGCACCCCAGAGGGAAACCTCAAAATCCTCACCTGTCACGGTCCTCTCTGGAGCCTGGTGGCCTCACCTCTGTCTCCTGTCTCTCAGGTGTCATCTTCTTTCTTACACTCAGCATGTTCCAAGGGTCACTCACAGTGGAGCACTAGCTAGTACTTCTTACCATAAGGTGATAGATAGTCTGTGTGTGAGAGAACCACATTCTGTCTGTCCACCCTCAAATGGAATTGTGTTTGTTTTCCCTTTGGTTTTTAGGCATAATACTGTTACAGACATTTGTGTATAAGTTATCCTGTGGCCAAGTGTTATTTATTTGGATGCAGACCTAGGAGTGTAATTACTAAATTATATGTTATTTTGCATGCAATCATTTGAGGTACTGCCAGCTTTTTGACATCCCCTCATATGGTGTGTGAGTTCTGGTTTCTGTACATCTTCACAAACAATGATTATTATCTGTCTTTAATTATAGCTGTCCTAGTGGGTGTGAGGTGGTATCATATTGTGATTTTTTTAATTTGCATTTGCCTGACAACTGAGAACATCCTTTGATGTTCTTGGTGGATATTTGCATGTCTTTTTAGAGAAATGTCTGTTCCCTTTAATTTCTTAGAGATTTATTTTAGTTATATATATGTTTGTGGGTATGTGAGTGCCAGTGTCCTTGGAAGCCAGAGGTGTGGATGTCCCTTGTCCCTGGAGCTGGAGTTATAGGTGATTGTGAGTCACCAGACATGGGTACTAGGAAGCAAACCTGAGCCATCTATTTAGTCCCTTCTTTGCCCCCTTAAAAATTAACGGTGTGTGTGTGTGTGTGTGTGTGTAAGTAAAGGAACTTTAGAATCTATTCAAATTGGTTGTGAAACCTAGGGGAGCGTGGTCTCGAGGCATCTGTCAGTTTACATCTCTCTCTCAGATTAGCTGTTGTTAAACGTGAAAATGGCTGTGCTTTCTGATTTGACTGCTGAGGCCAGGAGTGTGGGGATAAAACCATTTCTAGAAAAGAATGAGAGGTAGAACTCTGGCTGAACGATTCCCAGCATGAGCAGGTCCCTGTGTTCCATTCCAGGTCCTCGTGGGGGAGGGGGTGGGACTTCAGTGAAGCCATAAGAAGTTGTAGCCAGTTAAATAGTGGCTCTGGGAAAGCACCCAGAGGCAGGATTTGCTTCTCCCCGTGGACTGTAATATACCTGCTTTGTTTCCAGTCTCTGTGACTTCAAACTTGGCAGACTTTGTGGGTTCTGATGGAAAAACACAATTTCCTGCTCCTTAGACCCCCCCCTTTTTTTTTTTTGTCTGAGGAGTCACAAGATGATTTATAAATTGATTGACTTTCAATTCAGTCTTTTCTACTTTGGCTTCACAAATCCTGGCCTGCTTAAAGTATCATCCTGTCCCACCCCACCCCCTTTTGTGGTTCTGAGGGTTAACAGGGTTCCTCCCACCACTGAACCACATCCCAAACCATGCACATCACATGGGCTGTCAAAGTCTTCAACCTTGACAAATGCCTGCAGAAACCATTCGAAAGGAGGAAGGGTGCGTTTTGGTTTAAAGTTCCCTACCCTGGTTAGTTGGCCCCATTGCTCTGAGCCTGAGGCATGTGGAAGTATCAGTGTACTGGCTAGTTTTGTGTCAACTTGACACAGGCTGGGGTTATCACAGAGAAAGGAGCTTCAGTTGGGGAAGTGCTTCCATGAAATCTAGCTGTGGGCATTTTCTCAATTAGTGATCAAGCGGGGAGGTCCCCTTGTGGCTGGTGCCATCTCTGGACTGGTAGTCTTGGTTCTATAAGAGAGCAGGCTGAGCAAGCCAGGGGAAGCAAGCCAGTAAAGAACATCCCTCCATGGCTTCTGCATCAGCTCCTGCTTCCTGACCTGCTTGTGTTCCAGTCCTGACTTCCTTTTGTGATGAACAGCAGTATGGAAGTGTAAGCGGAATAAACCCTTTCCTCCCCAAGTTCTTGGCCATGATGTTTGTGCAGGAATAGAAACTCTGACTAAGACACCCAGCATTGGGGGCATGTGGCTGAAGCTGCTCCCCTCAGAGCAGTCAGGGAGCAGAGCAGAGTAAGGAGGGACCTGGGCCAAGTATAGCACCATAGACAGCAACCTGCTTCCTTCAGCTAGATTTCTGCCACCTTCCCAAATAGCACCACCACCTAGGGACCAAGCCTTTAACATGTGAGTCTGTAGGGGACATTGCAGCTTCAAAACCTACAGAGCCCTTTGATGCCATGCAGTGTTCTGATAGATCGATCTATCTTTCTCTCTCTCTCTCTCTCTCTCTCTCTTTCTCTCTTTCTCTCTTTCATGTTGCTTTGCTCCTCTGGAATTTTTTTAAGGTTTATTTATTTATTTTATGTATGTGAGTACACTGTTGCTGTCTTCAGAGACACCAGAAGAGGGCATCAGATCCCATTACAGATGGTTATGAGCCACCATGTGGTTGCTGGGAATTGAACTCAGGTCCTCTGGAAGAGCAGCCAGTGCTCTTAACTGTTGAGCCATCTCTCTAGCCCTGCTCCTCTGGAATTTTAAAAGCAGAAAGAAGTAACCACATGTACTGGGAGCTGGAGGTATGTGGAGTGTTTGCCGTTTGTAGAGACAGTTCACTCTTTTTTATCATGTAATGGTGGTGCCAGAGAATCTGGAATGGAGGCTTTGCCCCACGTTGCTTCTCTGCAAGTTGATGTACATTAATACACATGTACATTTTACATGTGGACAATTTCATGAGTATGTTATCACAGTCAAGACATACCTATCCCCTTCCGAAGTATCCTTGTGCTTATGAATACTTAACATGACATATTCCATAACAAATTATAAAAATATAATATTTGTATTCCCCGAGAATTAAAATTACGTTTCTTTTTGTTCTGTTTTACCTTTTTTTTCTCTGCAGTGTTGGGGATCGAACCTAGGGTCTCACTTTCCACCAGGCTACAGCCTGAGCTCTTTGATAGCACGTGCTTAAGTGCACAGCATGCTGTCCACTGGAGAGGCTTCACCGTGTATAGCAGCAGTGTATGCATATGAGTTAAGCAGGCCCCCATGCCCCTCCCCCACCCCAGGCAGCCATCACCCTGTGCTGTGCTCACTACGGGTGCTCTCTGGCCTCGCTGCTGCTTTGCTTGTTGGCTTGTCGCACAGCAGGCACATGGACAATTAGACAGGCATGCACAGGCTCGGGAGATGAGATTTACATTCATTTATCTAACACTTTGGTGTTCAGTTCTACTGGCAGAATGAAGGTTTGCTTTTCCTAAAGGACAAAGGATGTATCTGCTTTGCAGCTTTCCCCTCACTGGAGTTAATGAGAAGAGTTTGTATTATAACAGCTGTTTCCCCAATCTGAAATGATAAAATGACTTCATTTTCTACCCAACCCCAATTTTAAATAAAATATTTACTTTATTTTTATTCATGTGTGTATACCCATGTATGTGCCATCTGCCATGGGTATGCAGATGCCATGGAGTCCAGAAGCAGGCATTTGGGTCCCCTGGAGCTGGAGTTACAGGCGATTGTAAGGTACTTATGGCTGGGTGCTAGGAACCAAATCCTTGCCCTTAGAAACAGCAGTGAATGTTCTTGATCAGTGAACTCTCTCTAGCCTCCCTACTGTTTTGAGTTACTTTTAGCTTACTCATTAGGGACATTAATAGTAAGATATCGATTGAACTTGCAAGTACCTTGAATTAAACGAGGGTTGACAGCTAATCTTCTTGATGGCTTTAGTCTTGATGCCTCTTCATTTGGCAGTGGGTTTTGCCTTGAGTGGAGTTTTCTGTCAAGTTGGTAAGTTCTGGCAGGCACAGGTGTGAGTGTTGGCGTGTGTATTCAGTAAGCTTCTGTTGAGTGCAGGCAAGAGTTCAGACTCAGACAAGAAGAAGTTGGACATTCCATTACTGAGCAGTTGCATATAGATTTCCTACTTAGAAATAGAAATAAGCTTCTCTATGGTAATGTATAGGGAATATGCTTTTATTTCAGATTACAGACCAGGTTAAGAAGCTAAAAGCCTATGTAACATAAACCCCAAACTCTCAAGTACTGTGTAGAATGTCAGTGTTTCAAAATTAAACCCCGAAGGAAGTTTCCAATAGATTCTTGTAGTAATTTGTAAGTAGCATTTTTTGTAGATTCCAACGTATATATCTATATAGATACTTGAGGTTGTTTGTCTTTGAGATTAGGGGCCTGTTATGTAGCTCAGCCTGGCTTTGTAACCTGGCACGATGTTGGGTTTTTCTTGCCGTAATCTTCTGAATGTTGAGGTTACATGTGTGCGTCACAGTGACAAGTTCACTATGGTTTTGATTCATTTCCCTAATAATCGTGGTGGACATCTTTTCGTGTGCTCCTTGGCTATCCGTAGGTCTGGGGATGGGGACGGGGACGGGGACGGGGACAGGGATACTGCGACGTGCTCCACCTCTGAGCTTCATCACTGACTCTATTTGTCCATTTTTAAAATGCATTTTTAAACATTTAAAAACTCAAACATTGCTTCTTTTTATTGTATTAACCATTGCACATGTGGACATAGGGCTGGCACATAGGACGTTTCTTACAGGTACGTGTGGTCTCCTGTACAAATCCACTCCACCCTCGTCAGCACTGTTTACACTCTTACAGATTCATGTCATCTACACATATGTGATTTTGCTCATGTATGTAGATAGTTGCTTTTCTGAGACAGGCTTGATTCACTCACTATGCTTAGTTATCTCCAGTTGCCTGTAATGACATAACTTCTGTGGCTGAGGAAGACTGGCTGTGTGCACAGGACATTTTCCTCGTCCTTTCTTCTCTGGTATCCCTAGCTTAGCTGTTGGGTATTGTCTGTGTGGTGCACTGGCTTACAGTCTTTCTAGCGGATCCCCTGCTGCATAACAGGGTTAGTTAGCAGATCTGTTTTCAGTTTTTTAAAATGGATTTTTATGCATGATTAAACACATTAGTGATTATCTCTGAGTCACCAATGATGCATGGGTATTGAATTAAGGAAAGAATGCCCCCTTGGTGTGATTGAACCAACACTGGTCCAGAGTTGAATTCTCTATGTTCCTGGGTCTTCTGTCCTCTGTTGCGTGATCTGAAAGCTCTGTGCCTGCCTGAAAGCTGTCTTGTTAATATGTCCCTGTGTCTGTGTCTTCTGAGTCTGTCAGTTGTATGAGCTGCATGGCTATGCTTAGACAAAGGACTTCATTCTGTCTTTCTTCAACAGCACAGAAAGCATCACATGGGAAGGAATGGGGTACATTAAAGAAATCGTTAACAGAGTTTTACAAGAAATTACATCACTGGCTCCATCTGATGGACACACTAAACAGTACTAGAAATATTGTTGAGCAATCAGTATCCATGCATGTTGCACTCAACCTTTTTGGTAGATTTTAGATAATTGCTTTCAGTCTCTGTTCTTGCTGCATTCAGCAAATCATGCACATGCATCGTTCTGAGACAGGGGCATTGTTCTGAGACTGAGACATTACCAGTATGTAATTTAAGATTGCAGCTATGCACTAGTTTAGACTGTAAAAGCTGATTACATGAAAAGCCCAAGGCAAGTGAGATGGCTGTTACATTGTTCCCTTAAAGGCAGGCTACACAACTGAAGCATAGTAGGCTAGCCCTCAAGACAGAAGTGATCTCAGGTGTGTTATTAATTCTGGCTATACAGTCGAGAAAGAGTCACAGACTCTTAAAGTACAAGAGATATTTTCAGGATCTTGGGATGGTTTTGTTGGTTGTTTTTGTTTTTGAGACTGTCTTACTGTGCAGCCTTGTATGGCCTGGAACTAGGAGACCTGCCTGCCTCTGCCCTCCGCTGCGGAGTGCTAGGACTAAAGCCACCATTTTGCTATCAAGGGAAGGCAGTTTTTAGTTTACTGCAGAAATTCCACTGGGTTCCATAATAACAACTGGTTCACCTACAACATAGGCAGATAAGGGTTCCCTCTTGTCTACATCCTCCCAAGCTTTTTAATGTTAATTTATTTATCTGTCAGGATGCAGATATTTTTAGGTTGTGCATAGTAGTCACTTTTCCCTGTGGAGAAGTAAAAATGACACCTTTAACCACATGCTTGAGCAAACTACCAAGGAAATAAATTGAAGATCAGAGGTCCCTGGGTGAGCAGGTAGTTTAAATTGTTCAACAGTATCTGCTCACAGATTTATGATAGAGAAATTTGATTGAATGAGAGAAGCAAGGAAAATTACATTTTGATTACAAACCTAAAAGGGAAATTAAGACCGTCTTCAGCTGTGGGAGTGTGCCTACATTATTTCTTTATTACTAATTTATTAAATTAGTTCATTATTTCTTTATTTACTGTGTTCTTGTACCCTGTGAACTGGGAACAAAATCTTAATCTATTTTAATACATTTTTGTGTGCTCAATATTGTCTGTCCCCCTCCCCTTTAGTGTATCTTTGTGTGTCTATGTGTGTGTAGGTAGCTGGTGTAGGCATGTGTGTCTCTGGCTGTGTGGGCATGGAGGGCTGCCCTGGGTGTTGTTCCTCTGACATTTTCTACCCCTTTCCTTTCTTTTCTCTTTTTTGGGGGGGGGAAGAGTGCGGGTGGGGGTAGGTGGACATGTAGTTTTCCACAGGGCAGTAGCTTACGGAGTAGGCAGGGTTGGCTGCCCAGCTAGTCCCAGGGACCTGCCTGTCTGCATCCTCAGTACCGTGCCACAGACACACACCGCTAAACCTAGCCTCATTTAAAACATGGGTTCCGGGACGTGAACTCAGATCCCTGTTCTTGTACTGTAGGTACTTTACCAACTACAGTGTCTGCCCAGCCTTTGCTCTCTTTTCTTAGACTTTGGCTTTCACCTTTCTCTTTGTATCTTCCCCGCGTAGACAGTGCAGCTGCATGTACTGAACAGGTGTTGGCTTCTCCGTGTGTCGGGGCTTATGTGATCGTGTTTTGTGCTGACAGGGCACTTGTGATGTGCTGCAGTTTCAGGTCCCAAGAATCTTTGTTGATGATAACATAAAGATCTAACAGTTTAAGAACTACTGTTTGGCCGGGCGTGGTGGCACACGCCTTTAATCCCAGCACTTGGGAGGCAGAGGCAGGTGGATTTCTGAGTTCGAGGCCAGCCTGGTCTACAAAGTTAGTTCCAGGACAGCCAGGGCTACACAGAAAAACCCTGTCTCGAAAAACCAAAAAAAAAAAAAAAAAAAAAAAAAAAGAACTACTGTTTGTGGGCTGGAAATGTAGCTCAGTTGGTAAAATGCTGGGCACGAAGTGACCTGGTACTAAAATGTAGTCTCAGTCTGAAGGTGAAGGCAGAAGTTCAATGTCATCTTCAGGCACATAGTGAGTTTGAAGCTAACCTGGACTATACGAGATCCTACCTTGACACCCAATACTGTTCTCAGACAGACTGGCAGAAAGGATTTGGTGGCCTGGTCAGCTTCCCGTGCTCCCGTGCTCCCGTGCTCCCGTGCTCCCCTGCTTCCTCGTGCTTCCTCATGATTACATTTTGATGACTCTGTTGTCCTCTTGTCTCCTAGCCGCTTCCTGAGAAGTTTGTGGTAAAGGGCGTCGTGGATCGCTTCTCAGAAGAGTTTGTGGAGACCAGAAGAAAAGCGCTGGACAAATTCTTAAAAAGGATTACAGATCACCCCGTGCTCTCTTTCAATGAACACTTCAATGTGTTCCTCACCGCTAAGGTACAGGCAGAATCTTGCGTGTGTTCCTCTAAATGCTTGTTCTCGGGCTCCTGGAACACTGCTTTGCTTCTCCACAAGCCACTTCCACGCGTGGTCCCCTGAGCTGCGCATCACAGAGGTCCTCTACTTTCTTGGTGCCCATTGCTTTGGCACAGTTTCTTTTAGAATCCGGCAGGATAATAGGCTGCACCCTCTTTGCAGAAGCAATGAAAGTCAGTATTCTCACTTACCAAAAGCAGAAGTGCCCATTAAACACTTCTTGGCAGTGTTAGTAGGTTGGCAGGCTTACCAACAATAGGCACAGAAGAGGAAGCATACTGAGTGTTTGGTAAGAGTGTTCTTCAGGGCTGGCAAGATGGTTCAGTGGGTCAAGTATTCACTACAAAAGCCTAAGGAGCCAACTCCTCTCTTCAGGGCCCATATAAAGGTGAAAAAACTCAGTTCTACAAGGTTGACCTCTGACCACCACATGCCTGACACTTACACACCAAGATGTGCACAAAGGTCCTTGCACCCACAGAGTACCAGAGAACCAGGAATATTAAACACAAAGAGGCCTCTCCTCAAAAGAGGAATTAGCTGTTTTTCAGTCAGAAGACTGGGAGTGGACATTGTTAACCATCTGTTGACTTTTCTTTTCTGTCTGTAGAGGTAGACCTCATCTACCTTTTGCTGTAGAGACAGACCTCACCCAAATCACCCAAAAATGTTTATCCCCCCAGATTGTTAATCTTTAGTTCCCAGTTAATAGAACCCATCCTTAGGGGAGATGTCAAATGTACTTCAGGGCCTCTGTGCTGTGTTGGTCAGAGATTCTAAACCTTCTAACTACAGAACCCCCCGTCATGGCTCTCGGACTTTGTAAAGCAGTGCCTGGGTAGTCACGCCTTTAGCTTTATTGTGCACCTGGAATTGGAGTGACTTTCCTAGAAACTTTTTCCCAAACTGTACTGTGTTTTAAATGTGTTAACAATGAATGACCTGGCATCAGACTCCCCAGGTTTGAGCTAGGTTGATGACGTCAGCCTGAACAGAGTTTTTATTCTTACCTGTTCACTGTCACTCCCCTGCCTGAGCACCTGCAGAGTGGCACTCAAGAACCTTGAAAGTAACCATCTTCATTTTTCAGACAAGGAAACTGAACTTCAGAGAGATTAAACCTGTTCAGTCACCATCACTAGGACTTGAAGTAGGGTTCTGTGGCTCCTCCATAAGGCCTCTCCCAAGGCCTGGCCATTGCTTGCTGACAGCTGTGCCAGTCACTTGCTAGGAAAACAGTTGCAAGCCGGGTGTAGTGTCGCACGCCTTTAATCCCAGCACTCGGGAGGCAGAGGCAGGCGGATTTCTGAGTTCGAGGCCAGCCTGGTCTACAAAGTGAGTTCCAGGACAGCCAGGGCTACACAGAGAAACCCTGTCTCGAAAAACCAAAAAAAAAAAAAAAAAAAAAAAACCCAAAAAACAAAAAAAACAGTTGCTTTCCAGTGTGTCGCTAGAGACTGTCCAAGCTCAGGTTGCTTGTTCACTGGTGTTGTGCTTCACTTGCTGTTGGCAG
The DNA here is from genome assembly GCA_902729485.2 of Mus minutoides. Classification (NCBI taxonomy): domain Eukaryota; kingdom Metazoa; phylum Chordata; class Mammalia; order Rodentia; family Muridae; genus Mus; species Mus minutoides. The sequence goes on from LR749586.1 coordinate 566,023, forward strand.
AACAGGCCTGAATTCTAAGGCGGTCCACTCACACTGTGCAGAAATGGAGTCACATGCTCAGACTCGCAGGCACTCAGCTTCTCCCAAGCCAACCCACTCAGTTCCAGATCCGTGCATTCAAGCCATTATATAATGACAAAGGTGCTGAATTTTAGGTTTTGGGTTTTTGGTTTGGTTTGGTTTGGGTTTTTTGGGAGGGGTGTTAAAATGACAAGAAAACAGAAACGTGTGTACAGATAGCAGCTGCTGACATTTAAGGCTCCCAGAAGATTCTGTTCTCTACTCCTGGAAACTACCTGGCAAAGTCCAGAGGTTTTTGTTTTTAGCTTCAGTTGGTGGCTGCCCACGCACTAGCCCCCCCTACAGGTTGAACCTGTTTAAATGTAAGCGTTTCTCAGCATACTGATGCTTGGGTGTGGTCCTTCCGGGTTCTTATTTTCCCAAACTGAAGGTTGGCTCTGAGGTTGCAGGTCCTTTGTTCTGAAGCCCCAGGCCGTCCTCATTACTGAATGAAGTTGGAGAGGGCTGTGGCTTGGATTCCTGGTCATTAGGACTCTGCATGAAGAGTGAGTGGGAGATTGTGTGTATCTTGGAGAGAGATGAATTGAGACTTCTGGGCTAAACAGTGTGACAAAGATTTTATTTAAAGGTGTGTAATAAGGTCCTTCATTGTCTCCATCAAAATCCAATTTTGGGCTGGAGAGATGGCTCAGCGGTTAAGAGCACCAACTGCTTTTCCGGAGGTCCTGAGTTCAAATCCCAGCAATCACATGATGGCTCACAACCATCCATAATGAGATCTAATGCCCTCTTCTGATGTGTCTGAAGACAGCTACAGTGTACTTACATATAATAAATAAATAAATCTTAAAAAAAAAAAAGTCCAGTTGCATGCAAGGGAGTGCAAGAGAGCAGCCCTTAAATCAATGACTTCTACTTGGGCTTGGGATGGTGAACATGTTTAATTCCAGCATATGGAAGGTGGAGGCAGAAGGATCAGGAATTCATCCTCAGCTGTATAGTGAATTGAGGGCCAGCCTGAGCTCCATGAATCCCTATCTGAAGAAGCAGAGCTTTCTGTTCTTAGAGAGTGGAGATGCTACACTCATGAGACAACAGCCCTGTTTCTCCCCACTAACTCTCCTGTGTTCTCCTTTAACATACTGTTGTGTGAACTTCCCTGGAGGGAGATGTCAAGAAACATCTATTATTTCCCAAGATGGGAGACCTATGACAGACCAATACAATGATTCCCCCAGAGCTGAGCCAGTGAAGATGTTGGGTTTTATCTACAGCCTCCAGGGAAGGCGTTACTCACAGGAGCATGTGTGACTGAAACAGCCTCACAGCCGTCTCACCCCAGTGTAGGCCATGCCTTCCCTGTAGTTGTGCAGATGAACTCCCCCCCACTCTCACATAAGCTTCTGTGCTGAATGTAAGCTCACTCCAACTACAAAGGAGAGCTACGTAACAGCTGTCAGGGAGGTAGAGGAAGGAACAGATAGTGTCTCAGGTAAGGGTCTGATGATCTTCCTCCTATGAAGAGCAACAGGCCTGATGTTGACAAGGGTTCCTTGGGTAGTCACAGCTGCTAGATTCAGACACTAGGCTGGGAAGGGAAGTGTTTTATAGTATGCAGTGAGGCCAAGATCTTAGATGAAGCACTTCTGTGCAGCATTTATAAGACAGCCCTCTTGGTGATGGCATGCCCTCATCCCAAACTAGACATGTCCCCAAGAAGAAGCCAGTGGTGCTGGGAGACTCATGGGAAGTGATGAGAGCAGGAGGCTTGTTCCCCTGACAGGTTGTATACACTTTTGGTTGTTGCTGTTTTGAGATTGGGTCTGTGGTGGTTGGAATAAGAGAATGCGCCCCCCCCCCCCCATTCAAACATTTGAATGCTTAGTCATCAGAAAATGGCACTATTTGAAAAGGATTGGGAGGCGTGGCCTTGTTGGAAGAAGTGTTTCATGTGGGCTTTGACATTTCAAAAGCCCATACCAGGCCCAGTGTCTGTCAGTCTGTTTGTCCCCCAACTCCCACCAGTGTGTCTGTCTGTCTGTCTTTTCCTGTGGAACAGGATGTAGCTCTCAGCTGCTTCTTCAGCACCATGCATGTCACTGTGCTCCCTACTATGACAATACTGGTTGGTCTCCACTTCAGAAACTGCAAGCAAGCTCCAGTTGAATGCCTTCTTTTGTAAGAGTTGCTTTGGTCCTGGTATCTCTTCACAGCAGCAGAGCAGTGGCAATGGCAGGCCTCCTTCTGTAGCCCATGCTAGCTCGAGCGCCTGATCCTTAGTTCTCAGCCCCCACGGCTGGAATGATCCTCATGCACCACCAGCTCAGCCCTAAGAGCTGTTTGCTTGTTTGTTTGGTGGGTTAGCTTGAGGCACAGAGTCTTACTGTGTAGACCAGGCTGGCCTTGAACTCACAGAGATTCACTGCCTGTACATCCTGAGTATAGTTAATGCCAATTGTATCCTCGTCTTTTTCCACCCATCCACTTTGTTCCCAGAAATAGTGACTCTGAGACATATTTCATGAATAAATACCTAAGCCAAAGCTTTGCTTGTTCCCCGACTAGCTCTTAGATTAATTACTTATTTATTCTATTCTAAGCCATGCCATGTGGCTGGTGACCTGGTCTTCAGTTTCCTGTGACTGTCTTCTGCGTCTGGGGCAAATCTTTTCATGTCTGACTCTGTTTCCAGAAATCCTCTCTGTGTACTGGAACTCCCACCTCCCTGTTTCCTGCCTAATCTAGTAGGCCATACATAGGCGTTTGTATTGATAGGTAGATGCTTCCACACAAAGAACAAAGGTTCCCTCCACACCCCAGTGCTGGAACCAAAGGCCTGAGCCACCAAGCTGCCTGCTTTATCTTTTAAAATTCAGACACAAGAGGTTTAAAGGCCCAACCCATTTCCCATTTTTGCCTTTACCCACAGGAAATTCTGATTTCAAATGTGTCTGCGGTGTCAGTCCTACAGTGAGTTTTCTAACAGTGCTTCTGTGGCTTGTTCTCAGCTCCCTCCCCTCACCCTCCTTCCGTGGCTCCAGTTGGGTTTGAGTGAGGAATGAGATGACCCTCAGGCATTTAACTTTGTCCTAAAGACAGCACAGGGTCTGTCAGAGGTTTTTAAAAATTGTGCTAGGAAGAATGTTGCATTTAAAGATGGGGAATATTTGACTAGAGGAGCGGTTCTCAACCTTCCTAGTGCTGGGACCCTTTAATAGAGTTCATTATGTTATAAAGACACACCCCCTCCCCCAAATCAAAAACTACTTTCGCTGCTTCTTCATAACAGTAATTTTGCTGCTGTTATGACTTGTTATGTAAATATCTGATATGCAGGGCCCCTGTCTAGAGGTCGCTTGACACACCTCCCAAGGGGTCGTGACCCACAGGCTGAGAGCCACTGGACTGGAGGGTCTGGGGCCTAGCCATGTTGACAGGGAATGTGGGCATGAGCTTGTGGATGTGAATCTGGGGCAGTTTACTATAGAATGTTCTCCTTCAAGCCACCATCTTGTCACAGTAGCTGTGACTTTTTAAAGAGTAGGACCTGGTGACTGCTGATACTCCATGGTAGGAAGATGGGCATGTGTGCTGGAGGGGGTTTTGCTGGACTCTCACTTCATCTCAGCCACTCCCCTTTTACATCACAGATAGCAGCTGTATATAATTCTTCCTAATTGCATGTGGCCTTATGGCCTTGGAAGATGCTAGTGTATATAGACACTGGACATTTAGCCAAGGAGAGATTCTATCTTTACAGCTTTGGGGAAGTCATCATCCATGCTAGGGTGAGACTTTCTTGTAGCATGGCTCCTCAATTTGGAGTTTAGATTTGTATTCTGGGTTGCCCTATAAGGGTAGGCAGATGTTTGTTTGGCCTCCACAGGAAAAGAGTTCCCATAGTGGGCTACGATGTGTACATGGCCCTAACAGCTCCTGCTTTTAGTTCTTCATTTCCAGTGAGACACTGCCTTCAGAAGCTGGTCCCCTTGGCCATGGCCGTGTGACTGAGGTTGTCTTGTCGTCTGCAGGACCTGAATGCCTACAAGAAGCAGGGGATGGCATTGCTGAGCAGAGTGGGTGAGTCAGTCAAGCATGTCACCGGAGGCTATAAGCTGAGGACTCGGCCTCTGGAGTTTGCGGCCATCAGTGACTACTTAGACACTTTTGCACTCAAACTGGGAACCATCGATCGGATAGCCCAGCGGATCATCAAAGAAGAAATAGGTGAGCTCTTTGTTGAGATTGACGGTGCCCAGAGTGGTAGGAATGGTGTTGGTTTTGCTGTGCTGAAGCAACCTGCAGACATTCTGCAGTGACAGAACCAGGACTTACTCTGCTTAAAAACCAGATACAAAGAGGGGAGGGCTGGTGGGGCCTGGAATGTGTTTTGCACTCAGTCCCTATCATTTTGCACCCAGCCCTTGTCACTTTGCCCTCAGTCCTTGTCACTTTGCCCTCAGTCCTTGTCACTTTGCCCTCAGCCCTTGTCACTCTGTACTCAGCCCTTGTCACTCTGTACTCAGCCCTTGTCACTCTGTACTCAGTCCTTTGTCTTTCACTCAGCGTGGTGTTTGCTGTTCCCATGCCCTCATCCACGGGGCTGATGATTACAGAAATAAACATAGCTGAGAGATGGCTCGAAAGAAGAGTGTGGCACCCGCACTTGCCAAGGTCATGACCCAGCGAGCTTTTGAACTTAGCGTTTGCTCCTCCCTGCCCCGCATCCCTTCACATCCTCTCCTCTGTCCTTGTCACCACTGCCTGTCTGCCTCCTCCTGTCATGGTCACTTACTTAACCTTGTCCCCTTACACAGGTGTGGGCAGACACCTGAACAATGTAATAGCCATGCTGAGACTTGAAGCACATCACACAGGCCTGTTCAGTTAAACAACAGCCGCCATGGTCTGTCAAATGATGGGAACCCTGAGACAAATGGAGGGCTGGGTTTACTATTGTAGGGGTGAAGAAATTATTTTTTTCCATATTCCATGAAACCACTGATAGGACCATTGAGCAAGGGAGGAAGTCACCTCTATGAAACCACATCTCTTTCAGCGGCTTGTGTTTGTAATCCCATTGTTTTTCCATTGTGACTTGTTTTTCTTTAAAAAAAAAAAAAAAACCCACCCTCAAGTACTAGAGATACGACTCGGGTTAAGAACACTTGTTACTCTTGAAGAGGACTCAAATTCAGTTCCTAGCACCTGTATTGTGGCTCACAGCCATCTATAACTCAGGTTCCAGGGACTCCCCCATTGCTTTGCAAAGCATTTCACTTGCAGTATCATGAGTGGGGTAATTATTTTTGAAGAAGTTTGTTGGATTTGGCTCTTAACCATTTTCTCCCATAAGGTATTTTGGTTCCTATTAACAAGAATCCCAGATTTGTATGTTAGAAATAATAATTTACATTAGCTTTTAGGTATTAAGAAAATGTTAGGAATATATTACACTTAAAGGGGAGTGTGTCCAGGAAAGAGAAAAGCCAAGGCTGTGTGTCCTAATGTAGGGAGGTCTGGGCTGTGGATCCTGGGGTCAGTCACACCAGTGGGTCTCCCCTGCCATATTCCAATTCCTCTCTTCTTCTAGAGTACCTTGTAGAGCTGAGGGAATATGGGCCTGTGTATTCCACATGGAGCGCCTTGGAAGGTGAGCTGGCGGAGCCCCTGGAGGGCGTGTCAGCCTGCATTGGGAACTGCTCCACAGCCTTGGAAGAGCTGACAGATGACATAACAGAAGAATTTCTGCCTGTGCTCAGGGAATACATTCTGTACTCTGACTCCATGAAGGTAAGCTGGCTTGCTTTTTGCACACTCACCAAGAGCCTATGGATTATTGCCTGTTTGCATGTGGTATACATCCCTTTGTAGTTGAGAAGGCTAATTACCAAGGTCATATAGATAACACATATGGTGAACAGAGGATGTGAATTAAGTGGAAGAACAGGTTAGAAGAAATGTTCTCAGTGTTCTTATACTGTGAAAATAAAATAGCTCCTAAACAGGAGTGGATGCTGTGGAGGAAGGATGGTCAGATAACTTTGAGAATTAAAAACACAGTTTGTTGGATGGATGGCTCAGTGGTCTTCCAGAGGACTTGGGTTCAATTCCCAGTACCTACATGGTTGCTCTCAATTGTTTGTAGATCCTGTCCCCAGAATCCTTTTCTATCCTCTTCAGCCCACGGGCCTTACATGCCGCACAGACATAGTGGGAAAAGCACCCATATGCCTAAAAGCTGAGTTTAAAAGTATATGATTTGTTAAATAAAATTGGTAGAGTTGGAAAATGTAGTTTGAGGAAATCTTAGAAAGTAAGACCAAAGAAAGTTGTTTGATGGTGAGATACAACGGCAAGCATGTAAACTGTTTGGGTGGGGACATTATACGTTTGATCTCAAGGTTCCTGAGAATTCCTAATTTAGAGAACAGGAAAACCAAGGGAGGGAAATTGAGGAAGAGATAACTTAAGGGAGAACGAGGTCATGTATAAAAGGCATAAGAGCAGAAAAAGCTTTGGCTCTGTGGCAGCACGTGAGAGCACATCCACCTGAACACAGCATGCGCATGGATGGAAGAAGGTTCTCATGCCCACACGGTGGCTCACAGAGACCGGCTAAGAGCGCAGCTTCAGGGGGCACCAGGCAGAGAGAGGCTCTGTCTTTCAAAAGTATGGGAGGCTCTGTGTTGAAAGCCCACTTCCAAGCCACGCCCTTCAGGTTGCCAAGGATGGCCCAAGCTCTGATCCTCCTACTCACAAGCAGATACAAACTACAGTTGGTAATTAGTGGAATAGAGGCTGAAAAACCAAAACTTCTGGCCCCAAACCTGTTGCTTTTTTACTATAGATATAGATAGGTGGATGAAAGGAAGATTTTTTTTTTATTTTATTTTATTAGAAAAGGAAGAATTTCTAATGTGTGGCTGAAGTAAGTACAGGAAGGCATCCCGAATTATGAAATGAACCAAAACGTTTTCTCTTTGCTTACAAGGTTCACAGTGCTTGCTTTTGTAAACAAAGAGTAACTTTTCCAATCCCCGGTGTTTGTGTGGATTTGACTCTTGTACACACACACACACCCTTCCTCAGGATGCTCCCCAGCCTTGCTCAGACAGAATCCAATCCGAGCACAGTTTCAGGGTTTTTCTATTCTAACATGTGGTAACTATGTTAACACTCAGTATACATTTGTGGTTAGAGCAGGATTTTAAATTGCTGTTAAGCAAAGATTTATCTGGTGTCTTAGAGCATGGACTGCAGTGTGAGGCATGGGGTTGCTGGAGCAACTGAGACACAGCAAGGAAGTAGTGGGTTGTTCCTCTTCTTCACCCCATGTGTGAAGCACTGTACTGAGTTTCTTAATCATTGATCCCCGAAATACTGCAGTCAGGTTAGTGGGGCAGGAAGAAGGATTGCCTACAGTGTCGTGGGGAAGAGGAAGGGTTGATTGGCAGCGTCTGAGGCCAGAGCTCTGATCCAGTACCGGCTGAGGTAAGCCAGCAGGTAAAGGAGGAGACCGCTCAGGGATGCACAGGGTGAGTCCATGGCAGAACCAGCATTGACCTAAGGTTGTTGAGGTCCAAGGCGCTCGGATGAGATTTGCAGACAGTGGTGCATGTCTTGATTGGTTCCCTTGAGTATTCACATTGCTGCCTTAAAAGTCTATTTCCACGTTTTACTTCCCTAAGAGAGTCCTTTTCAAAAAAGCTTTCTGATGTTTTATTTTGAGACAAGAGCTCTGTGTGTAGCTCTGGCTGGCCAGGAGCTCTCTGTACAGACCAGGCTGGCCCTGAATTCTCAGAGATCCTCCTGCTTCTGCCTTCTAAGTGCGGGATTAAAGGTGTACACTACCATGCCTGGCAAACATTCTGGTGTTCTATATTTGTGTGAGAGTCTTTGGAGTTTGCTAGGAAAAGGGAAATTGAGAGAGGGTTTACTGGAGGCCTGGATGCAATCGTTTCCTGTGAGTGCTGGGTGGCCTGCAGGATTAAGCAGGTCCCACTGACTTTGCTTCCATGGTAGTTATTGGTGCTAGCTTTGAATGAACCAGAGGAAGTCTTTGAGGAAGCCTCTTTCCCTTCCCACCATTTGTGAGCTCACTGCCTCACCAGAGGAAGGCATGGGCTTGAACTTGGGGGCATGTAGTGTGATCTCTGCTGTATACCCTCAACTGTGGTATTTTCTTGGAAAAAAAATCCAGTGTTGATGTTGGAAGTCAAAGCCCAGAATGTGCCTGTGACTCCTCCAGGTCACTCCGTCATGGTAGGCAGAAGGCTGCTTGTCACAAATCTGACAGAGTTGACAATTCTAAGTTTCCTGTTGCTACTGTTGGTTTATTGAAAGTGTTTTGGATGACAGGCATTATGTTTGTATTGTTTGATGATTCTTTGTAGAAAATTTCCAACATGTCCAGAGAGGATGGGGGTGAGGGTAGCAGAAACAGGAGGGTTGCTGGGGTTTGCAGAGGGAGAGACACAGAGGATTTAAAAAACCAGTTTCTTAAACTACGGTCACATATTTAGTAGTGCTCAAATTGTCTCACACAATTTTTATAGTTCTTTCCCCCAAATCCATCAGACTCCATATATTTATTGATAGGATTTTTAAATATTTTATAATATCTTTCCATTTTTAACAATTGTTTTCCTCAACATTTTCTTGTTAAAAGTGAGCATTGGCTTCTCTTCACCTTCACAGAACACTAGTGACCAGTCCAGATTTTTAGGACCAGTTAAAGTCATGCTGAAGTGCTCCACTTCTGGACATGCTATCCAAGACAAGCTCATTCTGTCTCGAATTAAATTCACCCTGTCCCCAAACCCCAGCCCTTCCCACATTTGGTGACACTTCATGCTGCCTCCAATACTGTTTTCTTGTTTATTGTCTGCCCCTTCCTCTCTGTCATGGAAGCTCTACCAAGACAAAGCTGTCTTGTTTGTTCTCTGCCCCAGCTTGATGAATCAGGATACCCAAAAGGCAGAAAAAGCAGGGGAGAAAAGCTAGTGACATGGAGAGAGGTTCAGGTGGCAGGAGCGGGGGACTCTGTAGATAGGGCCTCATGGCTTTCACCCCGTTATATAAGGTCAACCCTCTCTAACTGTCGTAAGCTGGTTTGGCCAGCTGTACCCACACAGACTGTTATGGGAGTGGGGAGCCATCTTTAACATGGCCGGCAGTGTGTAGAGGGGTCCCTAGAGAAGATGCCTAACCTTCAGCATGGCTGGGCTATGGTCAGACTGTGAAACTTTAGTCAGAAGATGGTGGAAACTGAGTTGCTGCTGTCCTGTCATCCAGCAGTGTGGCCTCAGACAGGTCCCATATTGTCACCATGCCAAGTGTCTTCATGTAGACAGTAGGTTCCAGGTCCTTCACCTCCACCAGGGTGTTGGGAGCCTCTTATGCTGCCCAGTGATTCTGGGATTTAAGCCTAGGTCCTCCCACCAGCCTGCTCATGGAGATAGCATCCCACTGGCTCCAGGAGAGCTGGAGTGGCACAGGCTCAGACAGAAGAGCAGCCCAGACCAAGTGGAAAGCGAGGCATGCCATCATCTGAGGTCCTCTTGCTCTCCTTGTGGGGTGGCATGAGTAGATGGACTATGCTAACCGTCTCAAGTGATGCATCTTCCCACATTTCCCCTTCAGGACTCTTGGCATCCTCAGCCAAGTGACACCGTAAGAAACAGGAGAGAAAACCACACACTGGGCTGACAGTCCCAAGGCATTGTCTCAAGAACGCTAGTTCTGAGATTCCTGTCACCCCAACAGGGTACATGCCTATGCAGTGTCATTCCTGGGAATGCTAGACTGAAAATGATGCCTCTTCCAGTAAGATGTGCAGCATTCTGTGAATGGGGCACACACACACACACACACACACACACACACACACACACACAGCCATCATTATGTGTTTATTTCTCTTGGGTGGAGATGATGATGTCAGTATTCCTGGTACCAGACCAGTAGATTTAGATTATAGCCTATGCTTTGTGAAATCAGAAATGAACCATGGTTTTTGTTATTTTCCTTTATGGATTTGACTTGTCTAATGTGGTACCCACTGGCCATAAAAAAGACTTAACTTTAAATTTAAAGAAATAAATAACAATTCAGGATTGGAGAGATGGCTCAGTGGTTAAGAGCCCTTTCTGCTCTTGCGAAGGACACAGATTATGGTTCTTATCCATGTCACGTGGCTCACAACTATCTATGAGTCAAGGCCCAGCAGGATTGACAGCTCTGGTCTTGGTGGGAATCTGTGCATGCATGCATGCGTGCACACGCACATACACACACACACACACACACACACACACACACACACCCATTTCCTCAGTCACACGAGCCACATGTCAGGTACTCGATAGGTAGATGGGGCTAGTGACGGCTGTGTTAGAGCATGTTTCTGTCACCACAGAAAACTCTGTTGGTGACACTTGTGAGTGCGAGTGCATAGAGCACTTAGGAGAAAGTGAATGGGAGGTGAATGATGCAGGATCTAATCCTCAGGAGATTTCAGTTGCCATCCCGGTAATGATTTCCTTTAGAAGATGGGCCTTGAGGGCCCTCTGGTGTTCAGTCACCCAGCACTCTTGAGTGTCAGCAGGGACACCAAGTGCCTAACACTTAGTGCAGGAATGGGGCCTTCCTGCCCTCTCTCATTGCTCTGTTAGGAGGACCTGTCTTGGTGACCTGTGGCTTCGGAGGCAGTGGGTAGAAAGGCTCTCACTTTGTTCCTCGCTGGCCATTTTTCAATGTACCGTAAGGTTGAGGGGAGAACAGAGCTCTGCTTCTTCTACTGTAAGCTTTGTGCCTGGCACTGAGGGTCTGCATAGCAGTGCTGAGACCGAGGGAAGGGAACGGAACCTGGCATGCAGGCTCAAGGGGATGTTCCCTCTCTGGTGCTGCCTGCTAGCATGGACTGAAGAGTGAACATGACCTTATGCCTGTCACCTGAGCTCCTGGCTTGCCTCATCTCTGTCTATCCCAGGATGGATGTCACTGGGCCCATTTGCCCCTCCTCCTTGCAAGCTTGCTATATGAATGGAGGGCCTCAGACGCATTACTCAGAACTCTTGTACACACATCCTCTTATGTATCAGGATCTCTCTCAGACTGCACCGTCACATAGGGACTGAGTCTCCGCATCCTTTACCTGGCTCAGAATAGAGAACAAACAATGGGCAGATCAGTCTACCAGGTATCAGCTAACAGATCAGTCTCAAGAACTCTCTAACGATCATTCTATAGCATAGTGAGGGTAGCTGATTAGTGTATTTATGAAAATTGCTGAGAAGAGATTTAAATGCTTTTACCACAAAAAGATAAGTATGAGGTAATGTCTCTTAATTAGCTCAATTTAGCCATACCATAATATGCATGTATTTTGGAACATTTTATACAGGGTAAATATGTATGATTTTTGTCAATTATATAAGTTAATAATAATAATTAAGAACTGTTTTTGCTAAGAGTTTTCCACTGAACCCAGAGACAGCCCTGCATTTTAAGCATAAAGCTTAGCGTCTGCCCAAGGTCTTTGAACGTGGTGAAGCTGAGGCCCCCAGCAGTGTGGCAGTGGTGCCAATCTTCCTGACTTGCCCTTTTCAAAATTGTTGCTGTCAACATCTGGTGGGTTACTCCCTGGAAAGCCCACCCTCCAGGGTTGGCTCTCCTTTCTTCCCTCCTGTCCTCAGAGCTGGTGTGTTATGTGTATGGTGTTATGGTCCAGGGCACTGTGATTTGGCGAGGGCTTGGAGATGAAGACTGTTACATGCTTCTCCCTACCTCCCACAGGGTGTACTGAAGAAGAGGGACCAAGTTCAAGCAGAGTACGAAGCCAAACTGGAAGCTGTGGCTCTGAGGAAGGAAGAGCGTCCCAAGGTCAGGAGAACACCCAGCCGAGGGTGGACCAGGCTGCAGGCTCCCTGCGGCTGCAGCCTTGTCCGTAGATTGAAGGATAGAATCTGCTTCTATCTATCGGTTATTCTGTCTCTTACTTGTTTGTGATCCAAAGTTGTATTTGTATTCACAGAAAGGATGGGAGTAGGGAATGTTATTAAAAAGGAAATGGTAAGGACCAATGTCCGGGCCAGTAGTGTCACTAGTCACCTGTCCCCTCCTCCTGGGACAGACTTGGGAAATGGAAAACCAGACCAGACCTCAGAGATAACACTCCTTCACTTTGTTTATGCTTTTTAAAAAGGTTTGTTGCCTCACATGATACTGTGCTAGTCATCTGGGACTCAGAGGAGGCGGAGAAGTGAGTCAGAGTAGCTCTGGGGATTGCCTGGTCTTTCGGGATACAGATGTGTCTGTAACCAGTATGCCGTAATAGCAGGTGGATGCAAGTCTGCTATGTTGATTCGTGTGTTACCATGGATCAACACTAGAATTTAAAGGCTGCCTGCATCTTATGTAAATGGTCTTGCTCCGAGAAGGAAATAGGTAGGGATATATATGTTAGTGCATGTAAATGCCCTACATGTCCTGCCCACAAAAAGAACTCAAGAATATATATTTGTATTGTATTTCAAGAGGACTTAGGATACCACCCTACGCTGCAACACACAAAACAGAGTTTGAGCACTGAACAAATGAGCGTACAATAACCCTGGATGCTGTACAGACCACCACATCCGACACGGAGGGCCTGTGTGGGCACTCTAGGCTATCCTCCAGTCAGACATTTTTTGCCACCTGAGGCCTTAACAGGTGGCCCATTCCCCCAATCTTTTGAACCTTGAGATAGACAGCACCCATCCATTATCCTTGGATATTGCTGTCTCAATGTCAGCCAGACACAGGAACATGACTGCCTCAGTCACAGAAACAAGAGTATTGAAACAAGGAGGAAATCCAGGTGTTCTTGTCAGTTAATTGTCATAAAAACCCACAAGCAAGAAAGTCACAGTGTCTGTCAGCTACCTGCAAGCCTGAGTGTCCAGCTGTTAGCAGTTGGCATCCATAAGTTGGGCAACTTTACAAGGGAAGGTCTGAGTCCCTCAGCCCTGTCCATGCGATGTTGACATTGCTCTGGTTGGAAGCTATTGACTGAAACTCCTGTAGCTTGGGGACATTTGGGCTCAGTGTTCTGGGGACTTAAAACTTTCAAGGTTCAAGCACCATTTGCCTCTGGCAGGTGTTGGCCTAACTTTGGGCACGGAGCACTTGAGATAAGACAGAAAACCTGGCTTAGGAGAACTACCATGACCACCTCACTAGCCATGTGGGATGAATGTAACTTACCACAGCTAAGTGAAGGTCACAAAACCTAGGGCATACACGTCCTTTCTAAACCATAAGAAAAACTTGAAGCCACTTGCTATATTATGCTTCAAAATTTTAATACCCTTCAGGGATTTTTTCCTTCATTCTTGAGCTCTGTGGTTAACTGCCACCCAGAGTGCAGAATTGTATCCCGTTTATGCATGATGGGGAGTTCAGAGGAGAGACCTGGCTGGTAAACTCCTTATTCAGTTCACTCAGATAAATAAGGAAAGGCGTTATCAGACATCGTAAGTATTGGACTGGCTCATGTGACCAGAACAGGACCTTCTCCTCTAGTTCTGACACAACATGGCACTGTGCCCAGGACTGTTGTGTGTATGTTAACTCTATACCTGTTTGTCAGCATGGCAGAGTAAATCCTAAAAGGGCTCAGTTGGGTCAGATGATTCTTGGGGCAGGACAGTGCCTTTTACAAACCCTTCCAGGGCCTGCTTTCCAGGGAGCCTCTGACATTCTAGTTTAGAACAGTGTTTGTGGAGGAGGAGAACCCTGTCACACTTCAGAGCCAAGGCAATGTTTTCCTTCCAGGTGCCAGCAGATGTGGAGAAGTGCCAGGATAGGATGGAGTGCTTCAACGCCGACTTGAAGGCTGATATGGAGAGGTGGCAGAGCAACAAGCGGCACGACTTCCGGCAGCTGCTTGTGGGCTTGGCTGACAAGAATATCCAGTATTATGAGAAGGTGAACACATGCCAGTGTGCTTCTCAGGAGCCACAGCCTTTCACGGGCATTGTCTTTCTTAGGGATTTACTGCTGTGAGCAGACACCATGACCAGGGCAACTCTTCTAAGGACAGCATTTGATTGGGGCTGGCTTACAGGTTCAGAGGTTCAGTCCATTATCATCAAGGCGGGAGCATGGCAACATCCAGACAGGCATGGTGCAGGAGCTGAGAGTTCTGTATTTCATCTGAAGGCTGCTAGGAGAAGACTGGCTTCCAGGCAGCTAGGATGAGGGTCTTAAAGCCCATATTCACGGTGACACACCTAGTCCAACAAGGCCACACCTCCAAATAGTGCCACTCCCTGAGCTAAGCATATACAAACCACCACCGGTGTCTTCCAGATCCCCCTTGTCCATCCCTAACCTGCCTCATGTGAGCTACTGCAGTGCCCTGGCAGACTGTGCTGAGTTTCAAAGCTGAGACTCCCCTCCCCGCCCCCCACTCTCTTAGGCCTCCTCCTGCTGGAGGAAGTGGCTCTGTGATCTGGGCAGCTGGCTGCTTCCCAGTGATACCAGCATGTGGGCAGCCCCAGTTAATGGAGCCTTTGGGGTTACTTCATGTTACCTTGTGGTTTTACATAAAGGTGTCTTCACTTGCACTATGCTGTGGGCCCTTCCAGTCGTCTGTTGAAGCTGACAAACATCAGGCACACCAGGAGAAGGAATTAGGTCCCATTACAGATGGCTGTGAGTCACCATGCTAGGAGCTGAACTCAGGACCTCTAGAAGCAGTCAGGTGCTCTTAACTGCTGAGTCATCTCTCTAGATCACACCAATACTTGTTAATGTTGAACCTTAAAACATTCTTTTAAAATAAAGGTATATGGAATCACACAGGAAAGCAATGCTATTTAAAAAGACTTTTATTCATATATCCTTTTGATTTGTGGACCTCAGAGTTAGCATTCCCATTAACACACACACACACACACACACACACACACACACACACACACTAGGGAGGAGAGGATAAAAGAGCTAATTCCTAAAATCAAGGTCCACTCCTTATGTATCTAATTTGGAATCATTTCTAGCAATAAGTCCTGATGTCCTTTTGTAGCCTAAACTTACAGTTAAGCAATGGCCCAGTTTTAGTTGAAATAACTTGGCCTTGAAATTAGCTGTTGGGAACAGAACAGTCTCTCACCCTGTAGGATGATGCTAGGGACAGGCCTATCTCCTAGATTGCGGCCCTAGGACTGTTGTGCTAAATTTCCAATCCCAATAAGCCCAAATAAGTACAAAGAACACACAACTCAGTCATAATATTTATAAACTGCCTACATTGGGCAGATCTACCACTACACTACTCTATTACCCAGCTATGAAATCCCTTGCTACGTGCGGTTCCTCCAGACCACGTGGTTCTACTCCATCTTCCTTCCACCTCTTGTGTTCCTCTATCTCTCCTCCATCTCCTCGTCTCCCCCTCCTCCTTCCTCTCTTACCCTCCCTAAATCTCCCAACCCCACCTTTTCCTTCCACTGACACATAGGATGAAATGCATTTGCCAATATCCATGGGTTGGAGGCCTTGGGGTCCTTGGAATGGGTTAATCACAGGCTCTAACCTTTATTTGACCTGTTAAAATGGGAAGAAGTTTCACCTGAGATCACCTGAGTAGTGATCTACTCCTTATCAAGGAAGCCCCCTCTTGAGGAAGCAGAATCAAAATAGAAACAGCACCAGGGCAATCCACAACATAGGACACGTCCTTGGCCCCTGCTGTCCTGAGGCTTAGATGGTTGTGGCTGCTGCTCCGCACTCTGCCTGGTTCACTAAAGGGAGCTGGGGGAGAAAGCCGCCCTCTACCCTTCCACGTCTTTTCTCTGGAGTTCCTCCCTACTGCTTCTGAACTGGATTAGCAGTGTTAGCTCACTAAATTTAATTCTTCATCCCACCAAACGGGGTGGGTATCAGAGGAGCCCTGGGTGAGCTAAAGTCCTGAGTATATGTGCATTGTTGACCCATTCAAAGGACCCCAAAGCCTCCAACCCATGGATATTGGCAAATACATTTCATCCTATGTGTCAGGCTTGGGGGACAGCAAAGCTTTCCTTAGGGTCTGAGTATGAGTGTTTGTGAACAATTGATCAGGGTGTTCGAAGACTAGAACTGCTGCTTCTTCCTCCCAGATGTTTGTAGCAGGAGATCTTCAGACACTAGCATCTCCTCCCCCTATGCTATTCCTAATAAACTCACTGAGGTTCCACGTTGAGCTCTCAATCAAAATGAGCACACACCCTCCTGATCCCAGCTTTACTGCGTGGTGTGTATGTGTGTGTGTGTGTGTGTGTGTGTGTGTGTGTCTGTCTGTCTGTCTGTCCTTTCTCCCTTCACATCTAGTCAGGATTCTGGGACTCAGGACTCGAGAGTCATGGCAGGTAGTGTGACAGAGTATTTTATGATTGAAACCATCATTCACAGAAGTTTAAAAATTCCTCCCAAGCTGACCAGTCTTGGAGTACTAAACTATAAGTATTTAACTGATGGAACCATCAGTCTGGATTGTCCCCACCCAACCAGCTTAGGAGACAGGGGCCATACATTTTGGGGACAGGTAGAAAGTTCTCCCCGTGTGAAGTCAAGGCCTCTGCCTGCTGGCCGTGTGTTAGGTGAGACACCTGCCCAGCCTCTCTTTCTTCCTTTGTAAGTACTAATAATTTTTTGCAGGGTAATTGCAAAGACAAAGTTAAATGCACATGCAAGTTGCCAGAACATTCCAGCATGTGGCAGACCCTCAATTAAAGTTTACCTTGATGCTCGACGCTCATATTTGAGAGTCTAAAACCAACGAGGTCCAGTGTCTCCAGCATGCCTGTTGTGGATGAACCACTATCTCTAAACTCCCACAATTGCTTCTGTCTCTTCCCATTGTAGCCTGGCCTTGGCATCTACCTGTATCTGAGGTTGTTTCTCTACATGTTTCATATGCAAGGGATCCAAAACCCCGCTGAGTAACAGCAGACTTTGCACAACTGTAGGCATCCTAAGTCCATCAGAGAAGCATTAGTGATAGATTCCCAGAGATAAGGATGAAATAGGTGTGCTAAAGGGAAGGAGCAAGGAAAAAAGTCCTCGGGGGCCAGTGGAGTGGTCAGGAAAGAGCAGCCCGTGGAATCTTGGAGCAGCTTTAAAACATATACTCTGGGCAGAGGGCACATGGAGGTCCCTAAGAGAAGAAAGAGCTTGGCACATTTGATGACTGAAAAGAATGATCAGCATGTTCCTCTTGGGTCAGGAAGGAAGGCCCTTGCAGCTGTGAGGGGTAGCCTTGACTTTAGAAAGCTGTGGGCCTTGTTCCCAGTCTGTTGCTGGAAGCAAGCTCCTCGAGGCTGGCTAGGCTTTCCTTGTTTAGGACAGGCGTCCGAGTCAGGCTTCCTCACCAGCCTCAGTGTGGCCAAGGACGGTGTGAGGGAGAAGTTTCAGCACTCACTCCTCTTTCTGCTCAGCCCCATGCTGCCTCTCTCCACCCACCCTGTAGACCTCCTCCCCAGGTGACTCAGGGTAGAGTTCTTCACCCTGAGCCTGTGTGTACAGCGGGCTTGCCCTTCCCTTTTGCAAAAGGCTTTTCAGAGGGAGGGCAGCATGTGCTAGGTCAGCCACTCTCAGGCGGTGCCCAAGTCTTCTAAGTTCTTGTCCTGTCAGAAGGATCTAGAATGACAGGAGCATCAGAGTGCATTCATGTTCTTGCTCTAACTGTGAACCGTGGGATAATGAATATAAAATATACAACAGGATGTAGGCCTAGTAAAACCTGATTGTTGGGCCAGTGCGTGGGTCAGTGGGGGGGGGGGGGGCGGGTAAAGGCGCTTGCTGCCAAGCCTGACAGCCTGTGTTTGATCCTGGAACTCACATGGAGGGAAGAGAGAACTATTTAAAGTTGTCCTCTGACCACCACACGCATGTCATGGTACATGTGCCCCTCACTCTTCACATACAAAGAAATAAATGTAAAGATTGCTAGACTCCCTTCTCCCCAGTCTTTGGGAATATATAAAATTGTCCAAACAAGCAAACCAAACTTTAGGTTAACAAGAGTGTGCTTTCCACCCACCCTGACTCAGGTGGCTAGCCTCTCCTGGCTCCATCCTTAGACAAGCCCTGCCCACACCTCCAACAATGCCTCTATCGGTTCTCAGAGCTGCTGTCCTCATCAAGTGTTTCCTGCCTGGTCCGGTTTTTGCATAGTGAAGGTAAAGCTTTTCTTAGAGTGGATCTTTCCACACATTGGGTGTAGGCTTCACACTAGAGTAAAGGCATGCAAGCCTTATAAGGACATGCCTCTTTCATAAAGACAGGAGTGATGCATTCCAGACAAACACCTGTCACCTCCCCTATTGATAATAGTATTGATAACAGACGTAGGCGCCACTAAACAGAGGTGTCCCGGCAGGATGAAGATTCACAGAGTAGCACTCAGTAGCTGACCTTGTATGCCTGTTCTCGTTCCAGTGCCTCATGGCGTGGGAGTCCATTATTCCACTACTGCAAGAGAAACAAGAGGCCAAGTAGCTTTGGTTTTGGAACCGAGACTCTTCTGCCTCCACAGGGCATGGAACCCTGAACCAGAATGTCCCTGCAGTGCCAGAGAGGTCGCCGTGGGAAAACAGCACAACAGCACCTCTTGTGTGTGTACTTTCTATCCCCCCCTCCCCCACTGTTGTTTTCAGTTAGTATTTATTCCTCGGAGTCTATGAGGCTGTAATCATCTCTCAGCAGAAGCATACCTCCGTATTGTGAAGGAACCTCTTAAATGGAACACTAAAAGACTTGAAACTGAGGGTCAGGATAACCCCCACATGACACGTGACATCACTTTGGGGACAGCCCAGTTGCCATTGTGGGACAGAACCCCAGTCCTGCGTTTCAGGGACATGGGGAGACATGAAGAAAGCAGCTGTGGCATGCTGTGGAGACTCCTTGGCTCTGCACTTTACCAGTGAGGGCATTAACCTGACCCAGCATGGAAGGAGGTGTGGGTACCTTCTCGGAAAGTCCTTAATTTACAGTGGCCTGTGGCTGTGGCTGTGGCTGTGGCTGTGGCCTGCTCGTGATGAGTTGTTTCTGGTTCACGTGGGGCCATCTGAATCCGTGTCTGTGAGCATTGACGCTTGAGTGGCAAGCCAGCGTCCTTGTCCTTACGGGACGCCTCAGGATCTTGTTTCTGACACCAGAATGCAACAGACGAGACGCTTTTTGGTGTGAACTGGAAAAAAAAAAAGGTGCATTTTTTTCCATGAAGGTCTTAGTGTGTATGGTTTGCTTGTTAACTGTCATCGTGGTTGGGATTAGACCTGTTTGGAAACAGCTGCTGTCAGTGACGCTCCTGTGTGCCAAGCCCCAGCTCCGATGTCTGCTTTGTGCAATTTGCCTTTACCTCACCAAAAATGTCTAGTTTAATCTTCCTGCTGTGCCCGCTGACTGTCCCAGCAGCCTTGCAGTGGGGGCTGATGTACTGTCTTGTTTTTGCCGTTACAATTTGTAAACTCAGTGTGACTTCTTCTACATGAGTGTTTTAACCCTCAGCGTTCTGTGGTCAGGAAGACAAAAGCATTTGCAGGTTCCTCCGAAACGAGAAGAGCAACATCATGCTCTTTGCTTCTGGCTATGTGGAAATCTCCGTTTGCAGCCAGAATCTGGGGGCTGCCGCTATACTTAACATCTTCATTTGAAGCTTTTCAGATTTCCATAAAGCCAGCAATCAGAAAGGATCTCTCTTCCATACCACTGTTCTTGCTAAAAAGAAGCTGCATATTTGTATTCTTTCATTGTGGCTCTTTGCTAAAAATCCATAGATCTGAGCCACAGGTAAACGGAAGGGACGTCATTGTCTTTAAGGTGAGGCAGCCAAGCACTGCTCCGTGTACAAGTTAATCTGTAAATCCGGAGCAGACAGCATGCTAAGTCCTGTAATTCTCCTCTAACATGGAGTCAGCTGCATCATGGGACATCATGGGATGGCAGCTAGATAGCATGAAACAATTTGTCTTCTCATATTTGACAAGTCTGTGATAGAAATAATTCCTGCATCTACCGGTACTTGCCTAAACCCTGTCTGTGCCATCCCAAAGTCCTTGATGTGAATTTTCTTTGGTACAAATAGAAATGGCCCACTGAGGCAGAGGAGTAAGAGTCCATACACCCAAACGCCAGTGAATCGGCATCTCACTCTACCTCTAAACCACTGGGTTGGTGTGGGTATGAATGCTCAGAGCCAACCGAAGCATGCTGGTAGAGTCAGGGTGTGTATTTAGTCACCAAATGGCCTCCATTGTGTGTATCAGCAGACACCAGATTCACCCAGAGGTGATGTCCATCTTTGAGAAACATGAAGCTTTGCTTTGAGGACTGATACGATGAACAGTCATGTGATGATACATGGGAAGAAGTATAGAATTATCCAGAAGCTAAAATTTGATGGCCAGCTGGTTGCCAAAACCTCAAGTCAATCCTGTATGCTGGTTAGTTATGCAAGAAGAAAGCCCCGTAGAAACAGCCTCCAGCTGCACTGGGAGATGTAGGGAGGGAAGCGGGGTCCGCAGCCATTCCCTCGTGAGAGGTGGCTCTTGGCATCCTGCAGTGTTTGTCTTGTTCTCTTCATTTGGCCAGTAAGCAATGTCCCTGGGCTTTAAGTTTCCAGAAAGAGATGGAATGATGGAAACGTTCTCTCCCTGGGGACCAGTGGCAGTGGCACAGCCAGGGACACCCATGCACAAGGAGGCACGCTTGCCCCTCTCCTTGGGATGGCAGCTGGCGAGCTGAGGAGGCTGGCCTAGAGGGAAAAAGGCAGCTGACAGTGAAGAGGCCTTCCTCCCTCCCTGCTCCACAGGCCCCCTCAGTCCCTGGAAGCTCACCAGTGCAAAACATGCACAAAAGAGACTCCTACATGAAGCATAGCTCAGAGATTACAGTGCCAAAATGTCCCAGAGAGGCTCCATTAATTCTGGAGCCTACAAAGCTGGTCCCTGATGTCACAGGCCCCTCCGACTTATTTTCAGGGAGACTTTGCCTTGAGGGTGCTACAGGTGGAGAGACATAGATAGCTTATGAGGCTTGGACACATGCCAGTGAGATGAAAATTGGCCTTAGCAACTGCCCAGGTCCTGAGAAATGGAGGGCTTGTTCACAGGGTGAGAAACCTGCAAAGGAAAAAGAGGGAATTCTTAAAGCCAGGGAGGTTTGAGAGCCGCAGTTGTTTAGGACGGTTGTAGTTTGTAGCAGGAAAGGATACTCCTGATGTTGGGAATTTGCAAGAAGAATCTGGACTGTGCTGCTCCAAACAAGGAGGCTTTCCTCAGGAGCGAGGAGGGAGTGATCCTCAGCCTGTGTGGGGTCCGGTTGTATGCTCTCCTAAGGCCTGTCAGCAGTGATTGCTGCAGAGCGGAGCGGAGCGAGCGAGAAGTAGCTTCTGCCAGCTGTTCCTCACCTCACTGGATATTTTCCCGTAGCTGAAAGAAGAAAAGCCAGTATGCCTGGGGCTAGAAGCGGAATGTAAGATACGTCTCTGTGCCAAATGGAGTTGTAGAATGTACCCTCTCAGCCTGTAAACAGGAGGAAACCATATGTGAACACTACAGCCTCTGGCGAGGGCTCAGTGGACATTTTAATTATAGAAGTGGGCATGATGGCAGTGTTTCTCTTTTAGGACAACACCCACGGAACACTCAAAGGCTGTGTGACTTGTCCTGTCCTGTGGCACCGAATCTGTAGATAGCTGGCTGTTTTGATGAGGTCATTCGAATAATGGGAGCGTCCCTACACTACACTACCCTGAGCTGGTTGGGGTGGGTAGAGGAAGGCAAGGACTGCCTGAAAGGCTGTGTTGGCCCTACTGATGTGGGCCTTGGGATGGGCTGGAACAGGGTTCCTGCTTGACTAAGTGGAACTGGCAACCTTGAAGGGTGATCCCCCCCCATCAGCTGCCTGTGGCTGGGACAGGGTCCCACCTTCCCTCAGATGGTCTTGATAAGTATATGACTGGGAGAGTTTGGTCATTTTTGTGTACACTATGGTGGGAATGTGGGGTTGCCTCCTGCCTTTCAAAAGCCTTCAGGATGGCAACAGATTGGATGTGCCATCTCAGTGCCTGCGGGGGTTTCTCTGCTCAAGGCAGCAGGGGTACTTTGGAGTAGAGTTGAGGAAAATGACCTCTCCTTGACCAAACTGAGATGCACTTGATGTGTGGGAACTGCTTGCTTCCTCACTGTTTATAATTCAGTGAGTAATCACAGCTCCAATATTTTACTAACCCACTCTGTAGGTTGTCAGTGTTCCATTTTGAAAGTGTCCTCATGGTTGCACACTTCAGAGGACAGGGACTCTCTGTGTCTAAGAAGGCTGGGATGAGGGCTCTGTTACAGGGCAGACTGTTCTCTCATAGTCTTATCTGTTTGAATATTCCTGGGTTATGACTTTATGTGTGGCAAAACCCCACATTACCAAAGTAGTTTTTAACTACTGTAATTTGTAAATAAGTGTTGTGGCTGGGAGGAACCTTTAAAAGACCTGTAAGATGTGTCTCATATTTATGAACTTAGCACTTGAAAACCAACACACCCAGAAAAAGCCACAGATTGTTAAAAGCCTAATTGTAGTTCGTAACAATTTGTCAGTACCTACTAATTGCCTTATTCTGCAGCTTGTGGTTTAAAGAGGCTGCAAAGAAAGTTTTACACATGGAAGCAGTTAATGTAGAGACTTCATATAGGCAGCTGCAGTCCTCCTAAAGTCTCAAGCCGGAGGGTGGGGGCCATGGAAGGAAGGTGGCCTTTCAGGTGGCAAGATTAAATATTGCTGTTGCCAAATAGTATTTGAAATAATACCAGGAAATGGGGACCCCAGTACTGTTCAATGTTTTTGAATGAGAAAGAGGAATGTAGTGTGCTTTGGCATAGTTTGGGAGCAGAGGATACAGACATTATCAGCAGTGACAAATCACACAGCTTCAAAAACTCCTCCAGTTTGTGACAGCATGACAGGTGTGACAGCATGACAGGTGTGACAGCATGACAGGTGTGACAGCATGACAGGTGTGACAGCATGACAGGTTTACTCTGCTTCTGCAGAGTGGGCCCCAGAGGTCATTTAGGATCCAGATTCTCCAAAGGTTGAAATGCCAAATAGCATAAAACATGTTCTGTCGACTCAATATCAAAGCCAGGGTGAAAAGTTGCATACCCCTTTGTCCCTGCAGTACTGCCTGAGTCTGTGGTGATTTGGGGCTCTCCACAGTCCAGCTCAGAGCAGCTAACACCCGTGCTCACTGTTGTTGGACAGGCTGGTCCACAGCCTTAGACCCATGCTCTGCAGAGATGCTGGAGGGGAGGAAGGAGTTTTCCTACAAAGCAATGGCTGTGTCAGCTGGGCCTTCATCCAGGAACCAACCAGCACAAACCAGCATCTTCTACCAGTTAGCACTGTCCTCCTGGACCATGCTGAGGGCTGGGCCTCTCCCTCAGAGTCCTTTCTCACTGTAGTTCTGTGTGCCTGTGCCCTTCATGCCTGAGTCAGGAATATATGGAGAGACAACCGACATCTGACAGACTCCCACAAAACAAACTGCCAGCAAACTTTCTAACTCATTTTAACTGTTCAAGGGGGGAATTAAAACAAACTTTTGAACTATATATTTTTTTAATTTAATTTTTAAAAATTGTTCTTTAGGTTTAAAACTTGCAGAGATAGAATCAGGCTTCTGAGGTACGGGGTCTTGCTGTGCGCTCTCTCCATGCTGCCGTTAAGCCAAAACAAAAGCTGTGAACATAGGTGCTTGAGAGAATGCGTGTTGACTGGAAAGTGACTGATTTACAGACCCAAGTCATTGTCTCATGAAACTACCAAAAAAGAATGTCACCTTTTTTCTTTGTTGTGGAACCAGAGATTATAAAAAGGAAAAAAAAAAGTTGTCTTGTTGTATTTTTGATGCTGGCACAAGGTTCTTGTTCACTTTTCTTATCTCTGTATGTAAGAAATTCTGTTTGTTGTTTACTATGGAATTAGTATTACATTTTGAGGTAAACAAAGAATTTGTATTGCTTGATAAACTATTAGCTTGTAAATTAAATTTTTTTTTTCTTTACCTCAGTTAACTTAAGTAATGGACCAATAAACCTATAAAAGATGCTTTATTTATCCTGGGTCATGTGCTCATTTTTGTCTCTGTTAGGACTGGAAAAACAGGGCATCTGGGTCTGGCGAGATGGCGCAGTGGTTAAGAGTGCCGACTGCTCTTCCAAAGGTCCCAAGTTCAAATCCCAGCAATCACATAGTGGCTCACAACCATCCGTAACAAGAACTGATGCCCTCTTCTGGAGTGTCTGAAGACAGCTACAGTGTACTTACATATAATTAAAAAACAACAACAACAACAGGGCATCTGCCTTTTGGGCTTTTTGAAAGTTTCTCTGAACACATGGTAATTTTCTTGTGAGAATCAAAACACAGAGCAACCGTAAACACACACAGATGTACACACATACATGTATACACACAAACATTGTATTCACTCTGCTATATAGGTCCAGCCTTAGTCTCTGTCTCCTGCATCTTACAAGTTGGCAAATGAGGAAACTGCTGTAGTGTCACTGTGATGGCCAGGCAGGTGATACACAGAGATGTCTTCCTGCATGGAACCACAGCCAAACATTATATTCCAAGTCAGGCCAACACCTCCTGTTTGTTTTCTTATTTTTTTTATCCTGCCGTGTTTTCAAGGCTTTTCCAAGAAAAGAAATGACTACAGTTTGTGAGAGCATTAGTTAGCATTTCTAAGTAAGCCGCCAGGACTGAGAAAGAGGCTTAGTGTAAAGAGCTTTCTCTCACTGCACTGTTTTCTAGGAGGACACAGTCTGAATTCAGTTCCCTGTGTCAGGCAGCTCAGAACACTGTAACTCCAGGGGATCCCAGAACCTCTGGGCCTTCTCATCCGCACGCACACATATATATGTAGTTAAAATGAAGCTGGATGTAGTATACACCTGTTATCCCAGCACATGGGAGAAAGGAGTAGGTAGATCTCTGAGTTTGAGGCCAGTCTTTTTTTTTTTATTAGATATTTTCTTAATTTACATTTCAAATGCTATCCCAAAAGTTCCCTCCCCCCTCCCACCGCCCTGTTCCCCTGCCCACCCACTCCCACTTCTTGGCCCTGGAGTTCCCCTGTATTGGGGCATATAAAGTTTACAAGACCAAGGGGCCTCTCCTCCCAATGATGGCTGACTAGGCCATCTTCTGCTACATATGGAGCTAGAGACACGAGTTCTGGGGGTTCTAGTTAGTTCATATTGTTGTTCCTCTTCTATTGAGGCCAGTCTTGTTAGCATATTGAGTTCTAGGTCAACCAAGGCTACATCCCCTGTCTTTACCCCATACACCCAGGAAAGTATTGACTGAAAGCATTCAGTTGTGTATTCCACTAAGGAAGTCTGCTGGGACTTGGTGGGTTTTGTTTTTTGTTGTTGGTGGGTGCTGTTACTGGGTTTGTTTTGGCTTTTTTTGAGGCAGGATTCTGTGTATTCCTGACTGGTCTCAGACCAGCAATATAGCTAAGGATTGTAATCTTTCCGCCTCTACCCTCCCAAGTGCTGGGATCATGGGTGTGTGTGCCCATGCCTGGCTTATGTGGTGCGGAAGATTGAACCCAGGGCTTCGTGCATGCTAGGCAAGCACTCCACCAACTGAGCTGCGGCCCCAGTGCTGGTCTGTGCTTTTAGAAGCAACAAAGGCAGCAGGTACGTACCACCTTGACCTCATTGCTTGCATTTCCAGCCGAGGAATGCTCAGCCAAGAAAACTTTTTTTTTTTTTAAAGATTTTACATTAATTTAAAAACCATTGTCATACATCCAAAACTGATGCCAGTTTTTACAAAATGTCCATTTCATGTTCATTCCCCTTGGGTTGGTTAAATTTAGGCTGTAGTCACAGTCTTCCATAGAACTTCTAGCACGATTTCCATGTACCCCATTGGTGCGATGGAAGAAAGGGGCTGGCTGGCTGGAGCCCGAAGCCCTCCAGGACCCAGAATGCCTGTACAAGCAGCTGGTACACACAGACCTCAACCTCTGCCTGGCAGAGGCATCTGAGAACTAGGAAATCTCCAACACCCAGAAAGTGATTTCCCCTCCCACCAGGGACCTGCAGGCCAAAGCAGGTTCCTGGAAGACTGGAACTTGGGTTTCACGGGAAGAACCTGGTTATCGATGGCATTTTCAGCTCCTCTGTTTCTCTGCGTGCTCTCCTTATTGTGACCTCCGGGCTTGTTTGTAGGCCACAACACTGTAAGAAATTGCAGAAGAGAGTTGTAAAAGGCTAGCTGGAATGAGGCAAAGCAGATAGCTCCTCCTCCTCCTCACCCATGCCTGAGTCATCTCCCACCCCTCTTTCTCACTGATGGAGAGATAGGTTGACTCCATAGTGCGCCAGGGTGCTACCAAATGAGAGGGTTGGCTCTAGAGAACTCTCCAGATGCCCTCCAGTCTCGTGATAAAGAACTTCTTCCTATCTCTAGTGACATGGTGAACTAGACACTAGACTGCTGCTGCCTTGTCCTGGCAACTCTGCCTGGCACTTCTGCCTAGTGATGACTTCCTGTGAATATCTCAACAGCAAGTTAGCCTTCACTGATGCCATGGAGTGGTCTCGACTACAGTTACCAGTTACCTCTGAGGACCTTCTTGCCTACACCCTGTCCCCAGCACTCGGGTTACACTGGCTTTTACTGAGGTTCTGGAGACTTGGCTCACATCAGCACACTTGCGCAGCAAGCATTTACCAAGTCGTCTTCATGGTCCCAAATCATTCTTCTTATTGTTTAGACAGGCCTCAGGAAGCCTACGCTGAGGCTAGCCTGGAACTTCTGATCCTCCTGCCTTCACCCTGCCTTCACCCTTCATGCTTGTTAGGTAAGTGCTTTATCAACTGAGCTAAAGCGCCAGTCTCGGGTGCCACGCCTTTTTGACAAACAAATCTTTCTAGAATAGTTCTTAGGTGCTGAGCTCTCCTTGAACACAGTGGACACAAGGGAGCCACACAGCTGTGGTCTCTCCTCGGCAAGCCTACGATCTAGAGGGAAGCATATTAAACATCAACACAGGTGGTCACCAGCTAGTGTGCTCTGAGGGAAAAATATAGAAGCTTAAGCAGGACTCAGATTAGAGCAAGGCTAAGGGAGGAGTTTTGTTTTCTCATCTGCAACATAGGGATAAATAATAGTCACTTCGATGGAATCCTTATGAATTATATATAAAATATCTAACACATTTGTTAGTATCATTTTTTTAAAACGTCTAGGATGGAGGTGGAATAGGAATTCACCTAAGTGTGCAGGTTGGAGAAAATGAAATCATTCTCTTTTGGTCGATTATATTTTCTCTGTGCAACACAGAGCACCCATGAGTACCTGTGTGCTTGTGTGTGTGTGTGTGTGTGTGTGTGTGTGTGTGTGGTATATGGGGTAGGGTAGGGAAGAGGGCTGTGGCAGCAGCAGAACCTCACAAATACTTCCTTAGCATCTCCCTGTTCATGTAAAGAAGAGCTGGAAGGGAAGACAGACTCCCACAGTGACAGTGACAATGCCTCCCTTTTGTTATAGTGACTAGGCGGGGCCAGCAGGCACGCACTCAAACACACACACACACACACACACACACACACACACACACACACACACACACACCATTTAAAGACAGCCTCAGGACCTTTGCTGGCATCAAGGAGAATGCAGATGACAACTGGTCTAGTCTGCCTCTGCTTTGCCCCACCTCTGTGATTGGGACTCTCTGTGATTGGAATGTAGCTTTTCCCTCTGTGCCCAAAAACCACACAGGTCTTTCCTGTTGCTTTTACTTAATGACTGATGACACAGCTTGGCAACCTCCAGCTGGAAGAGATTTTCAGATTCTTATTGAGTGACCTTGGGGAAAGGGAATGTCATGGAAACACTGCTGTCACGCTACCCGTGTTCAGTCTTCCTTGTACATTCAAATGATCTGCAGAGCTTTAAAGTAATGTCTAGCCCAGATTAGTTGAGTCCTAGTCTGTGGGTATGGGACCTGAGAGCAGTCATTCTGAAATCTTCTCTGGCCATGCCATGTATAGAGAATGTGTTTGTCTGCACATGTCTCTCTGCTGCTGAAGGGAGGGGGCGGAAACGCTTAGCAGGTAAGTGCCTGAGCCACAGGAGCATCCAATCAGTTGCTCACACAGATGTTTCTAGAGCCTCTTCCTGCTTCTGGAACAAAAAATCATGAAGACCCTGTGTGGCCAGTTGAGGTTTGGTGTAGGGCTGGTAAGATGGCTCTACCAGTAAGGATGCTTTCAGAGCTCCTGAGTCTGATTCCCAGCATCCATGTCAAAGGCTGACAACCACCTATAACTCCAGTTCCAAGGGACTCAACACCTCTGGCCTCCAAGGGCACCCAAGCACCCATGGTATCACACACACACACACACACACACACACACACACACACACACAAATAAGTAAATAAATGCACCATGCCTGATGACCTGAATTAAGTTTCAGAGCCTACATGGTATCATGGTATATGGAGAGGTTGAACTCCTGCACACACACACACACACACACACACACACACACACACACAGTAAATGTAAAAAGAAAATTAAAAGGAACTGGTGCAGAAGGAAATGGCTGGATCCAAGTGCACTGGGTGAAGGGTCAGGGCGTCACCCCTGTCCCATGCTCGCTCTCTCAACCCTCTTATTGAAGAAGACAAGCCAGTCTGTTTAGCACAACCCATGTGAAACTGGGAAGGATCGAGTCATTGCGTTTGTTGGTCTGTTTATAACCCGATGACCTACATTGGCTAGTTAGACTTGTTTCCTACTATTGTTTCTGGGTGTTTATTTGGGTTGAGAGGCTGTGTCAACCTTCAGTGAAGTGGGATTGGCTACTTGGATGAAATTATTAATCCATTGCAAAGCTGACCAGGGAATTGGGACCCCTCAAAAATCTATACTGTATGATAGCTAGCTCTCACCAAGTTAGTCCAACCCGTGCAGCCACGATCCAATGGAAAGCTCTAAAGGATGGGCAGTCCTGGCTCAGTCCCCTCATCTTAGGACATGAGACTTGGCCATGGTCCTCTGCTTGGCTAAATATCCCTACCTGTTTGCTTTTTGTGTCTTATTTTCCTAAACTAAAAAAGCGAACAGCCTTACCGACCAATGGCTCCTATCACTGGGGGCCTGGAAGAGACCTAGATATTATGATATAGCACGAGGATTCAAAAAATGGCTTTGGGCTGGAGAGATGGCTCAGTGGTTAAGAGCACTGACCTCTCTTCTGAGAGGTCCTGAGTTCAATTCCCAGCAACCACATGGTGGCCCACAACCATCTATAATGGGATCTGACATCCTATTCTGGTGTGTCTGGAGACAGATACAGTATATCAATATAAAATAAATAAGTAAATAAATCTTGAAAAAAAAAAACAGCTTCATCAAGTCTGCCTTCAACTATTATCTACTCTGCTGCCAACAATACAGCCATTCCTAATACTAATCAATACTAATACTAATACTGATATCTAATACTAATATGGGAACCTCTATTGTACCCTAGGGTATATTCTGTGGCTGTCCTGAAAGATACATTTTTCTTATTGCTAGCCCTCACTGGTGCATGAGAGAGTTTCAATTTAGGGGCAGTGGTATTTACATGTCGCTACCAAACACTTAAAATGTGCCTACAAAATGGAATTTACATACATAACAATACATAACTAGATGTTTTTTTTTTTTTTTGGTTTTTTGAGACAGGGTTTCTCTGTATAGCCTACATTTG
Source organism: Mus minutoides (assembly GCA_902729485.2). NCBI lineage: Eukaryota > Metazoa > Chordata > Mammalia > Rodentia > Muridae > Mus > Mus minutoides. The sequence goes on from LR749586.1 coordinate 595,870, forward strand.
GCCATTTTAAAAAGTAAAGCATTCTTGGCTAGAGAGATGGCTCAGTGGTTAAGAGCACTGACTGCTCTTCCAGGGTCCCGAGTTCAATTCCCAGCAACCACATGATGGCTCACAACCATCTGTAATGGAATCCGATGCCCTCTTCTGGTGTGTCTGAAGACAGCGACAGTGTACTCATAAACATAAAAATAACTCACATACATGAAATAAATAAATAAATCTTTAAAAAAAAAGTAAAGCATTTCTATTGCCTGATTGTGTATAGTGGTTAGTTACGTGCTGGAATATTTGTGTACCAGCTATATTAAGCTATATTATTATAATTAATTTCACCATCTTTTTTTTTTCTTTTTGAAGACAGGATCCCATATGATCTAGGCAAAACTCAAACTCATTGTGTAGCTCAGGATGACGTTGAACTTTTGATCCTCCTGCCTCCACCTCCTGAGTCCAAGGATCACAGCTCTGTGGCACCACACTGGCTTATATGATGGGAAGGATGGAAGCTGAGGCTTGTGATGCTAAGCAAGTGCCGTACCAACCAAACTGCACCCCATCCCATCTTTCCTGTTTTAAAATGGGCTCCTGCCAGATATAGGGGCACACCCTTGCAATCTTAGTACATAGGAGACTGAGGCCGGAAGATGCAAGTTTGAAGCCAGCTTGAGCTTCACAGCAAGACCGTCTCTCAAACAATGAACAAAAAGGGGGGCTCCTTGGGTCTGGGGTGGGGATGGCTCAGTGGTTAGGAACACTCACTGCCCATGTTCAGTGGATATCACTGGGAGGCCTGCTCTTTTCCGAAGGGAAACAGAGGAACGGTGGATGTGGGGGAGATGGGTGATAAGAGGGGATGAGGGGAGAGGAGGCAGGAGAAACTGTGGTCAGGGTATATTCTATGAGGCCAATAAAGGAAAAAAAAAAAAAGGAGCACTTGCTGCTTTCTCAAAAGGCCTGAGCTGGGTTCCCAGCACCTGCATGGAAGCTCACAACCATCTGTAACTAATTCTCATCTTCCTCTTCCACTTGTGCACTACATACACATGGCATACAGATGTACATACACACAAAACACTTGTACACACAAAATAAAAATAGCTAAACACACACACACACACTTATTTGTGATTTACACTCATTGCTGGTGAAGCCAGAGCTAACCCTTCCTTTCTTTCCATTCTGTTGACCCCTGGGCTAGTGCCTGGCCATGGAGCCTCTGCCTCTTCTCTGCTGGGTCCTCCTGCCTGTGCTTGCCTGGAGCTGAGTGTTCTTGTCTCACAACTAAGAAAGTCTCCCAGAGGGAGAAGTCGAGGGAGGGAGCGTTGCCTAGGGCCTTGCTGGGGAACTCACACTGTGCACTGGTCACTGAGTGCCTTCAAAGCACAGAGAAGAGACAGTCCCTGGAAAGGACAAGCTGGGTGACTTTTGCCTAAAGGGATCCAAACCAAAGAGGTCAGAATGGCTCAAGCAGCTTTGTTGCCTGG
>LR749586.1:597453-621924 GCA_902729485.2 Mus minutoides
GAGAGTCCTCTCACTCACCATAGGAAGAGTCCTTTATGAGTTTGGACATGGCTGACCTGATGGTTGTGATCGGAATAAGCGCAAACAGCATGATGGCTCGTGCTGAAACAGATCGTAGGAATGAACACCTCTCGTCTGAGTCCAGCTTCCACCCAGGAGAGGGGACCAAAGCAAAGGCTTCCCTCCCAGCCCCTCTCCCCACAGTCCCTGTGGCCTTGGCCTGGAAGCGTTAGTAGCCCCCGGAGTGACCCAGACTCTGAATCGTTAGCCCTTCCAGAAAGGTTCCTTAGTTTAGCTGCTACTCCTCCCTACAGCGTTATTAACTAGTCAAACATAGGGAGGGGGAAGGAGAGAAGGGGGGGAGAGGAGAATAGAGAGATACAGTGGGAAAGGCTGGGGAGGGAGGCACTCTGTCCTTTGTACAAAGCTTTCTTAACTGGAAATGGGTGCCAGGTTACCTTACCATTTTGCTAGCTGCCTCTCTGAGGCAGTTCTCTGATAACTTTCTAGACTTTTCCTTTCCAAGTTGTTAGCTATTAAGCACACGTGGCCTATGTAAGCTAATATGAAGTAAGTTTTAAACTCTGTTCTTTCATTACATCAATCACATATCAAATGCTCAATAGCCAAACATGGCTAGTGGACATTGTGTTGACAGATGGAGGCCACTCTACACCTGCAGAAAGTTCTGTTGCAGCAGGAGTCTAGAGCCTTCTGCTTGGGGCTGACCATCTCTTTGTCCTCCAGGGGAAACCTCAGGCCACTGTCTTGTGGGAAGGTATCGTAGGAGACAGTTGTTGAGAATTTTTGTGCATTGCTAAATAGCCCCCTCTTTTGGCCCTGACTAAGGAAATATTTTTGTGTGTCTTATTGCATTAAAGCTAGAAAAAAAAAAAAAAGAAAGACTGGAGAGATAGCTTGGCAGGTAAAGGTGTGTGAGGCCAAGCCGGAGAACCTGAGTTCAATCTCTGGAACCTACACAGTGGAAGGAGAAAATACACTCTGGCATTTGTCTTCTGACCATGCCCACCTCCCCACTCTGATTAAACAAATATGATTTTAGAATGTACTAAAGCTAAATGAACCCCAATCCATCTCCACTTAAGGCTGTGTTGAGCCTTACATACTGACTCCAAGATCCAATGACCACATCTTGGCCCAGAGCTACGGGTACCACCATGGCAAGATTCAGACAGCAATACAGGTAATACACAGTCACAATACAGCTATGTCTATTCCTGTCTCCCTTGTACCTCCTGGATAACAAGTTTAGTCCCTGGTACTGAACTGAGACTCCTAGACCACAGCTCCCCTTAACATCAGACCATGACACAGAAGGACCCCAGTGCCCTGCTTCACTAAGCCCCAGACTTACCAATGTAGAACATGTATGTCTCCTTCACAAAGGCCAAGAGCAGGGCTCCGGACCCAAAGGAAAGCATCCCAATTATGATCATTGTGGTGTCACGGAAGCAGCGGGAGAAGGCCAAGACACCCAAGAAGCTGGTTATGAAGATTATGTACCCAGAAGCCATCCCATAGCCCAGTTGCACTTGGTTCCAATGAAGAGGCTTCTTTAGCACAAAAAGGGCCATAACATCTACCGTGCCCACAGCAGCCAGGTCATAGATGATGGCACCCATAAACAGCAGAGCAACGACTTCCCACTGGGAAGATTTCCCTTTCCCAGGAGTCGGAGGGTTCCCTGGTACATTCTGTTTGTCTTGTTGATCTGGATCCAGGGTTCGATAGGTGCCTATCATGCCAGATACAGTATCTACAGCGGGGTGCACCTTGTTGGGCTTGGACTCAGGGACCTTCAGCACAAAGAGGCTGTAGAAAAGGGCAAACGCCGCACAGCCAACGCTGCAGGCAGTTAACAGGAGGCCTTGCGCAGAGTGCCCAACCATTTGCTTGAAGAGATGCCCTGAAGCCATGCTCCCAGAGAATCCAGCCAAGCCCAGGACTAAATCGATAAGGATGAGGCGCACGGAGCGGCAGCCTTCGGAGGAGCCCAGGGATCCCAGCGCCATGACCCCGGACCAATAGGCGGGGAAGCTCCCGCATAGCCCATTGAGCGCTGCTGCTCCATACATCACCTCCACTGGCCAGTCCAGCATCACTTTGAGTAAGAGTCCGATGCGGGACAGCAGGAAGCCCAGCATCGCTGTGGAGATAGAGATCTTACGGTGGTAGCGGTCACTGAGCCAGCCCAGTCCATAGGCGGACAGCAGGGGCGTCAGGCCCAGCACGAGGTTGTAAATGATGTAGAAATTGGAGATAGCCTTCTGCTGTTGGTCTTCCTGATACCCCACCAGCGACTGGTTGGCACTGTAATTAAAGGAGCCTCCAGCCTCAGACTCAAAGGACTCCTTCACTACCAGGAGTAGTCCTGCATCGTAGAGAGAGCTGGCCACCTGGGTTGAGGCCACCACAGGCTCAATCCAAACCCTCGACCTGAAGTCAGAGAGCCGGCCGCTCCACGGATAGATGGCCCTGGGACCCATGTGACCTGCGTGACAGGGAACAGGGCTTGCTGTCTGCAGAGTCTGGGAGATACTCCCGAATTTGGAGGGTCAGAGCTCAGTCCCAGAGTTTGTTTCAGGTGCGTGCTTCGAGAGCAGAGCTGGGCGGGCTTGTGTGACCGCCAAGGAACTTGCCTGGCTGCGGCCCCTCCTCCTCAGGTCAGAAAAAGCAGCGCCCCACCTCCACCTCCACCTGGGTCTGGCTGAGCAGACTGGCAACAGCCCAGAGAAGCTACTCACTGGGTCAGAGCACTCGCAAGCCTTGGCTCCCTCCCCACGCACCTAGAGCAGCACAGACAACCTGCTTTCCCTGACAGCTGAGGACAGAAGCCGCTGAAGCTCAGTCAAGCATGCAAGCAAGCTCTCGGACCCGCCTAGAGAACGTTCCAAATTCTTCCTCCTTTGGAGGCAGGTTTGGGCAGGGGTCTGATGCCTAGGCTTCTGCTTGATGCAACTCTGAGGCGTCAAGTTTTCCTTGTCGGAAGTAACAGGAAACTTGGCAGTGCACAACGCTCAGGATGCTAATCCCAGCTTCATGTAAACCAGGGAGGATGGAACGTATCTGTGATTCTAGCCCTTGAGATAGGGAGGCAGGAGGGTCAGAAGTTCAAGTCATCCTCTGATACATAGAAAGTTTGCTACAAGAGACTCTATCTCAAACGAACAGACAAACAAAAACAGACAAACATAAACGATGATTCAACAGGTAAAGGGTCTGCCATCAAGCTTTGTGTCCCTCAATCAATCTGTGAGACCCATACCACTGAAGGAATGAACGACTCAGAAAGCTGTCTTTTGACCTTCACACACATACTGTGGTACAGAAACACACACACACACACACACACACAATCGATTGATTAAAAAAAAATTAAAAACCGACAAAGACCCATTTGTCAGAAGCTAGTAACACAGACTTTAAAGAAGCCATCTCAAAGGCAGCTCCTTCAGGCCAGGCCTCTCAGAGCAGTGAAGACCTCGGGCACCTGTATTAATGGGCTTTTCTCATTGAACTCCAGCCTCAGTTTCAGTCCCAGATGCCCCTCCACAGCACACAAATGGACTCTAGCAGGGCCCGGTGGAGCTTACAGAAGTCAGCAGGTTTGTCTGAATAAAGATGGAGGGAAGCAGAGATCCTTTTGCTTCCTGGTAGTTGCTCTTACCGTCTCATAGCCTCAATCCTGTCTAGCCTGGGCTAAGATTTCTGCTCCCCAGGCCCCTTTCTTTCTCCTTCAAGTGCATGCATCTGGATGAGGTGACCCTGGGTGATGCAGGGAGTACGAAGACCGTTCTCTTCCACATGGATAGTTAAAAATCACGCAGTCCCTGCTTTTGCCTCTTCCAGTAATGGTCACATGACTGGCACAGATTCAAAGTTACAAAAAGGATACAAGTGCCTGCCTGGGAGAGTCTAAAAAGCCAGATGCTTCTACAGTGGGTAGGGATGAGATTCCAGACAGTCCTTGTGAAACTCTGTGCCCCTTTGGTAGTATTAAAGTGGGGTGTTCTCTCTTCTACTCTTTGTTACCACTCAGCCTCTTTTTTGTGACTTCTGCAAAGAGAAAGATGTACTCTGTCTGTCCTTGAGAGCCGTGCCTTGTGGATCTGGCTCTCAGCTGTGTCTCTCTTTCTCCCTGACCTTGGCCTGTTTTCACCAACCCATGCCTGGCTCTCCTACTCCATTCCTGACATGTTTTTCTAGGACTGCAGGAGGCAGCTCAGCAACCTGCTCCTGTGCGTGGCAGAAACTCCAGGGATGGTTGAGTTGCAAGAGCTCCTCTATCAACAGTAGTACAACCAGAAGGGCCACTCTGGCCTTTGATCAATGGAGTCTTAGTGCTGTAGACAGCAGGAGGCAATCTTGCCCACTCTCTGTCAGGCTTTCTGGGTTTTCAGTTCTTGTCATCTTTTTTTTTTTTTTTTTTTTTTTTTTTTTGTGTGTGTGTGTGTGTGTGTGTGTGTGTGTGTGTGTGTGTAATGTAAGAAACCTCTGAGGGATTCACATCAGACCTGGGAGAAGCCGGGTGCTAGTCAGCCTTGGGGTTCTCCAGGCTTGAGAATCTAATCTTCTGGTCTAGAAATGAGCTAGAGCCTGGAGAGACCGCTCAGTGATTAAGAGCACTGACTGCTCTTCCAGAGGTCCTGAGTTCAATTCCCAGCAACTACATGGTGGCTCACAACCATCTATAATGGGATCTAATGCCCACTTCTGGTGTGTCTGAAGACAGCAACAATGTACTCCTTTAATTAATACATTAAAAAAAAACTTTAAAAAATATAGTTTAAAAAATATAGAAATGAGCTAGTCTTAGATCTGATGATGTCTTTCCCAACTTAGACTACTGTGGGATGGATTATACTCTCATTCTGTTTCTTCTCTCCTCTCCATCTCTGAATGCTGGACCTAACTGAAGTCATCCTGGCCATCTTCTGTGACCCAGGCTACCAGCAGGTTGAACCTTGACTCTCTGCCACATCAAAATGAAGTATCTTTTACAGACTATCTTAATTTTCTTGTTCCTGGATTTTCTGGAAAAGGTTTTCTCCACTCCTAAAGCACCAGCAAGAAAGTGAATACTTTGTATATCAGCTGTGGGGATTGTTCTAGAAATTAATCTGTAGCTCATAACCGGCTTATCTCTATATGAATAAAGGTACACTAGTTCACTATCTCACATGGTCTAGGCTAGCCCCAGACACACCATGACACCAATGATGGCCTTGAAGTTCTAATCCTCTTGCTTCTACCTCTTGATGGAATCACAGGGAGTATGCTGGGCTTTTGTGGCGCTGGGGATGGAACCCAGAGCACTGGGCCTTCAAGGCAGGCTCTCTTCTAACCGAGCTACATCCTCAGCTCTACCATAGACCACAGTTTCTAGGAAGAAAGGAGGCATCTAACATTAACTGAACTTTTACCATATACTAATGGTATTATATTAATGAATTTAATGAATTGTCCTGGAAAGCCTATGAGCTGGAATTCGAGATGTTGAAATAATTTGCACAAGCTCACACAGAAAGCCAGTATTTAGCCTTAGGGAGTGTTTGAAAGCCTACAGCTGTGGAGGGGATGCTGCAATCCATCTGAAGATGCCTTCGAAACTAGGATGGAGAGATGCAAAAACATCATTGTCAAGGATGTGGGCAGGGACTTGCAGTTGCTCAACGGTGGATTGCAGAAATGAACAAGAGGTGTGGCTGAAAGCCTCCTTACTGAGATACATCCCAGGTACTTTACAGTCAAATAGGAAATACTTTTGTGACCTTAATTAATGTCCCCAAATGTATTTTAAAAAGGAGCAGAGAGGAGAGAAGTTTCTTCTTCAAGTTGTCTCCTGACCTCTACATATTCACTGTGGCATGAGTGCACGCACACACACACACACACACACACACACACATGCATGCACATGCACGCACATGCACGCACATGCACGCACATGCACGCACATGCACCAAAGGTAAATCTTTAAAAGGAATATAGTTCATAGGAAAAATATAAAATACAATTATATGACTGGAGAGATGGTTCAGTGGTTAAGAGCACTGGTTGCTCTTCCAGAGGGCCTGAGTTCATTTTCCAGCAAATACATGGTGGCTCACAACCATCTGTAAATGGGATCTGTTGCTCTCTTCTGTTATGCAGGCATACATGCAAATTGAGCACTCATACACATAAATAAATAAATATCTTTAAAAATAGTTTCTTTTTATTTTATAAACAATATATATACACAAATATGCATACACATGTATGGATACCACATGTATACATATATGTGTGTATATATGTTGTGTGTGCATATATACATATGTATACATATTTGTGTATATATACATACATGCACACATATACACATATATACATATATTAGCATGTTTATACATGTATAAGCAACATCTATAAGAACTAACATGTTCTCTTTCTAAAAGTGTTCTTCAGTTTCTGTCTTCCTTTTTCTTATTCTTTGATAATTCCATACGTGTATTTGCTGTGTTTTACTGTTTTCAATTCGCTCATGTTTCCGGAAATGGGATTCATCCTTATTCATGCCATCAGTCACAGTTAAATTCAATGAGTCAAAATAAAACAATAAAATAAAGATAGCTGGGAGAGATTTCCAACAGCCATTGTTTCATTTCTGAGAGCTTCCCCTTCCCATGAATGGCCAGTGCAAGTTTTTGTTCTTCTATTCAGCAGAAACTGGTGGAGAGTCCGTGACTTCCATATGAACTGGCACGAAGCTGAGCAAGGACCACAGAGCACACACATCTCCATAGGTGGGCTGATGGATGGCGCAGGCTCTGGCTTTCACAGGCCACAGGACTGAGGAGCTAAACCATTTTACCTGGATCTGGAGTAACAGAGAACCCCTCAGCTGACATGCAAGACAGAAGTGTTCTTTTTATTGCTAGTGTTTTGGGGGCTGAGGTAAACCTTTGCACCCAACAAAATGGAAAATAAGATATGAAACATAAATATACACCAGAATAGAGCCTGTGAGATACATCATCTGCTAAAGTCGCTTGCCAAGCATGAGGGCCTGAGTCCCTCGGGATGGAAGGAGAGAACCAACTCTCATAACTTGTCCTCTGACCTCCACATCCACACCATGGCATGCAGACACTCAATAAATGTAGTAAAATTTAAATCTATAGGATCCAGCAAAGAACGATACGCACACTCAGCCAAGAAGTCAGGCAGATCTTGCCGTGAGCGTCCACGTGTAGTAGAGATTTAACCTGATGTTGGCTGGAGTACTGCCTCTTCACTTGAGCCCCAGAGGCCTGATGAATGACCAAGAACAAGGATAGCAACTTGGCATCTGTGCGTTCATATTGTTTCTGCCCCATTGGCTACTTCAAACTTTAGTTCAGATTTCTGCTTAAGTCTGTATTTAATAAGTGTTCACCTAAAACTGGTAACAGCCCCCTCCTCCCATTCTGCAAGGCTGAAGAGTAACTAAGGTATGGTTTATTAATCAACAAATAATCAACAAGTTGTCAACTGCCAGCCTTTTGTGTATGTGATTTATTTTTTATCAGTTCTTTGAGAATTTCACGCGTACATGCAATATATTTGATCATACTCATCCCTGACCCCTCCTCTTCTAATTCCTCCCAGTTATACCTCGACCCTCATCTCCTCCCAACTCTGTGTCTTCTTTTTAAAAAAAGATATTTATTTTTATTTGTAAGTATCTGTGTGTGTGTGTGTGTGTGTGTGTGTGTGTGTGTGTATGTGTGTGCCTGTGTATGTGCACTTGAGTACAGGTGCCCAAGGGGCCCAGAGTTATTGAATCCTCTAGAACTGGAGTCACAGGAAGTTGTGAGCCACCTGACTATTGGCTATTGATGCTGGGAACCAAAAGTGGGTCCAATACAAGAGCACTACTTGCTCCAAGCCTCTGAGCCATCTTTCCAGCCCAGACCACTCCACCTTTTTATAACCCAACAAGCCTAATTTGTGATATTCATATTTACATTTGTGGAGTCATTTATGAGAACATGCTTAACCCACCAAGGGCCACAAGGAAGCCGACTTCTTCCTCTGACTGTCAATATCTGCAGCTCATACGCCTTCTTCCCTTGCCCATTGGAATGTTAACTGACAGACAAGCTCTTGTATGAGCAACCACAGTTGCTTTGACTTCATCAGTGCAGTGGCTCCCTCTTGTCCAGAAGACACTGTTCCACTATAGCACCCCCCGCCCCAAACCTACTGTTATCATTCGGCTAAATGAGCATGGTATGAAACTCCCTCTTAAATTAATATCTCTATGCTCATAGATGAGCACAGCTCAAGCCTCATCAAAGAAGCTTCTCTGTGCAGTGGACTGTGGTTAGTGCAGAAACAGCTGAGAGTGCAGAGAAAGTGTATGTGGAACGTTCAGCCACAAGTGGGACATCTGCATCATAGGCTGCTCCAGTCCTCAAGACTCTCATGGAAGAGGTGGCAGAAAGGTTGTTGAAGGGGGCAGTTCTGATGTTAAAGTCCTGTTCCCCAATGAGTTCTTGATTTGTCAGTAAAGAATGCCGGGAGTCAATTGCTGGGCAGAAGGTACAGGCAGGTGAGTCTTCCAGACCCCAGGAGGAAAAGGCAGATGCAGGAAAGGAGAGAGGGCTTTTCTGCCATTGCTTTGGAAGAAGAAGAACATAACAACCATGTAAGGACTTGGTGGGGACAGGAATCTAGGGCCCGCAGCCTCCGCTATAGGCAGGTGGCCAAGGATGTTTGGCAGGGGCTAGCCACTAAGTTTAGGGCAGGTGGAGAGACAGAGATAATAAATTAATAAGGGCATGCTTTTCTGTGCCCAGCAATTGTGCCAAGAAGGCAAATGTAGAGGAACAATCTCTGTGTGTGTGTGTGTGTGTGTGTGTGTGTGTGTGTGTGTGTCTTTTATTCAAAGATTCAGGGGTCTCAGGTGGGAGCTGGTATCAAGGTCACCTCCCAGAGCAAAGGCAGGTAAACAAAAGGGAAGTGGGAGGGGCTGGTAGTGTGGTTGACCCTGGGCAAAAGCAGTAGCATTTAAAACTACATACAACAGGTTGTAGCTTCCAGCTTTAAGACGTGCCACTCCAGCACCAGAGCAGCACCTAGAAGTTTCCAGTCATTGTCTAAACCTGAAAGAAGGTACCATGGTTGACCTAACTAACCATCATGCTCCTCTGACTTGTTCTTTTTCTGAGTCATTCCTTCTTGTAGTTGCTGTGGGTTCCAAGATAACAGGTCTGACCGAGAAGCATATTGCAATAAGAGTGAAAACTACTCTGAAGGTTGTAGCTCTCTCTTGTCACCAACCAGGCTCCTCATGATACTCTTGAGATCACCTTCACCCAGACCAGTTTTGGTCCTTTCTTATATAGCCTGAAGTTCTTCTTGATTCCTCAAGGTCACACCTAGTATGCTGTTCCCTGAGGCAAGATATTTGATCACACTGTGACCCTCAAGAAGGTGTCATTTGCTAGAAAAAAAAAACCCTGATTCCAGTTGTGATGTGGCTCAGCCCTTAACACATACCTTTAATTCCTCTGGCTGGAATTCAGACACACTCTTAGCACACAACTTTAATCCCAAACAATGAAGGTAAAATTAATTTGTAGAGGGAAGCACCCATGTTTGGAAGTGATGCCTAATTGAGTGGCAGACAAAGTGATGAATCAGAGAAAGATTTGACAGAATAGGATATGCCCAAGTCTCATGAGAGAGGAAAAAGAGGCTACTTAAGAGAGAGCAGCAGCAACAGCAGCGGAAGAGGAAGAAGAAGAAGAAGAAGAAGAAGAAGAAGAAGAAGAAGAAGAAGAAGAAGAAGAAGAAGAAGAAAGAGAGGCAGTTTTACCAGGAGAGTTGGTTGAAGAGAGAACAAGTTAGACAGATGGAGACAGAATGAGCCAGAGAATGAGCAAGAGCCAGAAGATTAGAACATACTGCCAAAGTCAGTATTGACAGCCCAAACCTACTCCAGCTTGGGACTGGCCTCTATCTTAAAAGAAAAAAGCCTGAGAACTTGGCCCATAGCTGAACTCAAGCTGCACCCAGGAAGGCCCCCATAGCTTGTTCTTGACCAGAGTTGCTCTCTGGCTACTTCCTATCAACAGTTAATCAAAGATTAGTCTGATTGTTTCAGATGTACTTTCATTGCGATTGTATACAGCTTTGCTTCAGAGCACCCATCTGTTGGCGTACAGTAGTTATTCAGTTAGATACTTGCCAGGCTAAACTCCCCCTGCTTGCTCACCATTTCCTACATACAAAGCCTTATCCCCCTAAGAGCTCAGGACTGTACCCTCCCATTCTGCGGCCAGAGATGTGTGTCAAGCTTGAGCTTGTAAAATAAAGACCTTAATGTGATTGCATCAGAATCAGCTCCTTGGTGGTCTTTTGGGGTTCAAGAACGCTTCCAGGCACATCAGTATGAGGCCAAGCAGAGCAATTTAGGAGAGGCTGAACGAGAGAAGCCAGATTGAACCAGTCAGCTTGGAGAGGAGTTTGAGTCAGAACAGTTGAGTAGAGTCAGCCAGCCAGAGATCAGAAAAAGCTAGAAACGGTGAGCTTATTCAGCAGTACGTCTCAGAGGCTGAAAATATCTAGGGCTAGATAAGATTGTACAGAGGCTAGGAGCTTCCAGGACTAGGTCTAGGTTCACAGACAGAGGCTGTAAGCCTCCAAGATAACAATGACTCAGGAGAATAAAAAACACATTTACAGGTCCCTATACTTGCTTCCTATATGCCACACAAATTCGTCTTCTGCTTCCATTACTACTGTATTCTCATTGGACATTTTGGGCAAGTGGCTGAGCCTGGTCCATGAGGACTACCAGAGTCAGGCTTCTGCTGTGTGACTCAGGATTTCAACACTTTCCCTTCAAGTGTTTTCCAGTGGTTGAGTTGTCACTGCATTAAGGACACATCTCAAGTCCCTTTGTTTGATCACAAACAATCCTCCAGTTATGATTTTACTGCCACCATATTGTTGAGAAGAAAATATGCTAATGACTTGGACTTTCCAAATAATTTTACCTGATAACTTAATAAGTGAATGCTGTGGTCTACATGCTTTGCTTTCCTCCTCTTCCTCTTCCTCCTCCTCCTCTTCTTTCTTCTCTCCCTCTCTCTTTCTGTTTGTCTTTCTTAATGCACTCATGCAACCTCTTGGGATGATGATGATGATGATGATGATGATTAAATTGTACCTTTCATTTAATATTATATAGAATAACCTAAAGTTTTGTTTGCTTGAAGGGATGGAGAAATGTCTCAGAGGGTAAGAGTGTTTTCTGAACTAGTAAGTTCAGCTCTCAGCTCCCAGGTGGAAAGCCAGATACAACTGCGCTGCAGCCCCAGCACTGTGGGACACGGAGACAGGATCAGTACTGGAAAGAAGTCAGAGAGTGATAGAGGAAGACACCCAGTGTCTTTTCCTGGCCTCCTCATGCATGCAGGAGAGTGTGCCTCACACACACACACACACACACACACACACACATACACACACACAGAGGCACACAAACATACAGACACACAGACACACATAGACACACACACAGACAGACACACATAGACACACACACAGACACACACACATATTGTTTTTACTCATAAAGTACCTTGATTTAGTTTACAATTGTGTCTACATCTGCATGTTTGTTTTATCCAAAATAATTGTTCTTCAGAGACATTTCATGCAAATAGGAATCCTGCATGATTTTCTAGCACGTAGGGTCTGTGTGGCATGTGACATGTGGCATGTGTGATTTCCTAATCAATAAGTGCTTGTAAAGTGGTGAGTGGGTGACTTCCAGCTGAGGTTTTCAAAGCCCTTTGTGCATTTGTGTTTGGCTCTTCCTGATTTAGCTTGCAGCAGTGAGAGAACTGGTCCAGGGTGCAGAGTTAAAGAGCCCAACAGTGACTGCTGCTGGGGGCTGGAGGAGGCAGGAGGTGAGGACAGGAGGAAGCGTGCCTGACCAGTTTCACTTCAGCTCAAGATGCATGAAGCTGGGGGTCTGTGTTTTGATGTACCCAAGCCAAAACATCATGCATTTCACTGTAAAAGCTTGTGAGCTGGTCAGACCACATGTTCGTGTTAAGTATTCTTATCCCAAGAAGAGAAAGGGGAATCAGGAGGAAGAGAGGGAGGGCGAGAATTAAAATGTTTGCATACCTCCCTTGATATTCACAGTGTTATGAAATCCATTCTCTGCCTTAAATAAATGCCCCTTTAACTTGTTAGGCGTTTATGGTCATCTGTGTTTTGTTTTTGTTTTAAATTTAATCCCTTAAAAAAACTATTTAGTGTGTGTATACATATGTGTGTATACACACGTATGTGCAATAATGCAAGTATGGAGGTCTTCCCTTCCACCTTGTGGGTCCCAGGGAGTGAACTCAGGTCACCAGATTTTGCAGCAAGACCCTTTACCAGGTGAGCCATCTCTTTGGTCCTTTTTGTTTCTCTAAAATGCTGCAGCTATTTGGGGTTCACGCCCGACTTCCTTTAGCATCCTAAACCACTTTTCACCCAAGCGGAGAGGGCACCATGCTTCTTTTCCTTTCTGTCAACAGGATGTACAGCTGTGGCTGAGTGCACCTGAGGGCTGCTGAAGGACTCAAGTGATTGGTAGCTTAGTACTCAGTACCTGGGCAACCTTAAGAACTCTCCTACTGTGTTTTTCTTCTCTGTAAAATAAGGCTAATATTAAGATTCGAGGCCAGCCTGGTCTACAAAGTGAGTTCCAGGACAGCCAGGGCTATACAGAGAAACCCTGTCTTGAAAAACAACAACAACAACAACAACAAAAAAAAAACAAAAAAAGATTCATACTGAGAGCTATCAGGATACGATGATTACTGCACGACATGTTTCAAACAGACCAGCAAAAGTCTGGGTTCTCTTATTAGTAGCCCAATGCACTTTCTAGCTGTCTGGCTGTAGGTTGAACCTTCCTTGGTCTGTTTTCATACTACAGTCCCAGCATTGGAATACCAACCCGATACTCCATACTCATCTTACTCTCTAGAATCTACATTGCCAACTGGGATTGCTCTGTGAAGGCCCGAGGAAGAGGATTACTCTACAGGGTGTTTGTGGACCTACTTAAAGACTAGTGGCTTTTAAACAGGAAGAAGGGATTAATGAATGGCATGATGGTGGTTCAAGATACTCGAAAGACTCCTATTGGATTGGATTGGACTTGTTCTTTGTGGTCCTAGAAGAAAGAGCTGGGGCCACCGATGTGCACTTTGGTTTGGTCTCAGGAAAGAGCTTCTAAGAGAGATTTCCAAGCCCAGCTTAGTGCTGCTACCAACTACTCTCTTACATACAGTAAGCCCCCAACTTGTTTCCTACATTTCGTGTGTGTATGTGTTTGTTTGTGTGTGGTATGGTGTGTACACATGAGAATGTGCACACACGAGAATAGAATAAGAAGATAGGAGTCCCTCTCTGTCACCATTCCCTACTTCCTTGAGACAAGGCCTCTCGTTGAACTGGAAGGCCAGTTAGCCCTTGTGATCTGTCTCTCCTACCCCACACCCATGACAGGATTGCGGGCATGCCAGCTATTTATATGCATTCTGGGGATTTGAACTCTGGTCCCCATGCTTGCAAAGCAAGCACTCTTTCTTACTCATCGACCCATCTCCCTGAACCCCCCCCCCCGACTTTCTCTTCCACATGGAACATACAGTCCCTGACACACACTTAGTGAGTGTCCCTCTCAATATGTTAAGAGCCCACACTGCAGTCCAAGTCATTTTGTCAAAGCATAGGTAAGATCCTGTTATTTCCCTGGGTATGCCCCTTTGATGACTGGCAGCTACCCTTGGAATAAGGTCCAAATTCTATTCAACAAGGCTTTCCTGACCTGAGGCTCCCTGCTTCTCCAGCCTCAACGCATCCGACACTTCCTTCCAGAGGTCCAGCAACTCTTCTCTGCCGGTTACTACTCCAGATGCCTTCAGAACCCCAGAGCACATTTTCATCTTTGCTATGACACTCCATCTTCATCTCCACTGTTTCCATGAGTGTACCCTTTCCCTCAGGCGATAACCTTTCTGTTCTCTATGTGATGCTGTCCCAGTGGCATTTCTCATTTCTCATGCGATAAATCAATGATGTTTGCATGGGTTCTTTCTTGTTCTTTTAATAATATTTTAGGGACTAGAGAGATGGCTCAGCGGTTAAGAGCACTGGCTGCTCTTCCAGAGGTCCTGAGTTCAGTTCCCAGCAACTACATGGTGGCTTACAACCATCTGTTAATGGGATCTGATGCCCTCTTCTGGTGTGTCAGAAGACAACAACAGTGTACCCACATATATGAAATAAATAAATAAATATTTTAAAAAATTAATATTTTAAATTTATTCTTAGAAAATGTTATGAGTGTATATAATGTATTGTAACCATATTTACCTCCCCTACTCCTTCTGAAGGTAACTTGTCTTCCTAACACGTGTCTCTCCTACTTTAGTTTTTTTTCTAAATGTATGGCAAACTCACTGAGCTTAATTAGGGTTGGTTGCATGTGGTGGGTGTGGGTTTATTTACTGGATCCTGGACAATATACAACCCTAAAAAATTGGTCACAACCCTTAAGAGGATGATAACCCCCACCCCCACCCCAAGTAGCTATTAACTACCATTAGCTCACAACCATTAGCTTGAAACCATTAAGTCACAACCCTAAAGAAGAATGACACTCCCTCACGCCAAGTCGCCATTAACTAGCATTAGCTCCTCAGGTAGGGGTGGGGTCTCAGGTGCCCCTCCCTTATTCACACTGGAATGCTCAGAGGCTCAGTATTGTGCAGGTCTTGTGCAAACTTAACCACAGCTGCTGTGGATTCATGAGTCTGACCGTCACATCATGTCCAGAAGACAGGATTTCACAGCCCCCCCTTCCCCATCCTCTGGCTCCTGCATTCTTTCTGCTTCCCCTCTCCCCCCTCTCAGCTTTGGGTGACGAGCAGGCCTGTGGGATATAGTTGTCTCCCTTAGAGTTAAGTACAACAGACACTTGCTCTCTGTACTTTCTCCAGTTATGACTCGGGACCAACCACTGCCCACTGTGTGAGTTCTTGAGTGATGCTTATCAGGTCCATGAATACTGAGAACATGTCTTTTTCTTATTATCTCCACTTGAACCTCTTCCTAGAACACATACCCTGCTGCACAATGATTCCTGGAAGAGATGCAGGAAGCAATGACTGGGCAGCCTCCATTAACTGGAAGCTGTACTTCTGCCAATACATACGTTGTTTTTTTTTTAAAGCTGAGATTACGTTCACTCAAGGCTTCTTTGAGAATCTGGTTCTATAATCGCAAGACCTTTCTAATGAAGAGTTACTTGGCTCAGAAGATGGCAGAAACTTTACTGAATCCCTGCAAGCAGCTTTTGTACCAGTGCCACATGGTGTGGTAAAAAATTGCCCTAGCGCCACCTAGTGAGTGGGAGGGGAATACACTTCTTTTCTACTCTTGTCTGCATCTTCTGTGTGCAAGTCTCTAGGCTACTCACATAGCGTCCCCTCGGGATTGTGCAGTACGGCAAGTCTGGTCCTTAGGAAGGTCACATTTTATTTTATTTTATTTTATTTTAGTAACTATGGATGTGGTAAGATATGTTGGAGCTGTGTTTTCTGGAAGAGCATGACACAGTATGATATGGTGGGGGAAGGATTTAAGCCTTACAGAGAAAACAGGACTTCCTAGGAGAGAGCAGTGTTTTGCTTTTTGAATGTTTTGAACTTTTAAATTGCTCAAAATAAAGCACTTTTCTATTTAACGTGTCTTGGGGAAAGAATTTTTGTGCAATCCAGTTTTAGAGAAAAATTAACCTCTCTAAAAGGATTGTGTGTGTGTGTGTGTGTGTGTGTGTGTGTGTGTATTGCATAAGAGTGTTTTTCTTATGTGTGAGTTTTTGCACTGTGTGCATTCAGTGCCTGTGGAGGTCTGAAGAGGGCATTACATACCTGGAACTGGAGTTACCGATGGTTGTAAGCCTCCATATGAGTGCCAGAAATTGAGCCTGAGTTCTCTGGAAGAGTAGCAAATGCCCATTAAGCCATCTTTCCAGGCCCCCAAAATGCATTCATCTCACCACAAAACAAAGACCTTTAATTACTAGTAGGAATCATATTACTTATTTCTTTACCTATTTTTTTTTTTTTTTTGTCTTGCTGGGAACTGACTGCTTAGCAACATCTTAACCTCTAAAATCAGAGATTCCTGGACTGACAGCATGGCTCAGCAGGTAAAGGTGCTTGCTGTACAAATTTGGTGATCTGAGTTCAATGCCCTGGAATCTACATAAAAGTGGAAGACAATAGACTCCATAAAATTGTCATATGACCTCCGCATCCATTCTGTGGCACGTGTGCTCTCATACACTTATCTTGCACATACATAAATTCATAAATAAAGATTTTAAGGGAAGATACTCAGTGTGGGTCTGGGGTATTAAAACCCTCCACAGGCTGGGGAGATGGCTTAGTTGCAAAAGTGCTTGCTTTACAAGGACGAGGACCGGAGTTTGGATTCCCCCAAACTTGGCATGTGGAATACACTTGTAATTCAACAATAGTGAGATGGGAGGCAGACACAGGTCAATACCTGGAGCTCTTGGCACATTAAGAAGTCACTGGAGACTCAAGAAAACATGTAAGGCACGGGAGGAACGACTCCATAGCTGTTCTTTGACTTCTGCCCTGATAATGTGCATGCAAATACCTGTGCCCACTAAAAGATCAATGACCCATCCCAAACCAGTAAACACTGTCATCTCACCATAGCATCAATCAAACAAAACTCTTTTTGTCTGATCATGTGTGCTCATGGGAAGAGTAGCAGTGTGGACCAGAGAAGCCAGCACCCTTCAAGCCCTCAGTGACCCTCTCCTAAGGGAAGGGAGATTTATCTTCACAACAGATGTGGGATATGGATTAACACAGTGGACATTCTAATTTAAGAATCAAGACCACGCATGTGACTTCTGGAGAATAAAGAAGTGTTTTTACCAATTGAGCCATAATTAATGAGGACACTGTATACAGACAGGAGGGAGGAGAGATTCAGTTTTCCTTCTTGTCCTCCTTGTAACGTATTTTGATCTTATCTTCCCTGACCCACAGCTACCCATACCATTGATGTGCTTTTGAAGTCTTGGACCAAGAAGCTCAGTCTGACTATCCAGGGACTATCACCCCCAAATCATCTGCTTTTTGCTTGGAAATGTCCCATGATGTGCCATGGTCTCTGGGGAGCGTGTATACTTGAAGTGGAAGGTACATTTAATTACTATTAATTCTCACTCTGTGCATGCAAGGCCATATAAAACATCTCTGCATCTGATTGGTCAAGACTTTCTATAGTTCAAATACAATGTATCTTCTGAAGTCTATTATACATCATGAGTTTTGTTATATATAATAAAACAAAAAAGTGTTTTGAGCATTAACATGGTAGGTATTCAAGTTCAGCATTTCTGTGCAAGCATTCTGTAATTTTCTCACTTGCCCACGCTTAATCAGAACTTTTGAAAATTCTTACAATTAATTAAGGGCAGAAATGTATTAGTCTAGCTGATGAATCAATGTACAAGCCTATGATGCAAAGGAAGAAAATCTGTCTTGTGGGAGTTATTGCATTAATCCACACTACTTCAGATTTCTTTTTTGGTAGTGAACATCTATTTGGTAAATAGAAAATTCAAGACAATGATTAAATGAGTTTTCCACAGATGGTGGCAATTTGGAGAAACCTCAGACCCTACAGGCATTCCAAATCAACAATGTTCAGTGATCTATTGTTGTTTTATAGATAGAGAGATGTTAATCCTAGTCCATCATGAAAAACTGTTTGTATATGATGGTCTAATTTGATTAACAGGCTAGTCTGAGAAATATTTCAAGTTTAATGCTATATTTTCTGCCTAAAGAGATTCTGTGCTGCAGTGATAATACATTTGTAATATTATATATATGTCATATATGTGCTAAATAATGTGTAGTTTCTTATATAAGCATCCAACTGAAGAAAAAAACATATCATGCAGGGACACAGCTTGGTAGTACTTGTCTTGCATGTGCAAGGCTCTGAGTTCAATCCCCAGAACCACAAAAACTTGTTAAGTTGTAGGACCATATAATAAATTCATCTCCAGGATTTCCCAAGGGGGAGATGAAGCCAAGTATACACTTAAATATACTTAGATCTCCATGTCTTGATCCAGCCATACCTGGAATGGCTCAGGGTCTGGGGGGTCTGTAGGGAAAGGATGGAATCCAGGCCAAAGACGCCATGCAAGATCTGCACAACCACCTCTCCTCCTACCTGGACAGGGTGAGAAGACGGGACACTGAGAACAAGAGGTCAGAGAACCAACTCCAGAAGCATCTGGAGAAGAGAGAGTCTTGGGGGTCAAGAACTGGGGCATCACTTCAAGACCATTGAGCACCTGAGGGTCCAGGCCTTGCCGAATTCTGTAAACAGTGCCCCCATCATCTGAGATCAACAATACTCACCTTGCTACTGATGATTTTAGAGTTGAGTATGAGACAAAATTGTCCATGCACCAGTCTGGAGTGGCATCCAGGGACTTGGAAAGTCACTGGTGATATCAACATCAGGGGGATGCTTCAGTTTAGAAATGGAAACTTAAGCTCTCAAGGAGGAGCTGAAGTTTGTAAAGAAGAATCCTGGTATTAACGGTCTGGTTCGAATGAGAAATGTTGGGTATAGGCTGGAGTATTTGAATTCTTGGTCCCCAGCTGATGGGGCTGTTTGGAGAGAGTTAGCGGATATGGTCTTGCTGGGAAAAGCATGTTACTGAGCGTGGGTTCTGAGAGCTTAAATCTCCATTCTACATCCAGCTTTCCCCTCTCTCTGCTTCATACTTGCATTTGAAGAAGTGAGAGCTCAGCTCCCCGCTCCTGCCACCCAATCTGCTATTTGCTGCTGTGTTTCACCACCCCCCATGATGAACCCTTATTCCTCTGGAATTGAAAGCCCAAATCAACTCCTCCATAGTCTGCTGTCGTCATGGTGTTCCATCACAACAATAGAAAAGGGACCAAGAGAGTCAAGACTTTCTAGTTCTGGGTTGAACATGGAAATGTATGATCTCAGATCTCATAACCCTGACAAGACTATGGCGGCATCAGAACTCACCCTGTCAGCTGGCTTAGAAGTACCGAAAGGAAATGGACAGGTACTAGCCCTGGTAGACTTGGGAGAGCACCAGAGGGAGCACCAGAGGGAACACCAGAGGGAGCATCAGAGGGGTCATCACTTAGGCTTCCAAGATAAGAGATGGCAAAATGTCAATTCGGAGCTGAGATGCATCTTCCAGGTTTTGGATTCCACAAGAAGTCAGAAAGCCATCTCCGAGAACAGTCTGAGGGAAGTGGAGGTCTGTTAGGATACATACATGGCCTAGTCTGGTCTGACTGCACCTGGAGTTGAAGCCAGCACAGACATGGACAGAGGATCAGCACCAGACCCAGGATTCACATGCCTTGTGAACATCAAGATCAGACTGAAGGCTGAGATTGATAGCTATAACCACTTGTCCTGGAAAAGCAAATTCATGCAAACCACACAGTACAGCCACCCTACAGGACCATGCCTGGCAAAAGTGGTGTCTAAGACCAGTGATTCCTAAGTTCTGAGGCTCTGAGACAGAGAAGCAGGGACCAAGGTGCCAAATCCCACATGTTCATTAGATCACAATTATTGTGTCTATAGGCGTGTGCACATTTGTACACATACATGTGGTGTTCAGATGACAACTTTTTGTGTCCTTTTCTAGGTATCTTTCGCTTTCTCTGGGATTGTTTCTCACAGGCCTGGAGATTGCCAAATGGGCCACCAGATGTCACTGTTGTAAAAAGTACACATTTCTCTACATTATCAAAAGACCTATTGTGTTGCTTGAAAAAAAACCATATTGTGGATTGTGTGGGTGCACTCACTCTGCTTGGTGGCTTGACAAGTGATTAAGCACCCCCTTGGACAGTGGTGTGTGGGTGCGGTGGCTTGATTCCACTGACACCTACACAGCCAGGTGTCTTGAGAGCTGCAGATTTCGTCATGGCCCTTGGACCCACACTGCCTGGAGCAGTCTGGGATGCTATACAAACTGGATACCCCTGGGTGTCACTCTTATACCTGATACTACATCCTATCTCTGTCCCTGGGTGTTTGAACAGCCTGTGTTCCTGGGTCCCAGGCTTCAGAACATCAAAGCATCAGCAGCCATTTTATGGTCAAAGGGGCCCTGCACCCTAGGAGGTGACCACGACTGCTGGGACCTGGTTTCCATCCTTTGTGCTGGAGGCTCATAGCACAAAGCCACAGCAATTGCCCCTTGATTGCTGAAGCCAGCCAGAGACCTTGGTTAGGCTTTGACCCTATACAAGGGGCTACCGTGGAAGCCTTAAAGCTACCCACTGGCAGTGGCCCACAGATCTGAATCTACCTGGTGGCATCCTGGCTCCCGATCACAGGTGGTCTGAGGCTCCCTGATGATCCCACCAGGAGACTCTCCTGCTGGGATGCTGGCTTGACTGAGTGGCCTGGCTCTGCCCAGCCCTTCACTGGCTCTCCACTGACAACCGCAGGAGCAGCTGAGCAGTTTGAGGACAGTCAGGGCAAGAAGAAAAGAGGAGGCAGAGATATCAGGAAAGCAGAGATCTGGCAAAATGCTGACAAGAGCCAGAGAGGAGGACCTGTGGGCACTGGTTTCCAGAATTTCCTGAGAGCCACCAAGTCTTCAGGTTCCACTCTCTCACACCCCAGACTGAAAGTTGCAAGGCTGGATGCTGCCGTGGGCCACACAGTACACAGCTCAAATGTGGACGTGCCAAGGTTTGCCTGAAATGAGGAAGATTGTTCTCGGCTAGAAGCAGATATTGGAGCTTCAGAGATAATTGTAGAAAAATAGTTTCTTTTTAAAAATTTATTAATTCGATGTTGTTTAAACTCAGTGTATTTGTGTTGAGATAGTCTTTGTGAAGGACTTCATTTCAGTATCAATGAAGTACTTTCAAGTGCACATCCATCAAGCTCATCTGAAGATCATGTTAGACTGTCTCCTGCCAAGCTTCTCGACCTTGAGGTTTTGAGCAGGGTTAATCTGTTGTGACAGACTGCCTTGGTCAGTGACTACATTAAGGGGAGGCTTGGTGGAATTCAAATTTAAGTTTGATGAGAGTGTTGTGGTCTCTTTGGGGCTGGGGAGATGGCTCAGTGGGCAAAACCCTTGTGGTGCAAGCATGAGGAGCTGAGTTTGGATACTTAGCACACACATAGGAGCCAGGTGTGGTGGTGCTCACCTGTAATCCATTGCTGTGGTGAGCAGACTGGATCTGTTAGGTCCATGAAAAAGACCCCACTCGAGTCTCAGGAGTTCGCGCACACAAGGAACCACAAAAGACCATCTTGATGTAATACACATGAGGGAGGTTTACTCACGGAGCTCCGTGGGACGACACCCAACCCATGCAAGAGGTGGGAGAGTCGGCCACGAGGCTCGAAAATTAGGAGCTTTTATAACAATGGGGTAGGGGGGTTGGGGAAATTGGCACGGTTTCACATGATTGGCTAGTTCAAACATCAGCAAGAGCCCTAGGTAGCAGCTTAAGGTAATAGTTAACTCTAAGAGACAAGGGGGCGCCAGGGTGGCCAGTTTTCCATCCTGGCCAGTTCTTCATTCCCCACTTCTCCTTGTAAATAGTCCTAATCTTAGGACTGGTTATGATCTTTTCCCTGACATACCTGATTTTTAGGGTATGGTACTGTTGCCTCAAAAACAAAAGGCAGCACTGTACTACTTTTTGTTCTAACAAAGGCGACTAGCCTAACACACTTAATTTAAAAGCAGAAGCACTATCAAAAGGGGTCCCATACGAGTAGAGAGTAGGGTGGCCTTTTCACAGAGTCTCAAGGTTTTCTGCACGACAGCATCAAATGTAGACCAAATCTCTAACTTGGAAGAGATGTGGGGGTTGCAGGTCTCCGGTCTCCTTCTCTTGAGTAGGCCTTCTGCTTTATGTTCGCTGTCTCACTCACTTGAGCAACTTGGTGAGCCTAGAGAATAAAGGCTGGGAAAGGAGCAGTCAGTACTATGTACAGAGGCTATTTTTACCAGTGGAGAGGGTCCCCCATAGAGTAATTTATAGGGGGGGTCAGACCAAACTGTCTAAGGGTGTTCTTAACCCTGAAGGGCACAAAGGGTAGGAGTGTTATCTAACCATTAAAGCCAGTCTCTACTGTCAATTTTCTTCAATGGGTCTACCCATCCTTTTTTACCTGTCTTGAACCTTGGAGCCTGTATGTACAATGTAACTTTTAATCAATCTCCAATATCTTGGCCATTTCCTGACTTACTTACCTGGGCAACACAGATTACCTTGGGTATCCCAAGCCTCGGGAGGGTTTCTTCTAAGATCTTCTTGGCTATTATATAAAATCTATCCTGCATTGGTCATAGCACAGGTCTTGCAGCTTTTGACTATTCTGCCAAGTCTGAGAGTCTTTCTTCCTGTGGGAGGACTAGTTTTCCTTTATCAGTCCTAATTTGTCTTTAGGCTCTTTAACTGCCAGGATCACTGCTCCTTGGTCTGCCTGTTTGGCGGTTAGATCTGCCATAGTCACAGCATCTTATGTCTTTCACTGCAGATGTCAACAGCCCTTAGCAAAAGCATGCCTTCTGTCAGTGTAGATGTCCCCTTTGCCATTTTCAGATCAGAGTCACAGTTTGGCTTTCTGGGCCGATGTCTCTTCAGGGAAGTTGCTGGCCTAGATCACTTGCTTCCTGTCCACCACTGCTGTCCCCGCCTTCCGCTTACCTTCAGCCACGAAGCTACTGCCATTCGTGTATTAGTTCAGACTTCCAGGCCAAGGCTGATCTTCCAGATCATTTCGAGCACCAGGTTCTTCTGCCAGAGTATCAGCACAGTGATGAATCATCAGTTCTAGACAGTAGGGTAGCGGAAATCAGGACAGCCCAGGGGGAGCACATAAGAGCATTGGTCATCCATTGATCAGGAACTGTTGGATAATGCTTTTAAGAACATGGGAGTCACTATGAGCTTATCAGCATCCTTGACAAGCAGGGCTACAGCAGCAACAGTTTTCAAACAGGAAAGCTACCTGCTGGCAACAGGGTCTAACCTCGATAGGCAAGTCGCTGGCCTATTTCAAGGTCTCAAGGTCTGAGCATGGAGTCCTCCGTAACTCCTCTCTCACCAGGCAAGGCCATCAGCAAAGTCTCTCTAATTTTTAAAAGGCTTTCTGACGATCTGGAATCTATACAAACACCTCTCTTCTCTTGTCCAGGGGGCACAATGGGGTGGGGCAGCCAAGGCTGTAAACCCAGGCATTCAGAATCCGCAGAAGCCGGTGGTGTCCAGGAATTTTCACAGTCCCAAATAAGCAACTTCAGTCTGACACAGGTGAAGCTCCTCGGCTGAGGCTCAGCACCCCAACTCACTTAATTCTGTTCTTCTGTTGCCCAAATTTCCTGATCTGTCTAATCTGTCTAGATCCTGTCTTATCCTTTTCTCAGCGGCCAAGATTCTAGTCAGATTTCTTCCTGTTCTCTTTCTTTTGCTTCCTGCCTCTCTCTCTCTCTCTTTTAATGCACCTTCTCTGTCTCTTTCACTAGATTACATAACTCATAACTTAGCCTGTTGAACCTCTACATTACTTCTCTTACCTTAGCCCAATTAGTTCTATCTTGAGGTACCTCGGAGAACAGAGCCTGGCTTTAAGATTTTTAAACTCTCCTTACCTTTAGCCATGATGTAGTTCTAAACAGGATGAGTCAAAAGGTCTCTCTTGCTCCTTGGTTTTGAAAGAGTGTCCACAGCTGGAGACTCTGACTCGAGTGAAGCCTTCACTTTCAAATTCTCTTGTAACACCAGTGCACAATTACAATTTTTGGGGGGGAACAAAACTCAATCTTAACAATGTAAACAACTTATTTTCTTTAAAAATCAACCCTAAAAACATTATTTGTTACAGGTTTGGATTTTAACTTTTCTATTACCAATGTTATAACCTTCTGATCATTATTAATAACTTATGAGCCAATAGTCTATAACCAAGACATAGAAAAACTTCAAAAATCATTCAGAAACAAAACTGAAATGGTTGCATACATTTGCTTATTTAAACCAAACAAGATTCTCAATTTTTCTCAGCTGTAATTTCTAGAGAGGAGCTCTTTGTTACCTGATGGATCACAAGCACAGAGATTATTCCAGGAGAAACAACTATTAATTCCACAATACCTGTTTATCAGTATTTTGCAACAACCATTTTAATAGCTGTTTGGAATAAGGGATAGTAAATATTTCTTAAGGTTCTTTATTTTCAAACAAACACATTTTCATAACTCCATCCTATATGCAGTAACAACCTCTTAATAAGATATTAAAA
>LR749586.1:622024-677951 GCA_902729485.2 Mus minutoides
TAGAGACAGAAAAATTTTCAACTTAGTGCTGTTACCATTAACACAACTTTTAGGCCTTTTCATAATAAAGGGAGGATCAGGGATGAAGGCACAATATAACTTCTCTATCATCATTGTCAGGACACTATATAAACTCATCTCAGCATCTGCATTGTCTCATTAACCATTTTGACAGTATGCTCCCTTAGCATCCTGCAGGAAAAAAAACTACAAACATGTCCTCTCTCTTTCTTATACCAGCTTGACCTTTTTATGATTTTAAAACACTGGCGATAGCACACAATTCCATTATCTGTGCTGAAACAGGAGGAAATTAAAAAGAATAAACATGTGATCTCATCATATATATTTTTTCTCTCAAAGAACACAGTAGAAGTATTCTTTATGGGATGCATGCATAAAAGTAATTTCAACAACTTATCTTTAATATAAGAATGATCAATTTTACCTATAAAGTTTAATTGCTGTTTGAGATAACACCACAACAGCTTAAGCAGCTAATTTTTAATTATCACTAATTATAATAGATAACAATTGATTATAGATGTGTCTTTTACTCTATATGGAGTAGACAGGCCAGATTGTAATGCCTTCAGTAGTCCCGCAGCCTCATTAACTCAAACATAAATATTTCTTAATCTGAGCATACTGACAGAGTCTTGGCCCAAGAATTATCTCTTTCTTCTTTTGGTTTTCTTTCTCTGCACTTTCTTATCGACTTACGCTAACTTTCTTACTGACTTACTCTGTCTTTTCTTCTAACTTTTGTAACTTCTTATTACCTTGGTCAGATTGTTGGGGCACTTTCTAGCCCCACAGAGAGGAGACCCACTATCAGCCTGGTGATCAGACTTTTAGATGCTCATTACCTTGGACAGGAGAAGCCCCAAGTGGACAGATGCCTCTCTCGCTGGAACTTGGAACAGACTCATGGCCAGCAGGGAGGGGGCCCAAGAAGACACAAGGGGAAAGGGAAGGGAGCCCAGCTCTCACAGCTGTGTTGGGCCGCTGACATCTTAAAGTGAAAGCACTTTTTCTGCTAACAAGAGGCACTCTGGTACTGTCTCATAACGAAAATTTAAAAACAAACAAAACCAAAAACAAAACAAGGATAAAAGACGCTAACATTCTCAAGCACACTCGTCTGCGTTTGGACTTAAACAGTCAGCCAAACGCTATCTTTGATGAAGTGGGATTTTATGTCTACTCCTCTCCTGGAGCACTCTGTCTCCCTCACAGTCAGGCACCCCCTGACTGTCCTCCACCCCAGGAACGTCTTCCAGGATGGCGCAACCTGCGGCCCGAGGGCGTCCCCTCCCGCGGTCACTGGGTCCTCACGGCCCACAGTGACAGTTGCCCATAGAAACTGCACACATTTCAGAAAGCCGTCCGATTCCACATAGACGACCAGAACCATAGAAAACCCCATTGTTTATAAGCACTGTCGTCTGAATTCCACATAGACGACCAGAACCATAGAAAACCCCATTGTTTATAAGCACTGTCGTCTGAATTCCACATAGATGACCCAGAACTACAGTTAGGCAGATTCAAACTCAGGCATGACTGTGTTTCAGAAACAAAGGATTCATTCTATCTCTGACATGTTGGACTCTGTCCCTTTAAGAGCGGCAGCTCTGCTACCAGGGCCGCCCTCCCCCAGCTGTTGTATCAGTGCACGGATGTTAAGGTATCCAGCGGGGCCGCTGGAGCGAGCTGCCATGGGAGCCCGACTGTCTCTCACCCCTAGTGGCCACGTGTGGCGCGAAGACTCACGCCCGCTCTCTTTCTATATAAGCCCGGCGGGTGCATGGAGCCCGGAGGCCACCTTAACCCTGAGTTGCAGGGGCAGTCTGTCGGGCTGCCCTCACGCACAGCAGGCGCAGCGCAGCAGCCAGGAGGGGCGAATGTTAAGCTCTTCCGTTAGGCCTCGGGGCCCTCACGCGCTGTGGGCTGCCGGGTTCTCTTAGGAAGCCTTGGCAGGCCCCACCCCACTACAAAGGTCTAAAGCGGGACCCCAAGGCTGGGCGAGCGGCCCGCGGAGGCGCTCTCTCAAGGACAGCAGGCTGGCTGTGTGCCCGCCCTTGGCCGCGCTCTAACCGCACACAGCCTCGGTGAGCACACAAAAGAAGTTCCATTTCTTTCCCTTCACCCGAAACATACATATAGACAGAACAGAAGAACAGAACAGAAGAACACAAGACACAGAACACAGGACCTCACCTCCAAGTGTCTTTTTGATTCCTTGGTTTCACGAAAATCCCGGACGAGCCCCCAAAATGTTAGGTCCATGAAAAAGACCCCACTCGAGTCTCAGGAGTTCGCGCACACAAGGAACCACGAAAGACCATCTTGATGTAATACACATGAGGGAGGTTTACTCAAGGAGCTCCGCGGGACGACACCCAACCCATGCAAGAGGTGGGAGAGTCAGCCACGAGGCTCGAAAATTAGGAGCTTTTATAACAATGGGGTAGGGGGGTTGGGGAAATTGGCGCGGTTTCACATGATTGGCTAGTTCAAACATCAGCAAGAGCCCTAGGTAGCAGCTTAAGGTAATAGTTAACTCTAAGAGACAAGGGGGCGCCAGGGTGGCCAGTTTTCCATCCTGGCCAGTTCTTCAGATCCTGGGACTCTCTGGATTAGTCTTGTCAAAATGATGAGCTATAGGTTCAGTGTAAAAGCCTGTCTCAAAAATGTAGAGAGAAATAGAAGATATTTGAAGTCAACCTCTGGCCTCCATATGTGGATACACACACACACACACACACACACACACACACACACAGAAAGAATGCCTTTGTCTTTTTCTTCTCATGCATCTAGATAGAACATCTGGTGTATGGAGACTTCACAAATGAAGTTAAAATCATTGGAACAGGACACCAGGACTCAGTGGAGGTTAGGGGAAAGGCAGGCATCTGCTTCCATATCTGCAGATGGAGTGCTGTAGAGCCTAGGGGTGAGAAGTTGGAAGGATGTAGAGGCTGGGCCTTTCAGAATTGCCCTGAAGTCTTGATACTGAGGGAAATCATGTGTCACAACTCTCCCCCTAGCCCCCAGACAGCCACATGAAGTTTGTTAGCTTCAGCAAGACAGCTCTGACCCATTCTGTGAAGTGGCTAAAGGTGAAGCGGCTGGGGCTGTGGGCAGTCTGGACTGACTGTTCTCAAGTGGACCCTCCAACAGGATGCAGCTGGGAATGTCAAGGCTTCTTAGCTAACTGGAAAGCCAGGGCAGGGTCACTGTGAACCTTCATTCTCTGATGGTGTTGTTGTCTCCATGGAGGGGGTAACAAAATGGCAACTACTCTGTTTCCAGGAGTGCTATATTCTCTGTAATAACTAGATCAGGGTGTGAACTAATTCAAGAACTGACAGTACACTCTTACATTTGTACAGTAGACACTGATGACTTATGAAATCCGTTCTGCTGAAACCTGGGGACATAGCTGATGTCACCAGGACAAGATGTCTTATTTCTGCTGAGAACACTGATTAGTTAACTGGAGTTGGTCTTAACTCGTGTTGTCTGTATTCATCATAGAGGTTGATTGAGCAGCAGCTGTGGTGGACTGAAAGCCAAGGTTGTGTTTTAAGTTTTAACTACTGTGCTTAAGAGATTCATAAAATAAAAGCACCTCTAACTTGTAGGCCTCTGACATTTCCTGAAATGCTGGAGGCTGTTGTTTATAGCAGAAAACAAGCCACATATTTTTACTTCCCTAAACAAGTTTGGTTGACCCAACTGTACCAATATGCTTGATCACATGTAGGTAGGAGGTACATGAGCAGGAAGTACAGCAGGATATATGCTGACCTCTGATTGGACCTGATGGGAAATATGGTGGTTTTATGGCTTTGTCTTTATAAGCCTCTGTAAAATGTGATTCATGGCCGTAGTCTGGGAGCCCTGAACTGTACCTGGCCAGAGTCCATCATCCTGGCCAGTATTTAATTAAAGCTTGCTTCAAAATTGACTTTAAAATGATGGACTGGTTTTTCTCGCTCAATTGTCAGGATCAACAGTGCTTCAAATGATAAATGCCCTCCAAAGGCCCAATGCATTTGAACACTTGGTCCCCCGTGGTAGTGCACTTTGGGGAGGTTATGTAGCCGTTAGGAGGGCCAGCAAGTCGGGGTGGGTTCATAGCCCTGTCCCTACTTCATGTTCACTGCTTTGCTTCCTGTGTGCAGATGGAAATGTCATCGGTCATCTTCCTGTCCCTGCTCCCTGCTGCCACGCCCTCTCCGCCACCATGGACTCTAACCTTCTGGAAACATAAGCCAAATGAAATCTTCTGTCTAGAAATTGCTTCCGTTGTGGTGTTTTAGCAACAGCTCCAGAAATCTAACGAATGCATTCTTCCCAGGTAAAAACTGTCAGGAGTCAGGCAGTTTGAATATTGTTGGTGAATATTGTTGGGAAGCAACCCTCGTCAGCATGCCCACGCATCTTCTTCTGGTGGCTTGTGTCCCAGGTCAGGCCGTATTTTCAAGAATGTTTATATGACAAACTACCTGGAAAGAAAGAGAAGACATTCCCTCTGGGGTAGAGAGCAGGTATGTTTCCTGACCAAGACAATAAAGATAATGGCTTAGTTGTGTTCTGGCAGGTCAGTAGTCACTTCAAACTTGATGTATGACTTAGAACGCCCTGTCCTCCTAGCTCCTGAAGCTCTCTTCTCAGCTGATGTTGACACCATGACCATCTTTTTCTTTCCTGTTGTGCGGGCCAGAGATCTGAGATATCATTCTTTGTCCTCATTCTTGGCCAGACACCCTCCCCATTATGAAATTCTTTTCTTTCAGAGTATACCTCAAATCGCACCACTTCTTACTGTCTTTCCTCCCACACTGGGGCCAGTCTGAACTGTGGCCTGTCTGCTTTACCAGAGGTGCTGAAGGACATATTGGACCCTATGTGCAGATGTCCCTTTGCCTGACTCTCAGATGACCTAGAGCTTTTGCCCTGAGACTTTGGTTCCTCTTGGCTCTTCCTTCCCTGGGTGCTTTGGGCTTCCTCTACTTGGCGAACTCAGCCCTTGTACCCTGGCTACCAGCTTTTGAGATTACTGCCATTCTTGTCTGGTATCACGTCCTCTGCCTTCTTTTCATCTTTGACCGTGTCTGCTTCAATCCTTCTCTTCTCTTTGCTGTGAAGATTTTAGCATTTAGAGTCTTAGTAAGGCTTCAGGAAGAAGGAAAGACAGCCACACATCCAGTTTGCCATGTTCAACTGGGGACCTGTGGTGATTTCTTTTTAAAATATTTAATTTAATCTCTCTTTCTCACTCTCTCTCTCCCTCTCTCTCTATATATATCTGTGTGTCTGTGTAAGTTTATATGTAACATGTGTGTGCAGGTGCCTGTCGAGGTTAGAAGATTGCATCAGATCACCTAGAACAGGAGTTATATAGGTGCTTGTAAGCCAATGCTAAGAACCAAACCCATATCTTCTGCAAGATAAGTGTTCTTAACTGTTGAGCCATCGTCTCAGGCCCTGTAATAACTTTTTAAATATAGGTTTAAATGGTCCCCTTGTAGCTTGTTTTGATTTTCTTAGTTTCAGTTACCCTTGGCTAGCTACAGTCTGGAAATATTAAATAGAGAATTCAAGAAGTACTCTGCAAGTTCTGAATAACATGTTATAGCTTACTACCATATGTACAATATTAGCTACTGTTTTGATCTTTTAATATACCCCAATTATTTTTTAATTTAAATTTAATTTATTTATAAGTCTCCACTCTCTCCTCTTTTTCTAGTCTCTTCCTCCACCTTTCCTCTCCCTTCTCCCCTCCACTCCTCCTCTATTCTTCTTCAGAAAAGGGCTGGCCTTGATGGATATCAAACCAGTGATGGTATTAATATATCCAAATTCTATATTAAACTTTATTGTGGATATATGCATAGAGAAAGAACACTGAGTTTGGTACTCTTTCTGGCAACATTCACTGGAAGGCTTAGGGTATAACTCCATGGATAAGAGTTTGTGTTAGCAGGGTGTCTTAGTCAGGGTTTCTATTCCTGCACAGACATCATGACCAAGAAGCAAGTTGGGGAGGAAAGGCTTCATTCGGCTTACACTTCCATACTGCTGTTCATCACCAAGGAAGTCAGGACTGGAAATCAAGCAGGTCAGGAAGCAGGAGCTGATGCAGAAGCCATGGAGGGATGTTCTTTACTGGCTTGCTTCCCCTGGCTTGCTCAGCCTGCTCTCTTATAGAACCCAAGACTGTCAGCCCAGAGATGGTCCCACCCATAAGGGGCATTTCCCCCTTGATCACTAATTGAGAAAATACCCCACAGCTGGATCTCATGGAGGTACTTCTCCAACTGAAGCTCCTTTCTCTGTGATAACCCCACCCTGTGTCAAGTTGACCCATAAAACCAGCCAGTACACAGGGTCCCCAATGAAGGAGCTAGAGAAAGTACCCAAGGAGCTGAAGGGGTTTGCAGGCCTTTAAGAGGAACAACAATACAAACTAACCAGAACACTCAGAGCTCCCTGGGACTAAACCATTAACCAAAGAAAACACATGGTGGGACTCATGGCTCTAGCTGCGTATGTAGCAGAGGATGGCCTTGTCAGTCATCAATGGGAGGAGAAGCCCTTGGTCTTTTGAAGGTTCTATGCCCCAGTATAGAGGAATGCCAGGGCCAAGAAGAGGGAGTGGGTGGATTGTTGAGCAGCGGGAGGGAGAAGGGTATAGGGGGTGGTTATTTTTTTGGGGGGGGGGAACCAGGAAAGGGGATAACATTTGAAAGGTAAATAAAGAAAATATCTAATAAAAGAAGAGTTTGTGTTAGGATGTGGGGTCCTGGCTGCCAAATGATAATAAACACTGAACTTTGGCTGTGGCTAGAGGAACAGGGCCAGGCTCTCTGGATCAGCCTGCTACATCCTGTTCTCTCTTCAACGAGCAGCTAGCCAGGAATTGTCCATTATTCTCTCAACCCAAACCAGTTCCATCAAAAACTTTTGGAAGCCCTGTAAAATGGTTTTGAAATGGTAATTTTTGTGATCAGTAGTCAGTACTGTAGAGGGATCCTGCCCACAGACAGTTTCAATTAAATTCCATCTCAGTAGAAGAACATCAAAGGGACAAACTCTTCTAAGCCAGGAACAGGGATTAGGAGTCTTATCCCGTCATTGAGTTTCACTGAAAAAATAACCTGGAAGTTCCCTGGTTTGATATTTACTCTAGAGATCTATTTGACATTGATCCGACTTCCCTCTACTTGGGCTAAGGTGGCTTGGAAGTGCTTAAATGGAACAGTATTAAGACTACTTAAAAACAAACAAGAAAACTGTACCTCAAATCATACCAGCCATTGTCCATTTCACTTGAGGTTCACTCAGTGCTGGCTCTAGTTTGACAGCTTTGTTCACTGCAGGGAAGGGAGTGTGAGACAAGCAGCCACAGTGCACAGCTGTTAGAGGTAATGTGGAAAAGGGTATCAGTGTGCCTTTCTCCATAGGGCTGGTAGTAGAGACTTTAGACTTTGTGGGTCACAATGCAAAACAAGGGTATGCATATACCGTCTAAATAAGTACCTGGACTCTCCCAGGACTGTCATATTGGCACAAGAACAGATCGATCAACCCATGGGCCTATTAAGGGACTCCTCTGGATGCATTGGATTGCCTGTATGATAGAGGCAGCAATAAGAATCAATGAATAAAAACAAGTGATGCTGGAAAACTAAACTTCTGCTTCACCTGACATATAAAGTTGGAGTCCAGCTAGACTGAAGACTTTGCTATGGTTTAGATGATATCCCTCAAAAGCTGATGTGCTCAAGACTTTGTCCCTATGGTGGCACTATGAGGTCTATGGAACCTTATGAGATATGGGGCTCATGGGCAACCTTAGGTCACGATTGGGGAGAGGAGCCATTGAAGGGCATTGTGGGACCTTGGCTTCTTCCTGATCTCTCATGAGGTGGATGGTTCTCTCTGCTATGTGCGCCCAATTGGGATGTGCTACCTTTGAAGACGGTTGAAAGCAATGGGCCATCTGACGCTAGATTGGAGCCGTCAGCATTATGAGTCCAAATAATCCTACCCCATCTCTCTCTCTCTCTCTCTCTCTCTCTCTCTCTTTCTCTCTCTCTGTGTGTGTGTGTGTGTGTGTGTGTGTGTGTGTGTCTTTCTTCGGGATGGCCTGAAACTTACTGTGTAGGCTAGATTGGCCTTGAACTCACAGAGACCCACCTGCCTTTGCCTCCTGAATGCTGGCATTAAAGGTGTGTGTCTCCACGATCTTGTTTCTTTATATGTTAATTATCTAAGACATTTTCTTACGGTAATGTGAGGCCAGTTAATAAACATTTGATGTGTTAGATAATACTATGAAGTTGATAAGAGAAAAGACAGAACACTTATGTACAAGAAGCAAAACCTTCCTCATCAAAAACTTAAAAGCTGGAAACAAATCCTGGCTCCAGACTGGTAGGTCTGGTTGTATCAGATGCAATCAGTGTCACTGATGGGCACTCTGGGTAAAGGTGACAGTGATTGAAGAAGAGAAAATGTTCACCATATGTGCAGTCAACTGACCACACTATTCGAAGAACTCCAGTACAGGCTGGTATCCAGTCGAGCTGAGGTCTGAACCCCGATGGTCATAATTCACCTACATGACACGGTAGTATACCTGCCCACAAGAAAATGAAATGTTCATAAGAAAACGGACAAGAGGCTGGGCGTGGTGGCACACCTTTTAATTCCTGAGCTCGGGAGGCAGAGGCAAGCAGATCTTGTGAGTTCAAGGCCAGCCTGGTCTATATAGCAAGTTCCAAGCCAGCCTAGGCTACACAGAGAGATCCTGTCTAAACAAACAAACTACAAAACAATTTGCTAAAGATGAAATGTCACAGTGGAGGAATGAATTCTAAGTTCACTGGTATCCAGGAGCACGCTAATCACATCAAGATTTCAATCTGGACTATCGAAAAATGGAAGGCGATTCTACCCAGGTTGGAAGAGGTATGGAAATACAAGAACACTTAGAAAACTTTGGTGGACGCATGGAAGGGGCAGAGTTTCTGGAGGAAATTTACTCTGACAAATTGTATTTGCTCATGTTCCGTGGTGGTGGAGATGTTCCACTTGACAACAGCCAAAGGCATTCTAAAGATCCTCAAGGGGAAGTGCAAATTCCATTCAGTGCAGCTTTGGAGGTTTGGGACAGGGGCTGGCAAGGGGCTGGAGGGCACAGGGCATATGGTTGATGTTCTGGTAGGACTTCTGGGCAGTGGCTAGAAACCTTGCATTTATATCCTCTTTTCCATCTGCCTCCCCTTTCTTTCTCTTTCCCTTTCTACTCGGTTTTCCCCCCTCCTCCCAGTCGATTTCACTTTTGAGGGGGAGAGGATGGTCTCACTAGACAGCCTCACTTTGACCACAGCTCATAGTTCAGGTTGTCTTCAAACTCATGATGTATTCCAGTTTGGCCTCAGATTTCTGGTCCTTCTGTCTCAGCTTCCCAAGTCCTGGGATTATAGGCATGAAACGCCATGGATGACATTTTTATTTTGACTTATGACGTCTTCTTCCTTGTTGGCTTATTTGTTAGAAGTCTTTATTTTTCCAGTGGAATGGTTATTCTATGGTTTGAGTACATTCAGACCTTTCTGCTATCTGTCTTTAAGGGATGCTGTACCATCCATCCTTAGACAGAGAGCTTTAAAAAGTCCTTCCAGTCTCCATTCTCCTCCTTTGTTCTCTTTTTTATCACATTTTCCTCTACATATTAAAACAGCTCAATATGTCATTATTATGTGGTTCGAACAGCCGATTGCCCTTTAAGAATATTGGTAAAATAGTCAGACACACCTGTGGCAGCCATAGCTTACTTGCTTTGTACAGGTTCTGGGTTTCATCTGGCATGGTTTTCCCTCCTCCCTAGTGGGCTTCCTTCAGAATCCTGGCTGATGCCAGGTAACTGAGAAGTCAGTTACCATTTTAATACCTTGATGCTAACAAAAGCACCACTTTCTACTGCTTTGCGCTCCTCACTTTGGAAATCATATTTTTCTGTTTTTCTGTGGGCAGGTAATTTTTTAAGTTAGATGTCAAACACCATGGTTGGCTCATTTACATGTCTATCAGCGTTCTTGAACTTTGCTTTGAGAATTTAATTACTTATGAATAACTTGGTTTTATTGGAACTTAATTTTTAATATTTACTAGCTGTGATAAAAAAAAAAGCCATCGGGCATAGGATATTTAACATCACCTTATTACTGGGAATTGCACAGGATTTAATTTGCTTTCATCAATGTATACACTATGTTTGGTCATTATTTAGGTTTGAACAGATATACAATGTTACCAGTGTGGTTTACTTGCTCCTCTTCGTTATAAAAAGAGGAAGTAAAAGAAGATTACTGTCTAGAAAATAGTGGGGAGATGACTTAAAAGAGAGACAAGGGAGTAGAGAAATGGCTCAGTGGTTAAGAGCACTATTGCTCTTCCAGAAGACCCAGGTTTGCTTCTCAGCACCCACAGAGTAGTTCAAAACCATTCATAATGTTAGTTCCAGGGAATCCAGTTCCCTCTTCTGGCCTCTGCAGGCAACATACACCCCTCCCCCCACCCAGGCAAGCACTCATACATTATAAAATAAAAATAATCAAATTTCCCTTGCTTTCTCTCCCCCTCCCTTCCTTCTTTCTTTCCTTCCCTCCTAGTCCTCTTCCCCCCCCCCTTCCTTCAATGAAAGAAGTAATCAACAGCAACTCATCCTGTCAGACCACAGAGTCTGCATGAAGGCTGGAGGTCTCCATGGGGCAATGTGTAGAAGGCTCCTGAGAGACCTGTGGCATACACAACAGTTTTCCCTGAAGAAGCACCCATACCTTTTTCTAGAACTAGAGAGTACTTTTCAGTATGAGAGTCTGGGTTAATTGAGGCTATTGCTCAGCTGACGCTGAGAAGGGGGAGGGAGAGATTGGCTTTTATTATCCTAGGTTCTTTGTAACTGCTGGGTAGACATGGTCGTTCTAGAAGGTGTTAACCAGACTTGCCTGGCTCTGAAGATGGAGAAAGGGGTTGTGAGCCGACAGATGTGCTCAGCCTCAAGAAGCTCTGAAAGGATTAGAGCCCTCAAAAAGGCACTCAGCACAGAAGTCTCCATGTTTTTAAAAACAAAATTCAAAAACTGCCCCCCACCTCCCAAAATCCACCTACAAAGCAGAAAATAAATTGCGGCTACAGTTTGGATCTAGAATGTTTCTTCAATGGCCTGTGTGTTAACAGCTCAGTACCTAGTCCTTAGGAGGTAGGCCCTAGTAGAGGCCTTTAGAGTACTGGGTTTCTACCTCTGAAGAGGAACTGGGGAACCCTGGTCTTTTCTATTCCTTTGCGTGTTTCCCTTGCTTATAAAGTGACTGGTATTGATCAGTAGCATGCTTCCACCCCAGTGAACACACATTACAGGCACAAACAATGGGGCCAACAGAACTTGCACTAACACCTCCAAATGATGAGTTGTGTGCTATGGGGTACATGTGTGTGCATGTGTCCATGCCTGTTCAGAGGCCAGAGGCCACGGATAGAGGACTCTCTTACTGTCCACTTTAGGTTTTGAAACAGGGTCTCTCACTGAGCCTGGGGCTTACCAGTTCAGGTTAAAATGGCTGGCCAGTTGGACCCTGGGGTCCACCTGTCCCTGTCTTCCATCACTGAGATCCACTTGTTCCTGACTCTGTCCCCCATCCTAGAGACCCACCTGTCCTTGTCCTCCAACCCAGAGACCCACCTGTCCCTAGCCCTGTCCTCCATCCCTGAGATCCACCTGTCCCTGTCCTCCATCACTGAGGACAAACACAATCCCTGACCTACTGAATCAGAGTCCCAGTGTAAGAAGATTACCAGTTGCCTTGCACCAGATTGTATTATACACACACAACTGTATAATGTTAACAAACAACACACTGAATTCCCCTGCATGGTATGTCGGCATTACAAGTGACATTGCTCTCCACACACACTCAAGGAGTTGACTTTTTAGAAAGATGATGCTAACAAAGATTGAGAATAGTCCCTGTCAACTCCTCCAAGAAAACTCACATTTTGTTGACTGATAAAAAAATCTGCCATTGAGTTTATGTTAGTGGTAATGATGTATTGTAGTCAAGTCAAATACTGTTTCCTTAAGTAAAACAAGATGTAACTGGTTGTTACCTTGAGGCATCATAGTCACAGAAAGGGTGTCATTCCCAATGAAAGAGATGAATAGCTGAAGCTTTGAGAGGATTTAATATATATTGAGGAAAAAAACAAGGTGTTTCCAAAGTCTAGATGTCTCTCAAGCATAGCCTTATTCACAGCAAATCCAAGTTGTTGGTTTTCCCCCCTCATTTCCTGATAACTTTTACATTATCAGGAAAAATGAGGGAATATTAAGGAGAGTTTATTCCAACTTTAGCTGAGAGTTGTGTTCTTGGAATCTTTAAGGAAATTAGCTAACATCTCAAGGCTTTATGTTCAGAAGATGCAAACTATTGTATGTTTCAGAGACCATCTGATACCCTAGACCTTTGTGAATGCAGCATCTAGGTTGTTGTGAGTTCTGTTGGCCAAGAATAGCTGAGAGCTGTGTGATGTGGTGGAGACAGACTAGCTGAAGCCACTGATAGACCTTAAGCTTGACAACCAGTTCACTAGAAGTTTGGTATTGGGATCAAGAATTCAGATACCACAAAGCTGGTGCCTTTAATTACACGGTGGCAAAACATTTGGCCAAATGGTTGTTGATTACTACACACTGATAAATGCTGTGGAGCAAGAGGACTAAGGAGAAAAATCAACTGTTTTGTTGGCGATTGCTTATTTTCAGCAAGTTCTATCAAAGCAAACATGTAGGCTGGATCCTGCCAAGTGGGAAGTGAATGTTGGGGCAAAAGCACAGCTCTCACTTCCAACCAGATAAGAAAGAGTTTATTCTGAAGCTGGCCAAATAGCTCAGCAGAGAACGGAGCTGACCACCAAGCCTGATGACCTGAGTATAATCCCTAGAACCCTCACTGGAAAGAGAAAATGAACTGCAAAAGATGTCTCTGACCTCCACATACACCCTCCCTCAACAATAAATGTGTGTGCATGGGTGTGTGAGAGAGACAGAGACAGAGAGAAGGGAGAGAGGGAGGGAGTGACAGAGACAAAAGGAAAGGGAGAGGGAGAGGGAGAGGGAGAGGGAGAGGGAGAGGGAGAGGGAGAGGGAGAGGGAGAGGGAGAGATATTATTCTAGAGGCAAATATTAGTGGCCACAGCACAGGAACACACTTTTACACTACGCCAAATACCATATTCTAACAGTTCTATAAATCTTCATAGTATAACAAAGGGTAAACCAAGAGACTTTAAAAACGCGTTGGTGGGACCATCAGGATCTTAGAAAACGCATTGGGTCGCATCAAAGTGGAGGAAACTCTGCTACAGGCCTCAGATGTTGAAAATATAGGCCTGATTTACGTAAAAGTCATAAGCATATTATAGTCACCCACAGAGGCAGGGAATGAAGGATTTAAGGGCTTAAAAGATAGCCAAGAGAGTTTAGCTCCAGATCTACATCATTCTACCTCTCTACAGTGATTGAAGTCTTAATGAGTTAATCTGTCTGTTTGCCTGGGAGCATCAGCTCAGGGGAAGTGAGTGTCACTGAGTCAGGCCTCCCTTGCCTGCAGCCTCACTCCAGCTTGACTTGAGTCCCTGCTTGAGCATCCTGGACTGAAGCAGTCTAAATGATGTCTGTGTAGTGAGGGACTCGGTTTAACAGCAGATGAGGCAGCTGCTGAGGGCTTGTAGGACTGCTGGGGAAGGGGTTAAAGAATGCCTTCACTCCAGTCTGTTGATTTAGACAGCTCAGAAATGGTCACCATTAAACTTAGGAACAGGGAAGGAAAGTAGGTAGGTCACAGACAGCAATGTAGAATATTCCAGAGTATCTAGACTTAAATCCCTATCTATATACATTGTCTATACAGAGAGAGGCTGGGCGTTAAACACAAGCTTCCTTTACATTTTTGGAGAATTTGAATTGCCAAGAAATTTATGCCTGGCCTTTGACTAAACACGAGATGCTGAATCAGAGCCAACAGGAAGTGGGAGTCAACCGTGGAAGATAAGAAATAAGACAGAACCTGGATTCAGAGCCAAGGGTGGAGTGAAAAGAGGACAGCATCACTCACTGTCCTCTCTCGTCCGGGAACACTGGAGAAAGAACAAGGGTTCTGAGTGAGAACAGGGAAAGAGAAATTAGTTCCATCCTCACTGAGCCATATTATATTATGACTGGGGCTGTGTGTGTGTGTGTGTGTGTGTGTGTACACGTGTGTGTGTGTGTGAACACGTGTGTGTGTGTGTGTGTTCATATGTGTGTCTGTGTGTGCATGCTGGTGAACATTTGCATATGTACTTGTGTGCATAGGCCAGATATCAACCTTGCCAGTTCTTTCCCAGAGTCTGTCCACTGTATTTGGAAACCAGGTGTGTCCATTGCCTGGAACCCAGTAGGATAAGCTAGAGGCTGGGCTGACAGCTGGCAAGCTGAGCCCTAGGGAACAGCCTGTCTCCATCTGCTTAGTGCTACTGTTACAATCATGAGACACTATGCTCTACTGAGCTCCACCAAGCTCAACTCCTTTATGTGGATTCTGGGGATCAAACTCAGGACCTCACACTGCACAGCAAGCTCTTCACCAGTTGAGTTGTCGTGCTAGCCCTGGGCCCTTTTTGGTACAGCAGTCAGTCTAGCTGAATACTTTAATGTTTGAAACTGGGACCTTTCCTTCCTCCCTAAAACTATGCTCCCAAGAGACTTGGAGAAATAACAACCCTCTTATTCTATCTTATAGGTCACATTAAAATGTAAACACTTCTTTGGTTCTATCTCCTACCAAATAGACAGCCCCAAACCAAGCATTGCATTTGTGGCTTAGGTTGTTGCTCCCAGGTCACTGAGAATCCTCTGTTTGTCTTCAAATTTTAGTATCACCCCATGGAAGGCCACTAGGCTCATATTTGTAAGTAAAATAAGGTTTGGGTATACTAGTACTACTGATGTTGGGAAGAAACACCTGACAGCAGCCTGGAGCATCTCAGAAAGAACCTGAGCTGGGCAGGTAGCTGGGTTACTAAGGTATTTTCCATGAAAGCCCGAGGACCTCTCTTTGGATCCCCAGCATCCACAGAAGAAGCCTAGTGATGCAAGTCCTGT
This sequence comes from Mus minutoides, assembly GCA_902729485.2. Taxonomy (NCBI): domain Eukaryota; kingdom Metazoa; phylum Chordata; class Mammalia; order Rodentia; family Muridae; genus Mus; species Mus minutoides. The sequence goes on from LR749586.1 coordinate 637,254, forward strand.
AATCCCGGCTCTGGGGAACTCGGAGATCCTGGGGTTGGCTTGCCAGTAAGTCTAGCCACGTTCATAAGCTCTTGGTGAAGAGAGACACTCTTGTTTCAGAAAACTAGGTGGAGAATGAGAGAGGAATACACTTGACATCAACATCTGGCTTCTACATAAACACATGCACAGGTGCACATGCACCTGCATACACATGCATGCACACACACAAACATATGACAATCTTTTTTTTTGTACTTTATTTTATATGATGTCTTTTTTTTAATCGATATTTTCTTTATTTACATTTCAAATGGTATCCCCTTTCCCGGTTGCCCCCTCTGAAAAGCCCCTATCACCTCTCCTCTCCCTTGCTCATCAACCCTCACATTCCTGCTTCCTGGCCCTGGCATTCCCCTACACTGGAGCATAGAGTCTTCACAGGACCAAGGGTCTCTCCTCCCATTGGTGACTGACAAGACCATCCTCTGCTACATATGGGGCTAGAGCCATGGGACCCTCCATGTGGACACTTTGGTTGGTGGTTTAGACCCTGAGAACTCTGGGAGGTACAGGTTGGTTCATATTGTTGTTCCTCCTGTGAGGTTGCAAACCCCTTCAGCTCCTTCAGTCCTTTCTCTAACTCTTCCATTGGGGACCCTGTGCTCAGTCCAATGGTTGACTGAGAGCACCTACTTCTATATTTGTCAGGCACTGTTAGAGTCTCTGTCAGCAAACACTTGTTGGCATCCACAGTAGTGTCTGTTTTTGGTGACTGTATTTGGGATGGATCCCAGGAGGGGCAGTCTCTGAATGGCCTTTCCTTCAATCTCTGTTCTACACTTTGTCTCTGTAACTCCTCCTATGGGTATTTTGTTCCTCCTTCTAAGAAGGACCAAAGTATCCACACTTTTGTCTTACTTCTTCTCAAGCTTCATGTGGTCTGTGAATGGTATCTTGGTTATTTTGAGCTTCTGGGCTAATATCCACTTATCAGTGAGTGCATACTATGTGTGTTCTTTTGTGATTGAATTACCTCATTTAGGATGATATTTTCTAGTTCCAACCATTTTCCTAAGATTTCATGAATTCATTGTTTTTAATAGCTGAGTAGTACTCCACTGTGTATATATATACAACATTTCTGTATCCATTCCTCTGTTGAAGAACATCTGGGTTCTTTCCAGCTTCTGGCTATTATAAATAAGGCTGTTATGAACATAGTTGAACATGTGTCCTAGTTATATGTTGGAGCATCTTTTGGGTATATGCTCAGTAGTGGTCAGCTGGGTCCTCAGGTAATACTATGTCCAGTTTTCTGAGAAACTTCCAGACTGAGTTCCAGAGTGGTAGTACCATCTTGCAATCCCACCAGCAATGAAGGAGTGTTCCTCTTTGTCTATATCTTCACCAGCATCTGCTGTCATCTGAATTTTTGATCTTAGCCATTCTGAGTGGTGTGAGAATCTCAAGGTTGTTTTGATTTGCATTTCCCTGGTGACTAAGGATGTTAAACATTTCTTTAGGTGTTTCTCAGCCATTCAGTATTCCTCACTTGAAAATTCTTTGTTTAGCTCTGTACCCCATTTTTAATAGGGTTATTTGGTTCTCTGGCATCTAACTCCTTGAGTTCTGTGTATATATTGTATATTAGCCCTCTATCAGATGTAGAGCTGGTAAAGATCTTTTCCCAATCTATTGATTGCTGTTTTGTCCTATTGACAGTGTTATTTGCCTTACAAAAGCTTTGCAATTGTATGAGGTCCCATTTGTCAATTCTTGATCTTAGAGCATAGCTATTGGTGTTTTTGTTTTTGTTTTTCAGGTAAATTTCCCCTGTGCCCATGTGCTCCAGGCTCTTCCCCACTTCTTTTCTGTTAGTTTTAGTGTATCTAGTTTTATGTAGAGGTCTTTAATCCACTTGGACTTGAGCTTTGTAGATTAAATAAGAATGGATTGATTTACTTTCTTCTACATACTAACCACCAGTTGAACCAGCACCATTTGTTAAAAATGCTGTCTTTGTCAAAGATCAAGTGACCATAGATGTGTGGGTTCATTTCTGGGTCTTCAATTCTATTCCATTGATCTACCTGCCTGTCACTGTACCAATACCATGCAGTTTTTTTTTTTTTAATCACAACTGCTCTGTAGTATAGCTTGAGGTCAGAGATGTTGAGTCCCACAGAAGTTCTTTTATTGTTGAGAATAGTTTTTGCTAACCTAGGTTTTTGTTATTACAGATGAATTTGCAAATTGCTCTTTCTAAAATGAAGAACTGAGTTGGAATTTTGATAGGGATTGCATTGAATCTATAGATTGCTTTTGGCAAGATGGCCATTTTTACTATATTAATCCTGCCAATTCATGAGCATGGGAGATCTTTTCATCTTCTGAGATCTTCTTTGATTTCTTTCTTCAGAGACTTGTAGTTCTTGTCATACAGATCTTTTACTTGCTTAGTTAGAGCCACACTAAGATATTTTATGTTTTGTGACTATTGTGAAGGGTGTTGTTGCCCTACTTTCTTTCTCAGCCTGTTTATCCTTTGAATAGAGAAAGGCCACTGCTTTGTTTGGGTTAATTTTATATCCAGCCACTTTGCTGAAGTTGTTTATCAGGTTTAGGAGTTCTCTGGTGGAATTTTTGGGGTCAATTAAGTACACTCTCAAATCATCTGCAAGTAGTAATATTTTGACTTCTTCCTTTCCAATTTGCATCCCTTTGATCTCCTTTTGTTGTCTAATTGCCCTAGTTAAGACTTGGAGTACTATATTGAATAGGTAGGGAGAGAGGGGGCAGCCTTGTCTAGTCTCTGATTTTAGTGGGATTGCTTCAAGTCTCTCTCCATTTAGTTTAATGTTGGCAAATGTTTTGCTGTATATTGCTTTTACTATGTTTAGGTATGGGCCTTGAATTCCTGATTTTTCCAAGACTTTTGTCATGAAGGGGTGTTGGACTTTGTCAAATGCTTTCTCAGCATCTAATGAAATAATCATGTGTATTTTTTCCCTTGGAGTTTGTTTATATAGTGGATTACATTGATGGATTTCCATATAATGAACATCCCTGCATTACTGGGATGAAGCCTGCTTGATCATGATTGTTAATGATTTTGATGTGTTCTTGGATTAGGTTTTCAATAATTTTATTGAATATTTTTTGCATTGATATTCATAAGGAATATTAGCCTGAATTTCTCTTTCTTTGTTGGTCCTTTTTGTGGTTTAGGTATCAGAGTAATTGTGGCTCCATGGAACAAATTGGGAGGTGTTCCTTCTGTTTCTATTTTTTGGACTACTTTAAGGAGTATTGGTATTAGGTCTTCTTTGAAGGTCAGGTCTGATAGAACTCTGCACTAAACCCATCTGGTCCTGGGCTTTTTTTTGGTTGGGACACTATTAATGACTGCATTTATTTCTTTAGGGAATATGGGACTGTTTAGATCATTTATTTGATCCTGATTTAACTTTAGTACCTGGTATTTGTCTAGAAAATTGTCTATTTCATCCAGATTTGCTAGTTTTGTTGAGTATAGGGTTTGTTTGTTTGTTTTGTAGGATCTGATGATTGTTTTTGTATTTCCTCAGTTTCAGTTGTTATGTCTCCCTTTTCATTTCTGATTTAGTTAATTAGGATACTGTCTCTGTGCCCTCTAGTGGGTTTATCTATCATGTTGATTTTCTCAAGGAACCAACTCTAGGTTTGGTTGACTCTTTGAATAGTTCTTTTTTCCATTTGGTTGATTTTACCCCTGAGTTTGATTATTTCCTGCTGTCTACTCCTCTTGGGTGAATTTGCTTTTTTTTGTTCTGGAACTTTTAGGTGTTCTGTCAAGCTGCTAGTGTATGCTCTCTCTAGTTTCTTTTGGGGGGCACTCAGAGCTCTGAGTTTTCTTCTTAGAATTGCTTTCATTGTGTTCCATAAGTTTGGTTGTGTTGTGGCTTCATTTTCATTAAACTCTAAAAACTCTCTAATTTCTTTCTTTATTTCTTCCATGACCAAGTTATCCTTGAGTAGAGTGTTGTTCAGCTTCCATGTGTATATATGCTTTCAATTGTTTTTGTTGGTATTTAAAACCAGCCTTACTCCGTGGTGATCTGATAGGATGAATGAGATTATTTCAATCTTTTTGTAGCTGTTGAGGCCTGTTATTTGACCAATTATATGTCAGTTTTGGAGAAGGTACTGTGAGGTGCTAAGACAAAGGTATATTTTTTAGCTTTAGGATAAAATGTTTAACAGATATATGTTAAATTGATTTGGTTTATAACTTCTGTTAATTTCACTGTGTCTCTGTTTAGTTTCTGTTTCCAGGATCTATCCATTGATGAGAGTGAGGTGTTAAAGTCTCCCACTATTACTGTGTGAGGTGCAATGTGTGCTTCGAGCTTTAGTAAAGTTTCTTTTATGAATATGGCCTTGCATTAGGAACATAGATGTTCAGAATTGAGACATTTCTCGGTATATTTTTCCTTTGATGAGTATGAAGCGTTCTTCCTTATCTTTTTTGATAACTTTAGGATGAAAGTCAATTTTATTTTATATTAGAATGGCTACTCCAGCTTTTATTTTATATTAGAATGGCTACTCTCATTTGCTTGGAGAATTGTTTTCCAGCCTTTTACTCTGAGGTAGCATCTGTGTTTGTCACTGATATGGGTTTCCTGTATGCAGCCAAACGTTGGATCCTTTTTAAGTATCCTGTCTGTTAGTCTATGTCTTTTTATTGGGGAATTGAGTCCATTGATTTAAGAGGTATTAGGGAATAGTGATTGTTGCTTCCTGTTATTCTTGTTGTTAGAGGTAGATTTAAGCTAAGATGGCTTATTTTCTTTTTGTTTTGTTAAAAGATTACTTTCTTGACTTTTCTAGGGTGTAGTTTCACTTCATTTGTTGGAGTTTTCCATTTATTATCCTTTAAAGAGCTGGATTTGTTGAAAGACATTGTGTAAATTTGTTTTTATCATGGAATTTCTTGGTCTATCTATGGTAATTGAGAGTTTTGCTGGGCATTGTCGCCTGGGCTGGTATTTGTGTTCTCTTAGGGTCTGTATGATGTCTTCCCAGGATCTTCTGACTTTTATATTCTCTGGTGATAAGTATGGTATAATTCTGATAGGTCTGCCTTTATGTGGTACTTGACCTTTTCCCCTTACTGCTTTTAATATTCTTTCTTTGTTTTGTGCATTTGGTGTTTGGATTATTATGTGACAGGAGGAATTTCTCTTCTGGTCTAATCTATTTGGTGTTCTGCCTGCTTCTTGTATGTTCACCGGCATCTCTTTCTTTACGTTATGGAAGTTTTCTTTTATAATTTTGTTGAAAATATTTACTGGGCCTTTAGGTTGGAAATTTTTGCTGTCTTCTATGCCTATTATCCTTAGGTTTGGTTTTCTCATTGTGTCCTGGATTTCCTGGATGTTCTGGGTTAGGAACGTTTTGTACTTTGCGTTTTCTTTGACTGTTGTGTCAATATTTTTTATGGTATCTTCTGCCCCTGAGATTCTCTGTTCTATTTCTTGCATTCTCTTGGCGATGCTTGCATTCATGACTCCTGATCTCTTTCCTAGGATTTCTATCTCTTGAGTTGTGTCTTGTGATTTTTTTCTCTATTGTTTCTATTTCTATTTTTAAATCCTGGATGGTTTTGTTCAATTCCTTCACATGTTTGGTTGTATTTTCCTGTAATTCTCTAAGGGATTTTTGTGTTCCCTCTTCACAGCCTTCTCCCTTTTTAATCTGTTTTCTCTTGTATTTCTTCAAGGGAGTTATTAATATCCTTCTTAAAATCCTCTATCAGCATCATGAGATGTGATTTTATATCCAAACTTTGCTTTTCAAGTTGTTGTGGGTATCCAGGACTTGCTGTGGTGGAATGATGTGCTGGGTTCTGATGATGCAAAGCAGCGTTGGTTTTTGTTTGTAAGGTTCTTGCCCTTGCCATTGACCATCTGGTAATCTCTGGTGTTAGACAGTCTTGCTGTCTCTGTGTGTCTGTAAGCTTGTGCCAGCACTGTTGGGAGAACAGCTCTCTCCTGGCTGAGCTTGTGTACAGAGCACTGAGGAACAGCCCAAGCTCCAGGTTAGATGGTGACTGGAAGGATCCTGTCCAGCTGCTCCACTGTTTCTGTGCCCTGTGTACTCTTTGCTGGACCTTCCCTGGATAGTTAATGGAGAGAAAGTGGCTATCTCACCTCCCAGCCTGGGAGTGAAAGCACTCCTGGGAGAACAGCTCTTTTCTGTAGGGACCTGTGTACAGCTGACAATCTTTATAAAAGGAATGAAGCAAGGACCTCCTGTAGGGTTCAGGGATGTCTCAGGCAGCTCTAGGTTGGGTGCAATTGAGGAATTACACCTCAGTGATGAAATAGCCCATTACATCTTATTTATAATAATTGGACACAAACATAAAGCTCACTCTGCAATTGGTAAAGAAGTAGCTGTCACTGATTTTAGCTAGAGGACAGACATCATTTTAGATGGCAAAATGATCTTGTGTTTGCAATCTCAGGAGGATGGTGCCTTTTGTTGGTATTTTGTGAGATTATTTATTCCAGATAAGACATTCAGACCAACCATGAGTATCAAGCCAGCTCTTTCAAGTGGAAACTCCTTGATATAGCAGTCAGGCCAGTCCTTAGGTGTCAGCAGCTGCTTTGATCTTTAGAATCGTTGGTCCTGACATTTCTGCAGCTATAGGTAGTTGTCTTGTAGTGGATGTCATATAAGGGTGGGGATCTTTCCTCAAAATCACTCTGCTTCAGCCCTTGTTCCTCTGAGGGTTCATGCTCATGTGGCATCCTTGGGCCTTTGTGACAGTTGTCCACAACCCTCTATGCTCCCTTAGCTGTAATCTACTCCCAGATCACAAAGAATTGTACATCTCTACTGAATCAACCCTCACCTCTTCCCTGTCTTCTTCCTTTACAAAGGGATTGCTCTGTCTGAGGTTTTGAATTTCTTCCTTGGCTTTGAATGTTTTCACTATTTCACATCTCACTTCTACCAAGTGTTTGCTGTTGTAAGGGAGAGGATTTAGGGTGAACTCAAGCTGCCATGTTGACCTTGGAACAACCAAATCTTTTCTGTACCTTTCTCTGGGTTGTGGTTTTTTGAGGTATGGTAGCATTTTCAAGCCTTTTGTGTCTTCAAGAGAGTCCTGTATTGGAAATGTTACTTAACTATATAAGGATGCCCAATGATAGCTTAGTTTGTAAACAATTTTTTGTCTCTTAAATTTTTGCCAATACTAAAAATGAAAAGCTGGGCATGGTAGTCCATGGATGTAGTGGAAGCCACTTAGGAGGCTTTGGTCAGAGAATGACTGAGACCCACCCATCAGGGCAGTTGTGGGGAGGGAGGTATTTCATCACAATTGCTAGGGTTTCTCAATAGTGTTTGCCCTCTTTTACTAAACTACAGCAAGATCATGTTTCATGTGTCCTGAGTTGAACCAATTCAATCTCTTGATATAGGCGCCAGAGTATGGTATTGGGAGCTAGACATCTTTTTCTCTGTATCCAATGGGACTCTAATTACCAAACCTCCCTCACCCTACCCCATCCCTCACCATGTCCTAAAACATGTTGAGCAGAAACATGTGTGTGAAATAGAGAATATGTGTCTCTCCTATGCTCTTCTGGAAAAGAGACTATGGATGGAGGAATTGTGCAACAAGTGTCATGCTCCCATGGTCCTCATAAAGCACTATAGCATGAGAACAAAAGAGCAGGCAGTACTCCTCAGGGCTTGGGATTGCTTCCTGGGAGGCAAAATCCTGAAACTGAGGTTACATTCCTGGCTATAAGTAAGGATCTTGGGTACTGGACTCATGAGATCCCCTCATTCACTCACTGGCAGCCCCACATTTTTAGATACAGAGACATATATTTACGTGCAAGTGCAATCATTTATTGAACAGGAAGAGGAAGAAATTCATGAAGAATTGTTATGTTTGTGTCAAAGAGAAATTTAAAGAAAGTCTTTGATTCGTGATGAGTTATCCTAGGTAACATGCTGGAGAGAACAGAATTGCACTTCTCTGTGAGACAGGATGGAAAGCAGATCACTGGAATTTTTACCAGATGCTGTATGGACAGGAAGGGATAATGTTGGAGTCCTGATGAGAAGTCTCCACTCCACAATGAGTAAGCCCAAAAGAAAGACTACAGAAACTCATTAAGCACTTCTNCCAGATAGTTCCTAGCCAATTTTCAAGCTTTCCTCAAAGATTTCTTGTCAAACTATTTTTATTGTAATTTGGGTGCACAATGCTAATACTTTTGGAAGGGCCTCTCCATGACCACCAACCCCCTCCTTGCTCTCATTGAAGATTGCCCACCTGGAGGCTCAGGCCATTCTTCATTCTCGGGCCTCAAGGCAGCGATCTGCAGTGAGAGAACAAGAAGATGTTCAGGTACCAGGTCCACTTTATTTCTCAAAGAGAAAGGATAGGACTATCCAGTGCTCAACAAATGACTGGTAGCCAACTGGGTTTGTTTCCTCTATGATAAAATATTCAGGAGAAGAAAAATAAATGAATCCTGACTTACTGGCATTGGTTAGGTCAATGATATTTTCTTTAATGATTCCATGCTTCTTGCATAATTTCACAAACTTTTCCTTGATGTCTGAACTCAAATCTGGTTCTCGGCCTGTGAGAAGAGCAACAGTGAGTGTAGCAGCTGTATCGTGTGCATTGACCACAGCCTGAGTGAGGGGACAGGGGCTTCCCCATAAGGTAGTAAAATGGTTGGCAACATGATTGACAGACATTGGTATGATCTATCCTGGATTTGGCATCCATAGAAATACTCCTGTCACACTGAGAGATTAAAAAGTGTTTCCATCACTATGCGTGAGGGATGATGAAGGTGACCATCAATCTTCAGGAGGTGAGAAAGAGGCAGGACCAAGCTGGGAAGACCGTATTAAAGCTAGAGGTTCTTTCTTCTTTTCCCACCCCAAGTTCAGTGTCTGTGTGAAAGTACTTTACCATAGAGCTCCATCAGCTGGAAGGTTTCCCCATCTTTTTCGTTAATGAGATGAAACATAATATAATTATCATAGTCTGTTTTAAGTATAGTAAATGTATTGAATCCATCATCTGTAGAGGAAATGGACACAGCTCAGAAATTCTCTGTTCTGCAGGAAATGATGGATACCCTTTTCCTTTCTTCCACAAACATAAAATCATAACAATACATATCCTGAAACAGATGGGTGAAGTGTCTGATGCTTTCTGTCTGTAGCTTTGTGAACTCCAAGAAGTAACTTCTAAGAAAAGGGACCCTGAGAAATCCATACCACTAGTGAACAGTCAGCCACAGGATCACCACTCTCTCTTCCTCTCCTAGCCTTACCAACCTCCCTCAGCAGCTTCAAGAAACATGTTTCTATCTTTTCTAAACTTGCTGTATCAAATATCTGCTTCTACACCCTGAGCGATGTGTACCTGTGCTAGCCACCAGGCAGTATCAGATAGATTCCATCTCCTCCTATATGTGCCACTTGCCTGCCACAGGGTGTTAGCTATTACATGGTACCGATTTGACTAGTAGTTGCAAGTTCCTGAGTTCAAACTCCAGCAACACACACACACACACACACACACACACACACAAATCCACCCACACACACAAGCACACACTAAAGGTATTATTGTTTACTAATCATCTTGTGGATAGATATATAGACATTTTATATACTCACACGTTACAGAATATTCACCAGCCTTTTCTGTTTTGTCAGCAACCAAAGTCATTTCGGAGCACTCTCCATCTATACTGTAAAACAGAGTGACCTGGTGTGTAAGGTATTTTGATCTGGCTGTTTATTGACCCACTAAATTATACATATATCCAGTTTCTGATTCCATTTGACTGTTCAATATTTTTGTAAAATTAGCCATAGGCTTTTTTTTTTACATTATTTCCTTTATATTGGATGCTTTAGCAATTACAATTTTGGCTATTATTTAAGAAAAAGAAAACATCAATCACTTCTCCTTGTTATTACAACTGCAACTACTTCCAAATTTTACCAGCGCCATGCTTCAGCCAGTGGTGTAGATTATCAGCCAGATTACCACCATCTGCCTCAAATTAGCACTCTGTAATGTTGCCTGAGGTGGCTCCCAGATCCACAGAGGAGAATTATTACTCTCATCTTTACTGCAGGAAAATGGAAGTAGAAAGGGGTGGATTTTTTTTGGACTAACAACTAGTAATAAAAATTTAATTCATGATCACATAATCTTAACTTATGATAATTAATGTGGTTTCAGAAGTGTCGCTGTACTTTCCTTATTGAACTCATAGTGAATTAATACCTGTCACCAACTCTTTTCTCTGACTTTTGAAAAACCCCTGGTTATGAGATCTTGGTTCAGTGTCACATGGAACATTTTAGTTTTGGATACAGACTCAGTATGTGTGGTCACATGTGCATACTGAGAGGCATCTTTCCCCCATTCCCATGTGTTTGTAGGCATGAGACCATACCAGGTTTACATTTCCTCTTTTTCAGCTAGGCGCATTTCACTTACACCGTATGGAATTTAAAAGCCAAGGAATTCTTCAAGACATGGATGTTGTCCACAAAAACTCTCATGCTGCCATTCTCTTCTATCTTTTCTATTTTGTCAGAGGCCAGGAGAATAGAAAACCATTTCCCATTAATCTGTAATAGATAAGCAAATGGTTAAGGGAGAAGGAACAAGGATACCACATGCACATGTTCCTACTTGAACTCCAGATTATGGGTTAGGACCTGATCATACACAGGGGTAGATCTCATGCCAGTTGTCACAATATTTAGCATACTGTCCCTGCCTCTCAGTGAGAACAGAAGTCCCCAGTAATTATTAGATATGAATATCCCCTCTTACGTCAAACTCTGGAGTCATTCATTTGTCTAATAGATTGGGGCGCTATACCCATCCCCTCAAAGGACCTACTGGTCTTCAAGAGTTCCCCAAGCACATTCTGAATCAAAAGTTACTATTCATTGATTTTACCTTTTCTACATTTAAGTTCTGTTTCTCAGAACTAGCTTCTTCTGCTTGGACACAGACCAGGGTCAGTCCCAAACACAGCAGCAGTAGCATCTTCATTTTGGTAGGGAATAGAATTGTCTGTCTGTCAGGACCACGTCTTTCTGGTGATGGTGCCTACACTCCACTCCCCAGCTCCTTTGAGTGTCCTTATATACGCTCTGGGTTCAGTGGGGGTTTTTTTTTCTTCCCGTATAGGTCTGCTCTACATCTGTCAACTTTGTGCAATGTTTTCTCACTTATTGATGAGAGGCCAAGGATTGTTCCTGCCCTTTGCAAACTTGGCAATCTCATCACCCATGGATTGATATAGTAGTCTTACATTTCTCAAAACCTATTCCCAAGGAAACAGTGGGTGTTCAAGAGAGCTGCCATCTGGAGCTAGATGCAACTTTTAATCTGGTTTGGAATCAGAAAGCCAGTTTTGGAGGGGTGGGGACTGAACTGGAAGGTCAAACATGTAGAAAATCTTTGCTTTAAGACTTGAGTATGGAAGAAGGTGAGTTACTTGAGTTTTGCAAATGATTCATTTATATTGAATGTGTATGAGGATTGGTTTTGCGTGTGTACCTGAGTACTATGCACAGGCCTGGTGCAGTGTAGGTCAGAAGAAGGAGTCAGATTCTTCGAAACCTGTTTTTGCTGAGGACTTAGGTTCAATTACCAGCACTCACATGGCATTCCAAAACTGACTCTAATTTCAGTAACAAGAAACCACCTACTTTCTTTTGATGCCTGTGTCCCCCTGTACACATTTGGTGCATATAAACTCATTCAGGCACGTACACTTAAAATAGTAAATCTTAATTTAAAAAATTATCAAGAAAAGCCTTCCAAGGCTAAGCTAATAGCCACCCAAAAGGCTTCAACCTTTGTACAGATAGCACTGACCTCAGAATCCAAACTGTTGTCAGTAGCCAGGTGGCATCAACTGTTTACCTTCAAGAACATTGGACTTCAACTGACTGGACATAATATCATCAGTCATGAAAAATACAAGTATTGTGCAAACTGATATTTGCTGATGGAGGTCCAAGTACAAATCATGTCAAAATTCATGCCTCCAAAGAAATACAGTTACAATGGGAACATATTTTTTATCAGTAGACATTTCATTTACCCTGGAACTAGAAACATAAACTAGTGTTTGATGTGGACAAATAAAGAATTCAAGAAGGAGATAAGTACTCGATATGCTTTATTTTTAATTTGCATCAGCTTTATATGGCATGTACTATTTTATTCTTCTTACCATAGGATTAGTTAAGACTCAGAAAGATTAAGTAAATGTATAAGGTCATATAGTCAGTCAATGTGAGAACATAGATTTAAACCCAAGAATCTCTAACTCAGGAGCCTTGGTTCTTATTGACTCCACTACACAGGTCAGGATGTTTTTCCCATGAAGGGTTGATGGTTAATTAAGAGAAAGAGGAATAAACAGTGCTGTAGAGCTCCAGACATGTTGGACTGTAGGTACTAACAAAGAAACTGCACATGGGTTTCTTTAAAATATGGAGGAGTTGGTGTGGCCTGAGACTGAATGAGGCATGACAACTGGCTCTCTCTTGGTCTACAAGTGTTTGGTGGATGCTCTACTAGGGGATTATCACCTTATTCCCTCCTCTTCCTCTTCTTCTTCCTCCTCCTCTTTCCCCTCTTCACACCTTCTTCCTTTTTTGGTTGATTACGGTGTCTGCAAGCATGTGCACATGCTTGTGCCTTTGCTAGTATATGCAGAAGTCAGCACAGGACACCAGTTGTCTCCCTCTATCACTTTTTACTTTCATCCCCTTGAGACAGGGTCTCCCTCTGAATCTGGGAATTAGTGTGTTTCAGATAGGCTGGCTGGCCAGTAAGTCTCAACAATTCTCCAGTCTCCACCATCTCCCCAGTGGTGGGGTAAAAAGCAGCCATGACCAGGTTTTTAATGTGAGCTCTGTACTAACTTGAACTTATACTGAGGTTCTGAATGGTCTTAGACCTGTGGCAGTCCTCCTGCTCCAGCCTCCTGAAGGTTGGGAGTATTGGTTGTAGCACCTCATCAGGATGTGGATTATTCCTTTTCTAGTAATGAACTAGAAGATGTTTCTACAGCAGAAAGCAATAATGAGTCCCTTCCACTCCTGACTTCAGCTCAGGCATCTTCCCTGTCACTAAGCATGTTAACATTCCTCAGCATGTCTAGACTGTTTATGTGACTGAAAAGTGAAGAAGTCACGAAATGACTAGATAAAGTGTATGGGTAAAGGGTTTAAGGACTTTAAGTATAACCAACTAACACCCCAGTTGTAACTATCTAGCATTTCTGAATCTGACTAATAGGAAAATGATTTAATGACCTTGACCTGAGTCTCACCCTCAACTAATTGAACAAATAACTCATTCAGAAAGTATGTGGACACGTTCAAGCCACTTATATGATGTCAAGGTGTATTTGGGGCCAAGAAGAACATCACTGAAAACAGGCTTATTTGATTCATGTCCCAGAGAGGAAATATTCTGTGGTCTCTCTATCAGCCAGAAGGATAGTACAGACTGCTGACCCTGGCTCAACATCAGTTCTGAAACACCTGCTGTGTCAGAGTCAGAATGTGACCCCTGTGACCCCCTTCCAGCTTTGAGCTGGCTGAACAAGTCTCTGACCCTGGAGTCACCTACCTTTCTTTGCTACAATTATAAGTTCCCATCAGAGAACTAAGAACTGCCCACCTGCTGAGCTGCTGAGGAGGCTACTTTGCAACTCAATCTAACTGAATCTAGCAACAGAACCCAGCCCAAACAAAGGATAGGTCCTTGGATTTTCCCATATATACTCAGTGCCATCCATTAAAGATTGAGCCTTTATCAGGGAACTTTGTCTTGGTTCCTTATTTCTCTCGCTTTCCTTTCCATTTACCCCCAGTTTTCCTTTCAGGAACCCGTGGCTGCTGTTGGTAAGTTGGCAGCAGAACAAGAGACCTGAATACAGAAAGACCGATTGAGGGACTCCTCAGAAATCGGAAGATGGTATCCTGCACAGTAAGCAACATACAGCATCAATATTAGTGATTTAAGTTTCATCTTTTGAAGGCTGTTGATTGTAAGGGTCCAAAAAGGATATAGGCTAGAGTGAATAAGTGTCGGTTCAACACTGATATGAATTAAAGAGTTTTACTGTGGCAAACGGGATTGGAAAATTCTAAACATCCATTTGTCCACAGTCAAGAACTGCATCAGCAAAGAGGAGTAGGGCTTACAATAATGAAATAAAATAAAATAAAATGAGTAGCCAGGCAGTGGTGGCACACACCTTTAATTCCAGCACTTGGGAGGCAAAGGCAGGCAGATTTCTGAGTTTGAGGGCAGCCTGGTCTACAGAGTGAGTTCCAGGACAGCCAGGGCTCCACAGAGAAACCATGTCTCCAAAAACAACAACAAAAGAACAAGATTAAAATACACACACAAAATAGGGATATGCTAAATATACAAATGACATGAGAAAGAGAAAGAGATCAAGAGAGAACGAAAAAGGGATTTCAGAGCTCTCCCAGGGACAGAAGAACAACAGCAGACATCCTGCTATCTCTCTGGTCCCTACAGGAGACAGCCTTAGTTCTGGTAGCATCAAGTTTTCTACCCTCTCTGTATTGTTTGTGTTTGGTGGACCAATCTCTCCACATGTTAAGTCATGTCTGTTTTTGTTTCGTAGTGTTAATGACTGTTGTTCTATGTTTCATGTTGAAAAGAAAAAAAGTGGTTAAAACTTTACCTGCTGGCTATCCATCTCTTGATTCAGTCTCAATTTGCACAGCAGAGGCTGATTTAAATTGTCTGTCACCATCATCCAGAAGTCAAGCACAGCTGAAGAGGCCCTGCTGAAAAGGTGTTTTTAAGAGGAGCCAGCACCAGCTGCTTCTTAGTTCTAAGGCAAATAAACTAATAGTTGTTTTTTCCTAGAAAAATCTCTGCAATTGTGTTTATTGGGTTCAGCAAATGACAAAGTGCTTTTTTGTTGTTGTTGTTGAAATTATACATAGAAAAGTAAAAATTCTTTGGTCTAAATTTGTAAGATTCCTGTAGCTGCTTCATTTGGTTTCTGTTTGGTCTTAATGGTATAAACATGCTCTGCATATCTTGGTCATAAGAGTATTGACTTATAATTTATTGGGTATGATGTAAAAAGTGTAACACTTGTAATAAGAAAGTTAGCTTAAAACTGGTAACTCAGGGTAGTAGTCATTTTAAACAACAACATATGGTATGAACCAGCCCAGGAAATCAGGCCACTATATATACTTATTTCTAAATTGGGATAATTTTTTATGTGATTCTTATCCCAGAAACTAGGCTTATACGAGATAAGATTTAAAACAATGTCTCTTCAATGAAGCATTAAAAGTTGAACTGTCATGCATTCATACATAAGAATTGTTAGCCAAACTTATTAACATGAAAGCATGTTATTGATTTTAAAGATAATTGATTGTTTAAAATTGTATTTTGCTTTCCAAAAGTTATGTTCATGCTCTAATATTGAAAAGAAACTAAAAAATTATGGTTAATGTTCCATTGCCTGAAGTTTGCAGTTTGATTACAAGCTCAGGATTCTTTTTTTTTTTTTTTCTGAGACAGGTTTTCTCTGTGTAGCTCTGGCAGTCCTGGAATTCACTTTGTAGAGCAGCCTGGACTCAAACACAGAAATCTGCCTGACTCTGCCTCCCCAGTCCTGGGATTAAAGGTGTGTGCCACCACACCAGGATTCTTAACTCACTCATATTTTGTAATTAGGATGTTTACAAGAGTAATAAATATTAAAACCATCTGTGGCCAGTATGGACCTGCTGCCCCTTTTACACAAGCTTTATTGGATACAGTAGTAGAAGCAAAATTTAACCCCCCAAGATTGGAAAGGAGAGCTCTGTGAGTATTTATTTGGTATCATACAGTCTCCTGATTAACATTTTTAGGATTTTGTGGATACTTTACTAAAAACAGCTAGCAGAATTTCTGGAGATTTTCAAGCAGGGGCTCCTTTTATTCCCCCCTCACAATTGTCTTATGAGAATGCTAATGTAGCTCTCTGTGGCCATTCAGCCATATGAAGCAAGGACAGACTTATCTGGATAATTTCGTTCTTGTGCAGAAATTGGACTCTCATACAATCAGTGTTGGCATATTGTTGCTGCCTTGCAGGGGATTACAGTACTTATAATCAATGTTTACACAACACTAAGGTTATAAGGAATGTGTTAAGTATAAATTATCTTAGGAAAAAACTTAGAGACATAGATAGACAGTAGAATTGCTCCCCTGGAAGCTTTTTGCTGCAGGATGGTCAGGTCGTTATTGGGCCAGAGCTCCAGAAAAAGGCTCAGATTAAGAAATATTTACATTTGAGTCAATGAAAAGCTCAGAGCAGCTTTAGCAAGGCTTGTGTGGCATTTCTTTTGTTTTGCAAACCCTGCCTAGGGAAGTTGTTGGGGCCTCACCTCTCCTTGCTTTTAGGAAATAATTTTAAAGCCAAAACATTATTATTACAGGCCTATGCAGGTGTTGTTCAAAATAAAGTTTAAACTTAAGATTTATGATAGGTCAGTGAGGCTGTGGAACTTCTAAGGGCATTACAATCTGGCTTGCCCACTCCATGTAGAATTATTATGGATTTGGAAGGTTGTACTTTCCTTTGAATCCTGATAATTGTGAAGGGTTTGCTTCTAGTGAGCTTGTGATCATTGGAAAGTTTTGCCTCTAGGTATGTCTAATAGCCTGACATTATGTAAAAGAAAAAACATAATAATTTTTTTGTCTCTGCCTCAATACAAGGAACTAGAACGTTAAATCTCTCAGTTTATGTTGTTTATTATATGGAAAGTATTTTATTAACTATTCCCTCTTAAGGGAAATTTACTATAAACATTTGCTCTTAAATAATAAGCTTGAAAATTTTTGGAGTAGTTTTGCTCCAGAAAAGATTCAAAAGGCAATATCTTTTTAAATATGTGGGGCCTCAGTTATATCCTAGAAAAATTGTGGTACAGAAAATTCAAGAAAGAAAAGGTGATTTGCTTACTTCAAATTATTTTCAAAAGCTTCCAGGAGATGTTAATTGGCTAAGACCTCACCATAAGCTCACCACAGGAGGACTTAAACCTTTGTTGGATGTTATCAGGGGAGATGCAAATTAACTAGTGAGAGACAAATAGCTTTGCAGAAAATAGAGAAAGGTTCTCTAATCAATTGTTATCAATTGTAATTAATGGTAGTCAAATGTTAGTTGCTTATTTTAGTTATTGTTATTCAATGATCCCACAGCAATTCTTTGGTAAAGGGAGTATTAATGTGAAATCATCTTTCTTCATTTCCAAGTAAAGTTTTAACAACCTGTAATGAAGGTGTTGTGGTGTTAATAAAAATTTATAGGATAAAATCATGCAGGTGTTTTAGAAAAAAAAAATGTCTTAAAACCCTGACAAGACATCTATTCCTTGTTTCGAACAGCAATTAAATATTTTTTTCAGAATATTGATATTTGGCCTATTGCATAGTAAACTTTTAGGGAAATTAATAATCATTACCCAAAGACATGTTAAAATTTGTGTCTACTCATGGTTTTGTATTTCCTGTCTTTTATGTATGCATCTCATAAAGAATATATCTACTGTATTTTATAAACAGCCCTTCTATGGGAAAGAAGTATATGTGATTGGAACACATGTTTGTTCTTTTGAGTTTCCTCCTGCTTCAGCACAGATAATTGAATTATGTGCTGCAGCCAGCGTTTTGAAATGTTGAACAAAATTTAAGCTTTAATTTGTATACTGATAGTCAATATATATATTGGCTTACATTTCCTTGAAATTGTTTCTTTTTTGGATACTGCTACTTCTCAAATTTTGCAACTGTTTATGCATATACAACTCAAGTTAAGATAAAATATTGTTCCTTGAAAGGACTGTCCTTTGAGTTTTAAGAACTCATCCTAGACTTCCCAGACAAGACCCCTTAAGGCGATGCTACTGTAGATTTATATCTTAGACAGATAATAGGCCTTACCCAAGAACAATTAGCTATATAATCTCATATTTTACATCATCAAAATAGTAATGGCTTGAGATAACAATTTGGTATTTTTAGAGAATGTGCATGTCAAATTTAAAGACTTGTTCTTAGAGACCTCAATTTCTATCTGATCCACATAATGGTGTTAAAATCTCAAGGACTCATATTTAATCAATTATTGTAAATGGATATTCATATTTCTGATCTTAGGAAAATAAAATATGTACATGTGACTATTGACACCTTTTCATACTTTCTGTTTGCAATTGCGTTAACAAGAGAAGCAACTATTAATGTAATTAGTCATGGCCTACATTAATTTTTTTATGCTTGGTGTTCAAAATCAGATTAAAACAGAAAATGGAACTGGCTATGACAGTCAAGCGTCTGAGATGTTTTGTTAACAATTTAATGTTACCCATGTTACTGGGATTTTATATAATTCTCAAGGACAAGGCATTGTTGAACTTTAAAACAATATCTTCTTAAAAAAGAAAAGAGGGGGATATTATATCCCCATGCTCATTATTTAAATCACAGTTTTTATTTTTAAAATATTGAAATTTGGATGCCAAGGAACTCTTTGCTGAGTGTCTACAGCATCCTACAGCTAGGCCTAAGTGAGATGGAAGGATCCACTTATTGGCATATGGCATGGTCCTGACCAGGTATTTAATATGGGGAAGAGGGCATGTTTGTGTTTTTTCTGCAGAATGCTGCAGGAGCTTGTTAGCTGCCGGAGTGATTGGTATGACATTGTTACACCAAAGGAAAATGCTGACCTGTGAGCTTGCTGAGTGCCCTGACAATGGTGACAGGAAAGCTGTATTGGCCATATGTTCTTTACCTACCTTTGCTTCCCTATGTCCCAGATTAGACAAGCTAAGCTCCCTTGCTTCAAGCTTTTACATCTTGTAGGACAGAGAACATAGAGACTGTGTAATCTGACTTAGAACAAGTAATGAATATGAGAAGTTATAATGACTCTTCTCTTTCCTTTAATGTGACCACTTATTCTGACTCAATGATAGACTGACTGGTCTAGAAATAAATCCAATTATGGTTTTTTTGTTTTTTTGTTTTTTGAGACAGGGTTTCTCTGTATAGCCCTGGCTGTCCTGGAACTTACTTACTTTGTAGACCAGGCTGGCCTCGAACTCAGAAATCCACCTGCCTCTGCCTCCCGAGTGCTGGGATTAAAGGTGTGTGCCACCATGCCTGGCTGGATATTCCACTTATGAAGTTAGATAAAACAAACAAACAAACAAACAAACAAAAAACTGTATTGACCAGCTTACCTGGCTCTTACCACTATTTACCTGATAAGTAACAGTTTTTTTCTGTTGATTCTCAAAGCCACCTCCTGCACACTAGGAGTCCAGACCTAGGGACTGATAGTTGCTAATTTGCAACTGAATGCAGTGCCTGGGACATCCCCATAAACAACTTTAATCCTGTTCCTTTTAACTTTTGACTTTGTATTTTAAGCAGGTTGGTTACCTCTATACATTCTCACCTTCAGCAAAGCTCAGATATGGCAGTTATACATCCCTATGAAGAGATGCATTGAGCGCATATTGTGACTTTGGTGTGAATGGTAAAAAGTTGTGCTTTGAGGTTCAGTAGCCAAAGATGGCCTACTGATGATTCTATGACTCTTATCAACCGAAGACAGAGCCATGTGCCAAAAAAGGCCTTGTTTGATCATTATAAACACTAAAAGGCCATGCTTGTGCAAATAAACACAAACAAACTGCACGTGTTCCCCAGGATGGGTCAGAAGGAGTACAGACATTCAGACCCAAGGCAGGCACAACCACCAGCCACCATAGTTATCAGATAAGGCCATGGAGCATAAGTAATTTCATGCCTCACTCCAGCTTATTTTTAATAAATAAACAGGGTCCACAGGAACAGGGAGCGCCCTACCCCAAGTCTTAAACTGGCTAAACAAGTCTCTGACACTGGAGCCAGGCATCTGTCTCTGCTACATTTACATCTTCCTGTCAGAGAACTGAGACCTGCCAGCCCACTTAGCTGCTGAAGAGCCTACTTTGCAACTCAATCCAGCTGAAACAAGCACCGGAACCCAGCTGAAACAAAGGGATGGGTCCTAGGGTTTTCCTATATATATTCATTGACATACATTAAAGGCTNTGAACACAGTCTTCTTGACCTTCTTCTTGAGGTCTTGAGTCCTCTCCCCAATAGGTATCTGTCATAGGAACATTTCAATACAATGACATTTAACTCAGGGGAATCTGTAATCTGAGGCCAAGAACAATGTGTACACACTACAAATGCTCAGAAAGGTCAGCACCTTGGCAGGCACAGAGTTAGCATTCAGTCACTAAATGTTGAACAAGGGAAAGCAGGATGGCAAGGTGGAGGGAGAGGCCCTTGAGAAGACTCCTGGTTAAAAGCACTTGCCTGTTCTTTCAGAGGACATGGGCTAAATTCCTACCAGTGACAGGGTGGCTCACAGGAATCCATAACTCTAGTTCCAGGGAACCTGACACCCTAGGTGTGTACTGCATGCATGTGATGCACAGACATGTGCAAGCAAAACACTCACAGGCATAAAATAATCTATTACATTTCGAAAGAATTAACCAGACCAACAGGAAGTGGTCAGAGAGCCTTCTAGGGCATGGAGAGTGTAAACACAAGCAAAGGCCATGACAAATAGGAGCACAAGTAGTTCAGAGAGCCAAAGGAAACCTTGCAGGAGCACAGTGAGCACAGGAGTTACAAAGTGCATCCAGGCTAGAAAGGGGGTTGTGTCAGTTTGCTGGGACTGCCCTCATGAAATCATGCAAACAGACGACTTCAATAGTAATAATTTAACTTTCCCATTCCTAGCAGCTAGAACTCTGAGAGCCAGGTGTTCAATGGGGCTTGCTTCTTCTGAGATCTTCCTCATTGGTTTAATCATAGGCAGCTGCCTTCTGGGGTCTTCAGGAAGTATCCCCTCTGACCCAGCCTATGTCCTCGTCTTTCCTTTCCTTTTTTTTTTTTTCCTAGACAGGGTTTCTCTGTATAGCCCTGGCTATCGTGGAACTCACTTTGTAAACCAGGCTGGCCTCGATCTCAGAAATCTGCCTGCCTCTGTCTCCCGAGTGCTGGGATTAAAGGCCTGCACCACCACACCCGGCCTAGTCTTTCCTTTTAAGCACACTGGTCATATTATCTTAGGGTTCACCCTAATGACCTCATCTTACCATAATTACACTGAATCACACCCTTGGACACTGGGTAAAGCTTCCAATGTGTATTTTTTGGTGGGCACAGTTCACCCCATATCAGCTCATGTGGGCCCATGAGGAGCTTGGTAGGGGTTTGTTTCCATGTATATGGGAAGGAACTGAAGCATTTTAGAACTACAGTAGGAACATGCACAGAGGTGGGCTTTCAAAATTCATCTGGCTGTATTTAGAAAACAAATGAGGAAAGGAAGGCAGGGGAAGAGAGAAATAAGTTGTTATCAGCAGTTCTCAACCTGTGGGTCATGACCCCACAGGGGGTTATCAATTCGAGGGTCTTGACCCCACGGGGGTCACATGTCCTATAATCTGCATATCAGATTTACACTGAAAGTCATAACAGCAGCAAAATGACCGTTATGAAGTATTGAGAAAATAATTTTATGGTTGGAGGTCACCACAACATACAGAAGCTGTATTAAAGGATCACAGCATGGGGAAGGTTGAGAACCTCTAGGCTAATAGATAGATCATCATGGAAGTGACTGAATCATGCAGGTAAGAGATCATGTAAGCTTACTCTCAAGATAGCTGGAATGAGAGAGACATTTATAGAGAAACTACATGGTGTTTTGAAAATGTGAACTTCCAAGAACAAACTGGTATTTTCTGTATCTGTATGTCTTAGTGAGGGTTTCTATTCCTGCACAAACATCATGACCAAGAAGCAGGTTGGGGAGGAAAGGGTTTATTCGGCTTACACTTCCATACAGCTGTTCATCACCAAAGGAAGTCAGGACTGGAACTCAAGCAGTTCAGAAAGCAGGAGCTGATGCAGAGGCCATGGAGGGATGTTCCTTACTGGCTTTCTTCCCCTGGCTTGCTCAGCCTGCTCTCTTATAGAACCCAAGACTGCCAGCCCAGAGATGGTCCCACCCACAAGGGGCCCTTGATCACTAATTGAGAAAATGCCTCACAGCTAGATCTCATGGAGGCATTTCCCCAACTGACACTCCTTTCTCTGTGATCACCCAGCTCTGTCAAGTTGACACAAAAACTAGCCAGTACACTGTATATAGATAAATGTTAGAGTTATTGTGATTAATATCATGACCAAAAGCAACCTGAGGAGGAAAGGATTTATTTTAGCTTACAGTCCATCATGAGGGGATATGAGGGTGTGGGGCAGGGGGAGGGGAACTCTATGTGAGAACTCAGAGGCAGGAACTAAAGCAGAGACCTTAGGGGAATGTTGCTTCCTGACTCATTCCTTGTGGATTGTAAGCCTACCTTCTTATATAACTCATTACCACCTGCCCAGGGTGGTATTTCTATAGGGAGTTGGACCCTCCTGAATAAGTTTGATGGAGGCATTTTCTCACTTGAGGGTGCCTCTTTCCAAATAACTCTAGCCTTTTTCAAGTTGAAACAAAAACAAAAATAAAATCAATGACCCAGGAAAATTACTAAAAATAGTTAAGACAAAACAAAAAAACAATCAAACAAAAAGCAACTCTCCATGAGAAACAATAAAATTACAGCCTCTGCCTAATGTTTTGAAACCTGATGACTGTATCTCTATGTACAAGTGGGTATGAAGGCATCTGATGTACTGTTGACTGATATATACAGATCCTGGATGCATGAGAGTTGCCACTATGATACACACATAAAGATGCTGTTTTGAACTTTTGTGATGTAGGCACGTCTGGCTTCTGTCTTTCTTTTCTTCTTCTTTCTTCATTACTCACAATTTTCTGTGTGTCATGTTGCAAATAGCTATATATATTATGCTCAGGACTTCCCCTTGGCCTGCATTGAATGGAACCCTATATAACTGCATTTTATAGTGTCTAAAATGCCTGTGCTGGCAGTTCATACAGTTCCCCTCAATGGTGGTGAACCTTCTGTGGATGTAAATTCTTTTTTATCTGAAGCATGATAAGTGGTTTTAAATATCAGAATGTAAAATACATTAGCCATGGATGTGAAAACCTTAAAACTGAAAGCCCAAAGAAGTGTTTAGGGCTGTAGAGGTGCCTCAGTCTTAATACTATCTCCAGACAATGCTTCCAGGGGACCAGCAGCCATGTCAAGCAGCTCACAACTTCCTGTCAGCCAAGTGGTTCTGTCAGGCCTCCACATGCACCTGCACACAAAGACACACACACACACACACACACACACACACACACACACACACACACATATTAATCTTTTAAAAAAACAGCATAAGAAATGGTAAAATTGGGCTTCTTATATGTTTCTATGTGGATTATACTGCAATAATTGGCTTTATCCCTTGTAATTAATTTGATAAACAGTAATTCACAATTATTTTCATTGTTTAAACCAATTGGCAATTAGTTTTCTGAAGAGATGACCACTTTGATTTTATTTAATAGCAAAGAAAAATTAAATAGTTTTTGAATGACTATAGGGAATGGACCTGCTTGAAATGGATATTTAAAAAGAATCAAACAAATCCAATACTCAAATACACTATAAATCTATTGTCAGACATTTGTTTATAAATACCAAAATAACTAAATAAGCTCTGTAGTGCAGAGAAGTTCCAGGTGTCTGACATTCCATGCTACTTGGTTGTGGTGCTCAGCTTAATTGCACGCAGTTTAATCCATCCACTAGGCAGTAAAATTTAATTAGATATATAAAGACATGAAGGGTACCTGTCAAATACTACTGACAAGATAAGGACTGAAACTCTGGAGATGATAGGACAGACCCAGCAACCACGCCATGGCCTCTGTAACTACGCATGCGTAGCTCTGTTAAGCTCATCTATGTCTGAAAGAGTAAGAACTGAACCTCAGTAGACACCTGGACTCTGATGAAGCTCAAGAAATTGGTGTTGAGCACTCACAGTGCAAGTGCAGCACGGGCACGGTTGCCCCCTACTGGCCAAGATGACTGTTGCGCTGTCTCCTACAGCCTCACTGCAGGGGCTTCCTTTTTTGTGCCTGTTAGGTTTGTGCTTTGTGTATACATATTGCATTTATATGTATATTTTGAAACCAGAGGCTAGGGAGTTAGAACACAAAACATGTGCTCATTATGGTCCTTTTTAAAAATAGAAAAATTGAGCCTGGGGGATAGCTCAGTGGTAAGAGCACTAGATGCCCTCACAAATGACCTGAATTCTGTTTCCAGCATACACGTGATAGCTCATGACCATCTACACCTCCAGGTCCAGAATATCTGACACCTTATTCTGACTTCCTCAGGCATGAGTCATATATGTGATGAAGAGACATACATGCAGCCAAAATACTTATACACATAAAATAAATCTAAAAACGTATAAATAGCAAATAAATATAAGTAACAAATCAGGGCCTGGAGAGATGCATCATCAGTTAAAAGCACAGGCTGTTGCTTCCGAGGACTTAGGTTTGGTTTATGGCACCCACATGGTGGCTCACAACCATCTGTAACTCCAGCTCCAAAGGATCCATTGTTAATCTACTTTAAAAGATTAATCTCATTTTTCATTACAAATGTTGCGAGATAACCTTTCAATGAAAAGCTTTGGTTCCTAGTCTTTTAATCTCTGAGTTATATATTCTTTTGTTCTTCAAGTGCTGAGGATTGAACCTATGGTGTCACAGTTACCAAGTCACCAGTCACCCCCAGCAGGCTAGACCCCTATCTCTGAACTTAGATTCTTCTACTGAAGTTATTTTAGATAGTCTGAGCTCTTTCTCCATAGGAAACTGTTCTTGGTCCTTTTGTGTTAGACAGTTTGTCTCAGCTTATGTGGCATCACACATTTTTCCTATTCCAGTTACTTTGTAAATGCCTTCATTTCTTCTTACCTTTTCCAAATCAAATGTAAATGCCTCTGTGGTATTGTATTAGGTGGGGTTCTCTAGAGGCATAAAACTTACAGCCTGTATGTGATTTGTTTATTAGAATGGCTTACAGACTGTGTATTTCAGACTGTGTATGATGTCTTCCCAGGATCTTCTGGATTTTATATTTTCTGTTGAGAAGTCTGGTATAGTTCTGATAGGTCTGCCTTTATGTGGTACTTGACCTTTTCCCCTTACTGCTTTTAATATTCTTTGTTTTGTGCATTTGGTGTTTTTATTATTATGTGACAGGAGGAATTTCTCTTCTGGTCTAATCTATTTGGTATTCTGCCTGCTTCTTGTATGTTCATGGGCATCTCTTTCTTTAGGTTATGGAAGTCTTCTTTTATAAATTTGTTGAAAATATTTACTGGGCCTTTAGGTTGGAAATTTTTGCTGCTGTCTTCTATGCCTATTATCCTTAGGTTTGGTTTTCTCATTGTGTCCTGGATTTCCTGGATGTTCTGGGTTAGGAACGTTTTGTACTTTGCGTTTTCTTTGACTGTTGTGTCAATATTTTCTATGGTATCTTCTGGCCCTGAGATTCTCTGTCTTTTTCTTGCATTCTCTTGGCGATGCTTGCATCTATGACTCCCGATCTCTTTCCTAGGATTTCTATCTCTTGAGTTGTGTCTCCTGATTTTTTTCTCTATTGTTTCTATTTCTATTTTTAAATCTTGGATGGTTTTGTTCAATTCCTTCACCTGTTTGGTTGTATTTTCCTGTATTCTTTAAGGGATTTTTGTGTTCCCTCTGCACAGCCTTGTCCCTTTTTAATCTGTTTTCCTGTATTTCTTCAAGGTAGTTATTAATATCCTTCTTAAAATCCTCTATCAGCATCATGAGATGCGATTTTAAATCCAAACCTTGCTTTTCCAGTTGTTGTGGGTATCCAGGACTTGCTGTGGTGGAATGATGTGCTGGGTTCTGATGATGCAAAGCAGCGTTGGTTTTTGTTTGTAAGGTTCTTGCTCTTGCTTTTGACCATCTGGTAATCTCTGGTGTTAGACAGTCTTGCTGTCTCTGTGTGTCTGTAAGCCTGTGCCAGCACTGTTGGGAGAACAGCTCTCTCCTGGCTGAGCTTGTGTACAGAGCACTGAGGAACAGCCCAAGCTCCAGGTTAGATGGTGACTGGAAGGATCCTGTCCAGCTGCTCCACTGTTTCTGTGCCCTGTGCACTCTTTGCTGGACCTTCCCTGGATAGTTAATGGAGAGAAAGTGGCTATCTCACCTCCCAGCCTGGGAGTGAAAGCACTCCTGGGAGAACAGCTCTTTTCTGTAGGGACCTGTGTACAGCTGACAATCTTTATAAAAGGAATGAAGCAAGGACCTCCTGTAGGGTTCAGGGATGTCTCAGGCAGCTCTAGGTTGGGTGCAATTGAGGAATTACACCTCAGTGATGAAATAGCCCATTACATCTTATTTATAATAATTGGACACAAACATAAAGCTCACTCTGCAATTGGTAAAGAAGTAGCTGTCACTGATTTTAGCTAGAGGACAGACATCATTTTAGATGGCAAAATGATCTTGTGTTTGCAATCTCAAGAGGATGGTGCCTTATGTTGATATTTTGTGAGATTATTTATTCCAGATAAGACATTCGGGCCAATAATGAGCATCAAGCCAGCTCTTTCAAGTGGAAACTCCTAGATCTAGCAGTCAGGCCAGTCCTTAGGTGTCAGCAGCTGCTTTGATCTTTAGAATTGTTGCTCCTGTCACTTCTGCAGCTATAGGTAGTTGTCTTGTAGTGGATGTCATATAAGGGTGGGGATCTTTCCTCAAAATCACTCTGCTTCAGCCCTTGTTCCTCTGAGGGTTCATGCTCATGTGGCATCCTTGGGCCTTTGTGACAGTTGTCCCCAACCCTCTATGCTCCCTTAGCTGTAATCTACTCCCAGATCACAAAGAATTGTACATCTCTACTGAATCAACCCTCACCTCTTCCCTGTCTTCTTCCTTTACAAAGGGATTGCTCTGTCTGAGGTTTTGAATTTCTTCCTTGGCTTGGAATGTTTTCACTATTTCACATCTAATTTCTACAAAGTGTTTGCTGTTCAAAGGGACAGGATTTAGGGTGAACTCAAAGTGACATGTTAACCTTGGAACAACCAAATGTTTTCTGTACCTTTCTCTGCATTGTGGTGTTTTGAGCTATGGTAGCATTGTCAAGCCTTTTCTATCTTCAACAGAGTCCTGGATTGGAACTGTAACTTAACTACATATTGATTACCAATGATAGCTTAGCTTGTGAACATTTTTCATTTTGTCTCTTAAATTTTGCCAATACTAAAAATGAAAAGCTGGGCATGGTAGTCCATGGATGTAGTTGAAGCCACTTAGGAGGCTTTGGTCAGAGAATGACTGAGACCCACCCATCAGGGCAGTTGTGGGGAGGGAGGTATTTCATCATAATTGCTTGGGTTTCTCAATAGTGTTTTGTCATCTTTTAGCAAACTACAGCAAGAACTCGTTTCATGTGTCCTGAGTTGAACCAATTTAATCTCCTCATCTAGGGGCCAGAGTATGCTATGGAGAGGTAGACACCTTTTTCTCTATATCCAATGGGACTCTAATTACTAAACCTCCCTCACCCTACCCCATCCCTCACCATGTCCTAAAACATATTGAGCAGGCATAGCCTTAGAAATATGTGTTTCTCCGATGCTCTGTTGGAAAAGAGACTATGGATGGAGGAATTGTGCAGCAAGTGTCATGCTCCTGTGGTCCTCAGAATGGACTAAAGCAGATGAGTTAAAAAGCATGTAGTACTCCTCAGGGCTTGGGATTGCTGCAGGGGAGGCAAAATCCTAAAACTCAGGTTATATTCATGGTTATAAGGAAGGATATTGGGTACTGGACTCATGAGGTCTCCTCATTCACTCACTGTCAGTCCCACATTTTTAGACACAGAGACATATATTTAATTGCAAGTGTAATCATTTATTGAACAGGAAGAGGAAGAAATTCATGGAGAATTGTCATGTTTGTGTCAAAGAGAAATTTAAAGAAAGTCTTTGATTTGTGATGAGTTATCCTAGGTAACATGCTGGAGAGAACAGAATTGCACTTCTCTGTGAGACAGGATGGAAAGCAGATCACTGGAATTTTTACCAGATGCTGTATGGACAGGAAGGGATAATGTTGGAGTCCTGATGAGAAGTCTCCACTCCACAATGAGTAAGCCCAAAAGAAAGACTACAGAAACTCATTAAGCACTTCTNCTCAAATCCTTGTTTTCTGGCCTAAGTGATTGTGTCACTTTACCTCAAAGCTCAAAGTAGGATTAGATCAAAATTCCAGATAGTTCCTAGCCAATTTTCAAGCTTTCCTCAAAGATTCCTTATCAAACTATTTTTATTGTAATTTGGGTGCACAATGCTAATACTTTTGGAAGGACTTTTCCATGACCACCAACCCCCTCGTTGCTCTCATTGAAAATTGCCCACCTGGAGGCTCAGGCCATT
Source organism: Mus minutoides (assembly GCA_902729485.2). NCBI lineage: Eukaryota > Metazoa > Chordata > Mammalia > Rodentia > Muridae > Mus > Mus minutoides. The sequence continues at coordinate 665,872 of LR749586.1, forward strand.
CTTCATTCTCGGGCCTCAAGGCAGCGATCTGCAGTGAGAGAACAAGAAGATGTTCAGGTACCAGGTCCACTTTATTTCTCAAAGAGAAAGGATAGGACTATCCAGTGCTCAACAAATGACTGGTAGCCAACTGGGTTTGTTTCCTCTATGATAAAACATTCAGGAGAAGAAAAAAAAAATGAATCCTGACTTACTGGCATTGGTTAGGTCAATGATATTTTCTTTAGTGATTCCATGCTCCTTGCATAATTTCACAAACTTTTCCTTGATGTCTGAACTCAAATCTGGTTCTCGGCCTGTGAGAAGAGCAACACTGAGTGTAGCAGCTGTGTCGTGTGCATTGACCACAGCCTGAGTGAGGGGACAGGGGCTTCCCCATAAGGATGGGAAAATGGTTGGCAACATGATTGACAGGCATGGGCATGATCTATCCTGGATTTGGCATCCATAGAAATACTCCTGCCACACTGAGAGATTTCAGAGTGCTTCCATCACTATGCGCGAGGGATGACAAAGGTGTGCATCAGTATTCAGGAGGCAGGACCAAGCTAGGAAGACCATGTTAAAGCTAGAGGTTCTTTCTTCTTTTCCCACCCTGAGATCAGTGTCTGTGTGAAAATACTTTACCATAGAGCTCCATCAGCTGGAAGGTTTCCCCATCCTTTTCGTTAATGAGATGAAACATAATATAATTATCATAGTCTGTCTTAAGTATAGAAAATGTATTGAATCCATCATCTGTGAAGGAAATGGACCCAGCTCAGAAATTCTTTGTTCTGCAGGAAATGATGGATACCCTTTTCCTTTCTACCCCAAACATAAAATCATAACAATACATATCCTGGAACAGATGGGTGAAGTGTCTGATGCTTTCTGTCTGTAGCTTTCTGAACTTCAAGTAGTAACTTTTAAGAAAATGGACTCTGAGAGGTCCAGACCACTAGTGAACAGTCAGCCACAGGATCACCACTCTCTCTTCCTCTCCTAGCCTTACATCCCTCCCTCAGCAGCTTCAAGAAACATGTTTCTATCTTTTCTAAACTTACTGTATCAAATATCTGCTGGTACACTCTGAGTCATGTGTTCATGTGCTAGCCACTAGGCAGTATCAGAGAGATTCCATCTCCCCCTACATATGCTATTTGCCTGCCACAGGGTGTTAGCTATAACATGGTACCCATTTGACTAGTAGGTGCAAGTTCCTTAGTTCAAACTCCAGCATACCACACACACACACACACACACACACACACACACACACACACACACTAAAGGTATTATGGTTTACTAATCATCTTGTGGATAGATATATAGACATTTTATATACTCACACGTTACAGAATATTCACCAGCCTTTTTTGTTTTGTCAGCAACCAAAGATATTTCAGAGCACTGTCCATCTATACTGTAAAACAGAGTGAGCTGGTGTTTAAGGGATTTTGATCTGGTTGGCTTATTGGCCCACTACACTATATATATTTCCAGGTTCTGATTCCATTTGACTTTTGAATATTTTTGTAAAATTAGCAATATGCTTTTATTTACATTATTTCCTTTATATTGGATGCTTTAGCAATTACAAATTGGCCTATTATTTTTAAAAAAGAAAACATCAATCACTTCTCCTTGTTATTACCACTGCAACTACCTCCAAGTTTCACCAGCACCATGCTTCAGCTAGTGGTGTCGATTACCATCCAGATTTCCACTGTCTGCCTCAAATTAGCACTCTGTAATGTTGCCTGGTGTGGCTCCCAGATCCACAGAGGAGAATTATTACTCTAGTCTTTACTGCAGTAAAATGCAAGTAGAAAGGGGTGGATTTTTTTTGCCAGCAACTAGTAATAAAAATTTAATTCATGATCACATAATCGTAACGTATGATATACTGTCTCATTAATGTGGTTTCAGAAGTGTCCCTGATCTTTCCTTATTGAACTCCTAGTGAATTAATTCCTGCCACCAACTCTCGTCTCTGACTTTTGAAAAACCCCTGGTTATGAGATCTTGGTTCAGTGTCACATGGAACATTCTAGTTTTGGATACATACTCAGTATGTGTGTACACATGTGCATACTGAGAGGTATCTCTCCTTCCATTCCCATGTGTTTGTAGGCATGAAACCATATCAGGTTTTTATTTCCTCTTTCTCAGCTAGGAGCATCTCACTTACACAGTATGGAGTTTAAAAGCTACAGAATTCTCCAAGACATGGATGTTGTCCACAAAAACTCTCATGCTGCCATTCTCTTCTATCTTTTCTATTTTGTCAGAGGCCAGGGCAATAGAAAACCATCTCCCATTAATCTGTAATAGATAAGCAAATGGTTAAGGGAGAAGGAACAAGGATATCACATGCACATGTTTCTACTTGAACTCCAGCTTATGGGTTAGGGCCTGATCATACACAGGGGTAGATCTCATGCCAGTTGTCAGAATACTTAGCATACTGTCCCTGCCTCTCAGTGAGAACAGAAGTCCCCAAAGATTATTAGATATGAATGTCTCCTCTAACTTCAAGGTCTGGAGTCATTCATTTGTCTAATAGATTGGGGCGCTATACCCATCCCCTCAAAGGACCTACTTGTCTTCAAGAGATCCCCAAGCATATTCTGAATCTAAAGTTACTATTCACTGATCCTACCTCTTCTTCCTTTAAGATATATTCCTCGGAACTAGCTTCTTCTGCGTGAACACAGACTAGGGTCAGTCCCAAACACAGCAGCAGCAGCATCTTCATTTTGATAGGGAATAGAATTGTCTGTCTGTCAGGACCACGTCTTTCTGGTGATGATGCCTACACTCTACTCCCCAGCTCCTTTGCTTGTCCTTATATATGCTCTGGGTTCAGTGGGGTTTTTGTGTGTGTGTTTGTTTTGTTTTTTTCTTCTTCCCATATGGGTCTGCTCTACCTCCATCAGGCTTTGTGCAATGTTTTCTCACTTATTGATGAGAGGCCAAGGATTGTTCCTGCCCTTTGCAAACTTGGCAATCTCATCACCTATGGTTTGATTTAATAGTCTTACATTTCTCAAAACATATTCACAAGAAAACAGTGGGTGTTCAAGAGAGCTGTCATCTGGAACTAGATGCAACTTTTAATCTGGTTTGGAATCAGAAGCCAGTTTTGGAGGGGTGGGGACTGAACTAGAAAGTCAAACATGTAGAGAATCTTTGCTTTAAGACTTGAGTGTGGAAGGAGTTGAGTTACTTGAGTTTTGCAAATGATTCATTTATATTGAATGTGTATGAGCATTGATTTTGCATGTGTACCTGAGTATTATGTACAGGCCTGGTGCAGTGTAGGTCAGAACAAGGAGTCAGATTCTTCGAAACCTGTTTTTGCTGAGGACTTAGATTCAATTACCAGCACTCACATGGCATCACAAAACTGACTTTAACTTCAGTAACAGGAAGCCACCTACTTTCTTTTGACGCCTGGGGCCCCCTGTACACATTTGGTGCATATAAATTCATTCAGGCACATACACATAAAATAGTAAATCTTAATTAAAAAAATTATCAAGAAAAGTCTTCCAAAGCTAAGCTAATAGCCACCCAAAAGGCTTCAACCTTTGTACAGATAGCACTGACCTCAGAATCCAAACTGTTGTCAGTAGCCAGGTGGCATCAACTCTTTACCTTCAAGAACATTGGACTTCAACTGACTGGACATAATATCATCAGTCATGAAAAATACAAGTATTGTTCAAAGTCATATTTGCTTATGAATGTCCAAGTAGAAATCATGTCAAAAATCATGCCTCCAAAGACATACAGTTACAATGGGAACATACTTTGTATCAGTAGACACTTCATTTACCCTGGAACTAGAAACATAAACTAGTGTTTGATGTGGAGAAATAAAGAATTCAAGAAGGAGATAAGTACTCGATATGCTTTATTTTTACTTTGTATCAGCTTTATATGGTACGTACTATTTTATTCTTCTTACCATAGGATTAGTTAAGACTCAGAAAGATTAAGTAAATGTATAAGGTCATATAGTCAGTCAATGTGAGAACATAGATTTAAACCCAAGACTCTCTAACTCAGGAGCCTTGGTTCTCATTGACTCCACTACACAGGTCAGGATGTTTTTCCCATGAAGGATTGATGGTTAAATAGGAGAAAGAGGAATAAACAGTGATGTAGAGCTCCAGACATGTTGGACTGTCAGGTACTAACAAAGAAACTGCACATGGGTTTCTTTAAAATATGGAGGAGTTGGTGTGGCCTGAGACTGAATGAGGCATGACAACTGGCTCTCTGTTGGTCTACAAGTGTTTGGTGGATGCTCTACTAGGGGATTATCACCTTATTCCCTCCTCTTCCTCTTCTTCCTCCTCCTCTTTCTCCTATTCCCACCCTCTTCCTTTTCTGGTTGATCATGGTGTGTACACACGTGCACATGCTTGTGCCTTTGCTAGTATATGCAGAAGTCAGCACAGGACACCATTTGTCTCCCTCTATCACTTTTTACTTCATCCCCTTGAGACAGGGTTCCCTCTGAATCTGGGAATTAGTGTGTTTCAGATAGGCTGGCTGGCCAGTAAGTCCCAACAATCCTCCAGTCTCCACCATCTCCCCGGTGCTGGGGTAAAAAGCAGCCATGTAAGCTCTGTTCTAACTTGAGCTTATACTGAGGTTCTGAATGATCCTAGACCTGTGGCAGTTCTCCTGCTCCAGCCTTCTGAACGCTGGGAGTATTGGTTGTAGCACCTCATCGGGATAGGGATTATTCCTTTTCTAGTAATGAACTAGAAGATGCTTCTACAGCAGAAAGCAACAATGAGTCCCTTCCACTCCTGACTTCAGCTCAGGCATCTTCCCTGTCACTAAGCATGTTAACATTCCTCAGCATGTCTAGACTGTTTATGTGACTGAAAAGCTGAAGAAGTCACGAAATGACTAGATAAAGTGTATGGGTAAAGGGTTTAAGGACTTTAAGTGTAACCAACTAACACCCCAGTTGTAACTATCTAGCATTTCTGAATCTGACTAATAGGAAAATGATTTAATGACCTTGACCTGAGTCTCACCCTCAACTAATTGAACAAATAACTCATTCAGAAAGTATGTGGACACGTTCAAGCCACTTATATGATGTCAAGGTGTATTTGGGGCCAAGAAGAACATCACTGAAAACAGGCTTATTTAATTCATGTCCCAGAGAGGAAATATTCTGTGGTCTCTCTATCAGCCAGAATGAGAGTACAGACTGCTGACCCTGGCTCAACATCAGTTCTGAAACACCTGCTGTGTCAGAGTCAGTATGTGACCCCTGTGACCCCCTTCCAGCTTTGAGCTGGCTGAACAAGTCTCTGACCTGGAGTCACCTACCTTTCTTTGCTACAATTATAAGTTCCTGTCAGAGAACTAAGAACTGCCCACCTGCTGAGCTGCTGAGGAGGCTACTTTGCAACTCAATCTAACTGAATCTAGCAACAGAACCCAGCCCAAACAAAGGATAGGTCCTTGGATTTTCCCATATATACTCAGTGCCATACATTAAAGATTGAGCCTTTATCAGGGAACTTTGTCTTGGTTCCTTATTTCTCTCGCTTTCCTTTCCATTTACCCCCAGTTTTCCTTTCTGGAACCCGTGGCTGCTGTTGGTAAGTTGGCAGCAGAACAAGAGACCTGAATACAGAAAGACCGATTGAGGGACCCCTCAGAAATCGGAAGATGGTATCCTGCACAGTAAGCAACATACAGCATCAATATTAGTGATTTAAGTTTCATCTTTTGAAGGCTGTTGATTGTAAGGGTCCAAAAAGGATATAGGCTAGAGTGAATAAGTGTGGGTTCAACGGTGATATCAGTTAAAGAGTTCACTGTGGCAAATGGGATTGGAAAATTTTAAACATGCATTTGTCCACAGTCAAGAACTGCATCAGGAAAGGAGTAGGGCTTAAAATAATGAAATAAAATAAAATAAAATAAAATGAGTAGCCAGGCAGTGGTGGCACACACCTTTAATTCCAGCAATTGGGAGGCAGAGGCAGGCAGATTTCTGAGTTTGAGGGCAGCCTGGTCTACAGAGTGAGTTCCAGGACAACCAGGGCGCCACAGAGAAACCATGTGTCCAAAAACAACACCAACACAAAAAAGAAGATTAAAATACACACACAAAATAGGGATATGCTAAATATACAAATGACATGAGAAAGAGAAAGAGATCAAGAGAGAAGGAAAATGGATTTCAGAGCTCTCCCAGGGACAGAAGAACATCAGCAGACATCCTGCTATCTCTCTGGTCCCTACAGGAGACAGCCTTAGTTCTGGTAGCATCAAGTTTTCTACCCTCTCTGTATTGTCAGTCTTTGGTGGACCAATCTCTCCACTTGTTAACTCATGTCTGTTTTTGTTTAGTAGGGTTAATGACTGTTGTTTTATGTTTCATGTTGAAAAGAAAAAAAGTGGTTAAAACTTTATCTGCTGGCTATCCATATCTTCATTCAGTCTCAATTTGCACAGCAGAGGCTGATTTAAATTGCAGGTCACTCTAATCCAGAAGTCAAGCACAGCTGAAGAGGCCCTGCTGAAAAGGTGTTTTTAAGAGGAGCCAGCACCAGCTGCTTCTTAGTTCTAAGGCAAATAAACTAATAGTTGTTTTTTCCTAGAAAAATCTCTGCAATTGTGTTTATTGGGTTCAGCAAATGATAAAGTGCTTTTTTTGTTGTTGAAATTACACATAGAAAAGTAAAAATTCTTTGATTGGTCTAAATTTATAAGATTCCTGTAGCTGCTTCATTTGGTTTCTGTTTGGTCTTAATGGTATAAATGTGCTCTGCATATCTTGGTCATAGAGTATTGACTTATAATTTATTGGGTATGATGTGAAAAGTGTATCACTCGTAATAAGAAAGTTAGCTTAAAACTGATAACTCAGGGTTGTAGTCATTTTAAACAACAACATATGGTATGAACCAGCCCAGGAAATCAGGCCACTAAATATACTTATTTCTAAATTGGGATAATTTTTTATGTGATTCTTATCCTAGAAACTAGGCTTATATGAGATAAGATTTAAAACAATGTCTCTTCAATGAAGCATTAAAAGTTGAACTGTCATGCATTCATACATAAGAATTGTTAGCCAAACTTATTAACCTGAAAGCAATCCTTTTGGTATTGATTTCAAAGAGAATTGATTGTTTAAAATTGTGTTTTGCTTTCCAAAAGTTATGTTTATGCTCTAATATTGAAAAGAAACTTAAAAATTATGGTTAAAATTGCCAGTGTTCCATTGCCTGAAGTTTGCAGTTTGATTGCAAGCTCAGGATTCTTAACTCACCCATATTTTGTAATTAGGATGTTTACAAGAATAATAAATATTAAAACAATCTATCGCCAATATGGACCAGGTGCCCCTTTTACACAAGCTTCATTGGATACAGTAGTAGAAGCAATATTTAGCCCCCCAAGATTGGAAAGGAGAGCTCTGTGAGAATTTATTTGGTATCATACAGTCTCCTGATTAACATTTTTAGGATTTTGTGGATACTTTACTAAAAACAGCTAGCAGACATTCTGGAGATTCTCAAGCAGGGGCTCCTTTTTTTCCCCCTCACAATTGTCTTATGAGAATGCTAATGTAGCTCTCTGTGGCCATTCAGCCATATGAAGCAAGGACAGACTTATCTGGATAATTTCGTTCTTGTGCAGAAATTGGACTCTCATACAATCAGTGTTGGCATATTGTTGCTGCCTTGCTGGGGATTACAGTACATACAATCAATGTTTTCACAACCCTAAGGTTATAAGGAATGTGTTAAGTATAAATCATCTTAGGAAAAAACTTAGAGGCATAGATAGACAGTAGAATTGCTCCCCTGGAAGCTTTTTGCTGCAGGATGGTCAGGTCGTTATTGGGCCAGACCTCCAGAAAAAGGCTCAGATTAAGAAATATTTACATTTGAGTCAATGAAAAGCTCAGAGCAGCTTTAGCAAGGCTTGTGTGGCATTTCTTTTGTTTTGCAAACCCTGCCTAGGGAAGTTGTTGGGGCCTCACCTCTCCTTGCTTTTAGGAAATAATTTTAAAGCCAAAACATTATTATTACAGGCCTATGCAGGTGTTGTTCAAAATAAAGTTTAAACTTAAGATTTATGATAGGTCAGTGAGGCTGTGGAACTTCTAAGGGCATTACAATCTGGCTTGCCCACTCCATGTAGAATTATTATGGATTTGGAAGGTTGTACTTTCCTTTGAATCCTGATAATTGTGAAGGGTTTGCTTCTAGTGAGCTTGTGATCATTGGAAAGTTTTGCCTCTAGGTATGTCTAATAGCCTGACATTATGTAAAATAAAAAAACATAATAATTTTTTTGTCTCTGCCTCAATACAAGGAACTAGAACGTTAAATCTCTCAGTTTATGTTGTTTATTATATGGAAAGTATTTTATTAACTATTCCCTCTTAAGGGAAATTTACTATAAACATTTGCTCTTACATAATAAGCTTGAAAATTTTTGGAGTAGTTGTTGCTCCAGAAAAGATTCAAAAGGCAATATCTTTTTAAATATGTGGGGCCTCAGTTATATCCTAGAAAAATTGTGGTACAGAAAATTCAAGAAAGAAAAGGTGATTTGCTTACTTCAAATTATTTTCAAAAGCTTCCAGGAGATGTTAATTGGCTTAGACCTCACCATAAGCTCACCACAGGAGGACTTAAACCTTTGTTGGATGTTATCAGGGGAGATGCAAATTAACTAGTGAGAGACAAATAGCTTTGCAGAAAATAGAGAAAGGTTCTCTAATCAATTGTTATCAACTGTAATTAATGGTAGTCAAATGTTAGTTGCTTATTTTAGTTATTGTTATTCAATGAGCCCACAGCAATTCTTTGGTAAAGGGAGTATTAATGTGAAATCATCTTTCTTCATCTCCAAGTAGAGTTTTAACATCCTGTAATGAAGGTGTTGTGGTGTTAATAAAAATTTATAGGACAAAATCAAGCAGGTGTTTTAGAAAAAAAAAAAGTCTTAAAACCCTGACAAGACATCTATTCCTTGTTTCAAACAGCAATTAAAAATTTTTTCAAAATATTGATATTTGGCCTATTGCATAGTAAACTTTTAGGGAAATTGATAATCATTATCCAAAGATATGTTAAAATTAGTGTCTACTCATGCTTTTGTATTTTCTGTCTTTTATGTATGCATCTCATACATCTCATAAAGAATATATCTACTGTATTTTATAAACAGCCCTTCTATGGGAGAGAAGTATATGTGATTGGATCACATGTTTGTTCTTTTGAGTTTCCTCCTGCTTCAGCACAGATAATTGAATTGTATGCCGCAGCCAGCGTTTTGAAATGTTGAAAAAAATTTAAGCCTTAATTTGTATACTGATAGTCAATATATATATTGGCTTACATTTCCTTGAAATTGTTTCTTTTTTGGATACTGCTACTTCTCAAATTTTGCAACTGTTTATGCATATATAACTCAAGTTAAGATAAAATATTGTTCCTTGAAAGGACTGTCCTTTGAGTTTTAAGAACTCATCCTAGACTTCCCAGACAAGACCCCTTAAGGTGATGCCACCATAGATTTATATCTTAGGCAGATAATAGGCCTTACCCAAGAACAATTAGCTATATAATCTCATATTTTACATCATCAAAATAGTAATGGCTTGAGATAACAATTTGGTATTTTTAGAGAATGTGCATGTCAAATTTAAAGACTTGTTCTTAGAGACCTCAATTTCTATCTGATCCACATAATGGTGTTAAAATATCAAGGACTTATATTTAATCAGTTATTGTAAATGGATATTCATATTTCTGATCTTAGAAAAATAAAATATGCACATGTGAAGATTGACACCTTTTCATACTTTCTGTTTGCAATTGTGTTAACAAGAGAAGCAACTAAAAATGTAATTAGTCTTTGGCTACATTAATTTTTTTATGCTTGGTGTTCTGAATCAGATTAAAATGGAAGTGGCCATGACAGTCAAGTGTTTGAGATGTTTTGTTAACAATTTAATGTTACCCATGTTACTGGGATTTTATATAATTCTCAAGGACAAGGCATTGTTGAACTTTAAAACTATATCTTCTTAAAAAAGAAAAGAGGGGGGAATTATATTCCCATGCTCATTATTTAAATCACAGTTTTTATTTTTAAAATATTGAAATTTGGATGCCATGGAACTCTTTGCTGAGTGTCTACAGCATCCTACAGCTAGGCCTAAGTGAGATGGAAGGATCCACCTATTGGCATATGGCATGGTCCTGACCAGGTATTTGATATGGGGAAGAGGGCATGTTTGTGTTTTTTCTGCAAAATGCTGCAGGAGCTTGTTAGCTGCTGGAGTGATTTGTGTGACATTGTTACACCAAAGGAAAATGCTGACCTGTGAGCTTGCTGAGTGCCCTGACAATGGTGACAGGAAAGCTGTATTGGCCATATGTTCTTGACCTACCTTTGCTTCCCTATGTCCCAGATTAGACAAGCTAAGCTGCCTTGCTTCAAGCTTTTACATCTTGTAGGACAGAGAACATAGAGACTGTGTAATCTGACTTAGAACAAGTAATGAATATGAGGAGTTATAATGACTCTTCTCTTTCCTTTAATGTGACCACTTATTCTGACTCAATGATAGACTGACTGGTCTAGAAATAAATCCAATTATGGTTTTTTTGTTTTTTTGTTTTTTGAGACAGGGTTTCTCTGTATAGCCCTGGCTGTCCTGGAACTTACTTACTTTGTAGACCAGGCTGGCCTCGAACTCAGAAATCCACCTGCCTCTGCCTCCCGAGTGCTGGGATTAAAGGTGTGTGCCACCATTCCTGGCAGGATATTCCAATTATGAAGTTAGATAAAACAAACAAACAAACAAACAAACAAACAAAAAACTGTATTGGCCAGCTTACCTGGCTCTTACCACTATTTACCTAATAAGTAACAGTTTTTTTTCTGTTGATTCTCAAAGCCACCTCCTGCACACTAGGAGTCCAGACCTAGGGACTGATAGTTGCTAATTTGCAACTGAATGCAGTGCCTGGGACATCCCCATAAACAACTTTAATCCTGTTCCTTTTAACTTTTGACTTTGTATTTTAAGTAGGTTGGTTACCTCCATACAGTCTCACCTTCAGCAAAGCTCAGATATGGCAGTTATACATCCCTATGAAGAGATGCATTGAGCGCATATTGTGGCTTTGGTGTGAATGGTAAAAAGTTGTGCTATGAGGTTCAGCAGCCAAAGATGGCCTACTGATGATTCTATGACTCTTATCAACCGAAGACAGAGCCATGTGCCAAAAGGCCTTGTTTGATCATTATAAACACTAAAAGGCCATGTTTGTGTAAACAAACACAAACAAACTGTACGTGTTCTCCAGGATGGGTCAGAAGGAGTACAGACATTCAGACCCAAGGCAGGCACAACCACCAGCCACCATAGTTCCCAGATAGGACCATGGAGCATAAGTAAATTTCATGCCCCACTCCAGCTTATTTTTAATAAATAAACAGGGAGGAACAGGGAGCGCCCTACCCCAAATCTTAAGCTGGCTAAACAAGTGTCTGACACTGGAGCCAGGCATAGGTCTCTGCTACATTTACATCTTCCTGTCAGAGAACTGAGACCTGCCAGCCCACTTAGCTGCTGAAGAGCCTACTTTGCAACTCAATCCAGCTGAAACAAGCACCGGAACCCAGCTGAAACAAAGGGATGGGTCCTAGGGTTTTCCTATATATATTCATTGACATACATTAAAGGCTGAGCCTTGATCAGAGAACTTGTCTTGGCTCATTATTTCTCTTGCCATCCTTCCCATCCATCCACAGCTTTACTTTCAGGAACCCAGAAACCTGTGGCACTTGTGGCTACATCAGAGGATGCTTGGAGTTACTGAAATCCACTTGCTTAGCTCCCACACCTAGAATGGTCCCCTGCAAACCAGAGCTAGGGACAGAATTAGGGGGCAAAGAGATTATTGGACAGTAACTCATGAAGGATGAAGGGAGCTGGGAGGCAGCAGACTCAAGTAAGGAAAGTTGTTCTATCTTAGGCAATAATGCTATGCCACAGTTTTGTTTATTCATGTGGGGTTGCA
>LR749586.1:1197027-1289527 GCA_902729485.2 Mus minutoides
CAGGAACCTGGAGGCAGGAGCTGATGCAGAGGCCACAGGGGATGCGGTGCTGCTTACAGGCTTTCTCTTCATGTCTTGGTCAGCCTGCTTTCTTATAGAAACCAGAACCACCAATCCAGGGATGGCACCATTCACAATGGGCTGGGCCTTCCCCATCAATCACTAATTAAGAAAACACCCTCCAGGCTTGCCTGCAGCCTGATCACATGGAGGAATTCTTGATCTGAGGCTCTTTCCTTTTCAATAAGTCTAGCTTGTGTCACGTTGACATAAGGCTAGCCAACACCTTGGGGTGAATAGACATTTGTTGCCAACACCTTGGGGTGAATAGACATTTGTTCATATCTCCCCAGGAAAAGTCATACAACACGAAGAAGTGGCAGAAGAGGCTGAATGCTAGCAAACAAATGTTCTGACCAAATACCCTATAAACAAATAATACAAGTGCCCTGAAACAAGGGAGAGCACACAGTGACCGACTCAGAATAAACCAGCAGACCACTGACTGAAACACAGTGTGGGTAGTCGGTTTGAGCATCCCACGATGGTACCTGACCCTGATCTTGGCAAGTACTCTAGAGAAAGGGGATTATCCTTAGCATTAAAATTTATTGCTGCGCCGGGTGTGGTGGCACAGGCCTTTAATCCCAGCAGTCAGGAGGCAGAGGCAGGCGGATTTCTGAGTTCGAGGCCAGCCTGGCCTACAAAGTGAGTTCCAGGACAGCCAGGGCTATACAGAGAAACCCTGTCTCAAAAAACCAAAAGAAAAAAAAAAAAGAAAAAAGAAAAAAATCTATTGCTGCCAAGCACAGCACTCACCTGAAAAGAGGCAGAGTTTACTGTGAGCCAGATATGAATGATCACAGCCCAGCAACGCAGATTCAAGTTATCCTGAATGGTATGTTCTGCCATTGAAGTGGTTACATAAGCTTCTTTTTAAAAAGATGTACACACACACACACACATATTCAGGAGCCCATGAAAGCCAGAAGAGGTCTTTGGGTCCCCTGGAACCAGAGTTACAGGTCGTTATGAGCCACCATGTGGATACTGAGAATCCAGGTCCTCTCCAAGAGCAGAAAGTGCTCTTAACAGAACCCCCCCACACACAAGCTTTTTCTAGTTACAGAAAAGAAAAAGGCCATAAACCATCACATTTACTAAATGCATAGGTGAAGGACGTGGGCTACAAGAAGAGTAGTTTTCAGATGTTATCTGTGACAGACTTAGTTTTTTGATTTGGTTGAAGTGGTCTCCTAAAAATACATTTTAAGTTTTTACTGTTTGATCATACACACAGATGGGTAACAGATGACTAATGAGATGATTTTGACTCTGGGTCTGTGAGTTTAAACTTCTCATCAGGAAGTTCTGATTGGTCAATCACCCTTGAAGACACTTGAATCTAAGCATGGTTTTTCCTTGTTCCTGTAAAGACTTCCTGTCAGGTTCAAGTTCTGGCCATTAGACAAAAGCCAGTCATCTGGAACTTGTGACACAGGTTCCCCTCTATCAACGGAGTCAGTCCCATATCATTGGCAGAAGGAACAAATGGCTGTGGTTCCTCCTAATAGTATCCCAAAGTGCATGATGGCCTCCAGGCTTACAGGCACCACAGACCCTAGCTCTTTACACCTCCCAGCTCAGGAGCGTCTGTCCTATCACCTGCTGCTTCAGGGAAGCTCCTCTATTCCGGGTCCTCTCTCTTGGTTCTCTTCTTTCTCTTCCTCTTTTGCTCTCCCCACCCCTACTCTCCTGTCCCAGTCCAGTCTGTTGGCCATGTTCAGTCTATTATTTTCTCTCTATGCTGGACTGTTCCAGATGCCTCTGACAAAGATAAGATTCTCTCCTATCTACAATAAAAAACCTTCCACTTAACCATACCAGTTAATATAACGTAACAAGTCATGTTGTTAATCAGTTTATGCACCCTCCATATTGGATAATATTCTACAGTTTACTATAAACACTGACATCAGAAGAATGAACAACAGTATGTTAAGTTATAGCATGAAATTTAATGAAAAAAATCTTTTTTTTTTCATAGCAGGGGATATGGGAATTAAAGGTAAGGGTTGGGGGCTTCCAATGTTGCTATTTTACTTTACTCATAGACTGTGTCAATTAAACAAAAGTTGGAAACTGATGCAATTCTATCTTCAAGCCCTTGCTGACCACAAGCTGATCCAGATTGCAAGCCATTTAGTCCAGTTCATATGGATGCTAATTGTCAGAGCTGAGGGTGAAGCAGATCTTGAATTTCCCTCTCTTCTCCAAGGACAGTGCATCTGAGCTCTTGGCCACATGCTGTGCTCTCTGTGTCCATGCTGTGTGGGCAGAATGTGGGATCCAGCAGAGCCATGAAGAGTGTAAGCCTCCTGAACATGCTGGCAGCTATGCTAGATACCCAGGACCTAATGGGCAGTGGCCGGAGTCAGCCTTTGGGAACAGGAGTGTATCTATCTTCTGCTGTTCTTGTTGTGTTTTGGATGTGGAGAACTTATTTTGATTTCACAGGCTGATAAGTGGGACTTTGGACTTTGCATTTGCAGGAACAAATTAAGACTTTTGGGATGGACTTTGGAACGAGATTTGGGAATGCAGCGGTTGTATTTTACCTTGTGAGGAGGTAGGTGTGGAATGCTGTGCTTTAGATATGGCTTGTTCCCCTCCAAAGACAATCTTTGCCGATTGCCTGTGACAGCCCTGACAGGTGGTGGCACCATTAAGAGGGGATTGGATCATTAAGAGGAGTACAGCTTCCTCTTTGTTGCAGATTCATCCTAGAGAATGTGGGCTGTCCTAGAGTAGACCCAGCTGCCCATCCTCTTTCCACTATGCACCAAGGCAGCAGAAAGTCCTTATTAGCAGCCTGCACTATTATCTGGAAATTCTTAACCTATTAATTACCTGGTTTCAGGCATTCCATTATAAAAAACAGCAGAGCCGGGCGTGGTGGTGCACACCTTTAATCCCAGCACTCGGGAGGCAGAGGCAGGCGGATTTCTGAGTTTGAGGCCAGCCTGGTCTACAAAGTGAGTTCCGGGACAGCCAGGGCTATCCAGAGAAACCCTGTCTCAAAAAAAAAAAAAAAAAAAAGGAAGGAAGGAAAGAAAGGAAAGAAAGAAAACAGCAGGAAAAGTCTTTCCCTTGCTGGAAGTCATGTCAGAGATTGGTCAATCACCCTTGAAGACACTTGAATCTAAGCATGGTTTTTCCTTGTTCCTGTAAAGACTTCCTGTCAGGTTCAAGTTCTGGCCATTAGACAAAAGCCAGCATTCGTCTGGAACTTGTGACACAGGTTCCCCTCTATCAAAGGAGCCAGTTCCTTATCATTGGCAGAAGGAACAAATGCCTGTGGTTCCTAGGTCTCTGGGTGTGCAGGTTCCATGCCTCTCTCTAGGTCCTTCTGGATGTCACCTCTCTATGGCAACACACACCCTCTCTCATTTGTTCCCTTCTCTGTCACTGAAGCTTAATTTTTACTGTAATATATACATCCAGTACTGAAAAATGATGAAACTCGGGTGAATATTTGTCTTAGAGTTTCTATTCCTGAACAAACATCATGGCCAAGAAACAAGCTGGAGAGGTAAGGGTTTATTCAGCTTACACATCCACATTGATATTCATCACCAAAGGAAGTCAGGACTGGAACTCAAGCAGGTCAGGAAGCAGGAGCTGATGCAGAGGCCATGGAAGGATGTTACTTACTGGCTTGCTTCCCTCTGGCTTGCTCAGCTTGCTTTCTAATAGAACCCAAGACTACCAGGCCAGGGATGGCCCCACCCACAAGGGACCCTTTCCCCTTGATCACTAATTAAGAAAATGCCTTACAGCTGGATCTCATGGAGGCACTTCTCCAACTGAAGCTCCTTTCTCTGGATAACTCCAGCCTGTGTCAAGTTGACACACAAAACCAGCCAGTACATATGTCAACAATTGTTGACATATGGCAAGTATATTCTCCAGGACTGGAGAATTTCATAACTTGGCTCTGAGGACAACCCTATCACCATCTTCTCCATTCTGTAGATGCGAACAGTAATGCACAGATTAAGCCACCCCTCAACTTTCAAAGCCACAATGCCTCTTGGAAGAAGGAAATAAGGTCACCTCGAATCCTAATTGACAGATCTGGGGGTGTGTAGCCCTCTGTCTCTTTTCTTTGTGTTTTAAATATAGAAATATATGTTGTAAACTGCTGCCTCTATCACCTCTATGCACCATTTGGTAGCCATTTTTTTTACTTTGCCATTTTCGATACCATAAAGTCATGTAGGCTGGAAAGCCTCGGTTTTAAAAAACTTAAAACTTAAAAAAACAAGGCCAGTTGGACAGTGGTGGCACATGCCTTTAATCCCAGCACTCAGGAGGCAGAGGCAGGTGGATTTCTGAGTTCGAGGCCAGCCTGGTCTACAGAGTGAGTTCCAGGACAGCCAGGGCTACACAGAGAAACGCTGTCTTGAAAAACCAAAACAAACAAAAAACCAAAACAATAACAACAAACAAACAAACAAACAAACAAAGGCCTTGAAGAGGCTGGAGAGCGACCTCAGCAGGTAAGAACACGGGCCACTCTCCAGGAGACTGCTGCTCAGTTCCCAGCACATACAGTGGCTCACAACTATTGGTAACTCCAGTTCCAGGGGTTCTGACACCACCACATTCTTGCCTTTGTGGGCACTGCATGAATGCAGCACACTTAACAAACCCACAAACAAAACATTCATACACCTTAAAAACAAACAAAGGTCTTGTTTTGGCTTAGTCTTTCCATACTATCCCATTTGGTCAGTCTTTTCACTGTAAAAAGCTATGTCTTTAAAAAAAAAAAAAAGGAAAGGAAGGAAGAAAGAAAAAAGAAAGAGAAAGAAAGAAGGAAAGAAAGGAGGAAGGAAGGGAGAGAGCGAGAGAACACAAAGGAAAGAAAAAGGTCAGCCAGGAGTTGGTGGCATACACCTTTAATCCCAGCACTCAGGAATCAGAGGCAGATGAATCTCTGAGTTTGAGGCTAGCCTGCTCTACAGAGTGAGTTCCAGGATGGTTAGGGCTTTACAGAGAAACCCTGTCTAAACAAAACAACAACAACAGCACACAAAAAACAACAGAGAAATATGTTTTTGCTGACCTGCACATAAAATAGGATGCAGAAATGCCAGCCGTATTGTTACCTCTGGAGGGAGCCAGGTGGATGGCACACAGCGACAGCAAGGTCAGTGAGAATTCTCATGGCACTCTCTGAACTCTTGTGAATATGTGAATGTATTGTCTATTTCAAAAGTAAGTTTACAAAATAAAGCTGCTATATCCCAATCCCAAAATAAGGCAGAAGCCAGTGGTGAGTTCACCTTCACACTCAACACCCAGATAAACCACAGTCAATATATTTTAAAGGTTTTATTTTAGCTTTTTGAGACAGTCTGTCTACATAGACCCAGCTGTCCTAGAACTCACTATATAGGCCAGCCTCAAACTACAGAGATCTACCTGCTGGGATTAAAGGCACGCATCACACTAGGCAGATCTTATTTTTTAAGTGTGTGTGTGTGTCCTTATGTGCACGGGTGCAAGTGCTCATAGAGCAGAGGAGATCATCCAGTTCCATATAGATGGAGTTCCAAGCAGCTGTGAGCCGCCTGAAGTGGGTGCTGGGATCTGAACCTGGATCTTTTGGACGAGCAGCCAGTGCTCCTAACTGAATCATCTCTCCAGCCCCACTAGCAGTACTTTGTATTTCCTCCATGCCTTCATTGATGTATAGATTTATGGATTTATTTTTTCCACAGTGGAGTGTCACTATGTGTGGCACTCTGTTGTTTTTTTATGTAGGGTAAAGCTTGGGCAACATTCCGCATGACCTTTTTTTTTTTTTTTTTTTTTTGGTTTTTTCGAGACAGGGTTTCTCCGTATAGCCCTGGCTGTCCTGGAACTCACTCTGTAGACCAGGCTGGCCTCGAAAATCTGCCTTCCTCTGCCTCCTGAGTGCTGGGATTAAAGGCGTGCGTCACCACGCCCGGCTTCCGCATGACCTTTTAAACAGCTGCATTCATTTTAGTCATAAAGTCAGCCAATTGCTAAAAGGTGATGTCCAGATGAAGTGGGGTGGGGGTGGGAGTGGGGGCCCGTTGGACTGCAGTGCCAGGTGGCTCCAGTCTCCATCACCCAAGGCTGGGCTTTTCACTTGTCTCCATTGCAGGACTTAGAACCAGCAGGTTGCTGTGTTCCAGATCTGGAAGAATTAACATAGGGAATGAATTGGGTGTTCTGTGTATAATGTTTAGACTTAATGTTACTTCTTTCCATAGGCACAAACACTTCCTACCTGTCCCCAGCCTCTTCAGCCTTCCGTTGAAACCAACCATAAAAACAACAAAAGCAAGGGCCTTGCCAGGAAAAACCACTCTTTGTGTCCAAGACCCTAGCTCGGCCTGCACCTACTGCATGCCGTTGGACCTTGGGCATGCTGTTCTGCTGTAGAATGGAGATGCTGATCTCCATGCCATTTACCTCGGAGATGTTTTCTTGGGAGATGCAAATGAGATTGTGACTGTGAGTGTGTAAAAATACAGGGCACTGTCTACACACCCGGCTCTATTATGAATTCTGACCTCTTTTTTTTTTTTTTTTCGAGACAGGGTTTCTCTGTATAGCCCTGGCTGTCCTGGAACTCACTTTGTAGACCAGGCTGGCCTCGAACTCAGAATTCTCTGCCTCCCGAGAATTCTGACCTCTTAACTGGAGGCATTAGAGACAAGAGTAGATGGCCAAGCCGGTTGGCCCAGCCTCTTTCTATTTTTGGCTCCTAGAGCTCACTCCCATAGAGAAGTCTTCAGCATCAGCACTTTTATTTCTATAATGAAGGGTTGTAAAGTTCAAAAACACGAAGGGTGGTCAAAGGTGAAGAGCCGGAACTCTTGACTCTTCCTGCATACCTGCTCAAGAGCAGCGTGGCACAAATTCTTTGGGGAAGTGTCTGGCAGTATTTGTAGTAAAAGCCAGTTGCATAAATTACAATAGTCTGGCAAATTCTGTTCTTGTTATATAATGAGTGCAAATACATGCATCTGTTCACCAAAGGACCTGTGACAAGGAGGTTCTAGGAGCAATGTCATGAGTCCCAAACGGGAAACTACTCGAGTACCAACTCCATGCACAGATCAGTGTCTCCATACAACGGGGACGATATCCAACTACATGTGATCACTGTGTCAATGTTGCAAACACGCTGAGCAAAGGCAGCCTCACCAGTACATGCTTGATTCATCCCTCGCAGCATCACAAACCACTCAGAATACAGTCTTAAAGCAAGAGTGATTTGCTGTCACTCATGAATCGTGGGCTGGCTGTGAGCTCATGTCCCAGGCTGTGCTGAGCTGATGTTGGCTGGGCTTGGAGGCCCACGGTGACGTCATTCATGAGACCTCATCCCTGTAGTGTAGACTCTGCTCCTTGGAGCCCAGACCACCTTTACCTGACAGTGCAGAAGTCCCGTGAAGATGAAAGCAGCGCTGTGGAGCTGGATCCGTGTTGTCACGTGAACTCCAGTGGTGTTTCCATTTCACAAGTGGGAAAGCTGAGGCCTGGAGACGGGCAGCACTTTGCCCATAGTTACAAACAGAAGGGGATGGACTGAGACTTTATTCTGGGTCTGCCTGACTTGATCTGGAACACAGCAACCTATTGGTTCTCAGTCCTGCACACATCTGCACTCAGGTCTTGGTTTCTAGAGTTTTTTCAATTTATGAAAACTCAGAGCTTTAAGCTTGGACATTTGAAATTTTTCATATGGTTACTAAACCTAGTAAAGTCATTATATAGTAGATTAAAGAGGCTCATTTCTCTTCCAGCAACAGTGCAGCCAGGCAGGCTGGTCAAGTAGCTCAAGTTAACTCAGGGCCGTGGCTTCTTTCTGTCTTGCAACCCCCATCATCCTGACCAGTTCTGAGCCACTGAAGCAGTTATCAAATGCCTCGCTCCACTAGAGGGGGTGAGTCCGAGGGTACATCCTGGACACCCACATTCATGTTTCTTTCAGATCATCCCAATGCTATTCCATGATATGCCTGGCTGGAATGCAGGATCTGCTGGGTAACATAAAATCTTTTTTTTTTTTTTTTTGGCATGTGGCAGGGCATGGTAGCATCACTTGGTCTTCAGCTTACCATAAAGGTGAGGGTGACCATGAACTCCTGGTCCTCCTGTTCTACCTCCCAAGTGCTGGGACCCAGGCACAGTCACTCTTTGAGCTTAATGATGAGACTGTTCTTTAATAATTGTCTTCAAAAGGCCACTCAGAAACAGCCAGTCCTTCTTGGTGCCAAAAAATTACTCTCCAAGTCACCTGAGCTCTGTACTTTGCTGAGGATCCCCAAGTCTAACCAAGTCTAAGTGGAGACCATTAATAATCACCACCAGCTTTCCTTAGGTTATACTTACAAATGATACATGTTAATAAATATAGAGATGCGATTAAACTTTAAATATGTAATTGACCAGACTGTAAGGGCTTACAAGGAAAGAAAACTGTCTGGAGCAAAGTCCTTTACATGAATGTAGAGGGCAGCTCAAAGATGCAGAGTTCATGACTTCAGCAGCCAGGACTTGAACACTAAGAGGATCCTACTTAAGGCCTAAAATAACTTTTTTCTTTTTTCATTTCTTTTCTTTTTATTTATTTTTATTGGATATTTTCTTTATTTACATTTCAAATGTTATCCCCTTATATTTTTTCTTTTTCTTTCTTTCTTTTTTTTTCCAAAACAGTTTCTCTGTGCATTCCTCACTGGCCTGGAACTTACTTTGCACACCAGGCTAGCCTTGAACTCAGAGATCTGCCTGTCTTTCTGAATGCTGGGATTAAAATCATGCAACACCACTGCCTGGCTCTAACATAACTTTTTGTTTTATTTGAGAGTTTTTTCCATGAGCCCTGGCTATCCTGGAGTCCACTTTGTAGACCAGGCTAGAAGAACCTTTAAAAGGCTCCATCAACATGAGCTCACACTCATCTTTCTGCTTCTTAGGCACATGGCAGCGCTCAGGAAGGAGTGAGATCGGTGCACAGCCCTCTGATTCACCAGAGCGATCCCTCCCTCTCTATCCCTCCATTTATTTGACTTACTGTCTCCTTCAAGAAACTATCAGCTGCAGCACCGCATGCATGCAGCACATGCTTGGTATTTCGTTGCCCTAAGAGGAGACCTTAGGCCTACAGCCTCAAATGTCCCCAGAGCCAAAAGTAAATGCAGGGCTAGGGAACAGCTCAGTGGCAGAGCTCCTGGCCTGCAGAAACAACATCCTGAATCCAATCTCCAGAACTAGATTAATAATTAGTCTCAAAAATAAATAAGCAATGTTATGGTCTCTACATGTCTAAAACAACAAAGGCAAAGGCTGCAGAGGAAGACTTCCCAGCTTCAAGTCAAGCAGACCCAGATTCAAATCTCAGCTCTTCCCTTACTGTGTGGACAAAATAATGCATGCCTCTGGGCCGTGGCCTTCCCACTATGTGGAATTGGGACTTTTAGGGAGACACTACTTAGCCCTCTCTAGGTGTCTGATAGGTGAGTAGCTTCCTCTTGCACTACTCCTTTGTCATTCCAGAGCTCAAAGATCAATAAATTAGGGAACTTAATGGCTAAAAGGTTAGAAAATAAGGTCTGACAACAGATAACGAGATGGCAAATGTTTATGTGCAAGACCATTCAGTCCACACAAGACAGTGATTTCCTTGCCTGCTGT
The DNA here is from genome assembly GCA_902729485.2 of Mus minutoides. Classification (NCBI taxonomy): domain Eukaryota; kingdom Metazoa; phylum Chordata; class Mammalia; order Rodentia; family Muridae; genus Mus; species Mus minutoides. The sequence continues at coordinate 1,206,772 of LR749586.1, forward strand.
TTGCCGTAGTTCCAGCTTGCCCTCAGGAACAGCCCTGTGAGGAAAATTTGGCCATGAGTGCAATATTACCTGAGAGGAAGCCAAGATTTGGTAATGTTTCCTAAGGTCGGCTTCGCAGAACTTCACAAAGGCCAGACTCTGATCGACTCCCAAGGACATGCTTTCCTATCCTGACGACAGCAGGAGGGAGAGGAAACGGGAGCAAGCCCTGAACCATGGACAGACAGGAGCCAGCAGCTAAGCTGTCATTCTCTGTCCACTTTCTCTTAAGGAAAATGGGCTTCTGAGCTCCAGGCCGAGGACTGACTTGTGGCAGCCACACAGGATGATCTAAGCACCCTGACCTCCTTGCTGAGGGCGCTCAGTGGCCAGGCATGGCCTCCATCCTTCCGAGTTCTATAGTCTACATACTAGATGGCTTCCATGCCTCTGGCCATCCCCAGGAGATGGGGAGGATGCATGGTGTGTAGTGTTTTTTATATAAATAAAAATAATCAAATTACAAATGCATATCTCTTAGCCCTAGTCTCTGACCTCCTCTACTTTTTGGTACAGGGAACAGGCTATAACTGCTGTGATTTGGGGCAGTGTCCTTGTGCCTTTCTTTCTGCATGCCCCCGGGCAGCACTGGCTCAGGAAGCTCCTGCCTTCACTCCGACTCAGGATGAAGCCAGGGCTTTCGCTCTCTTGCTCTATCTAAATGACTCTGAGAACTGAGCTTAATCTCACTGTCTTCTGTCCACTTTCCCTATGGAACACCACCATCCTTACCCAGCCTTATGTGTCTGGAAACATTTCTCCTTTAAGGAGCCATGGAGAATGTCATGAACCAAGAATGGTTTTGCTCTCAAGGACGCTGCCACTCTTCTGATTCCAAATCAATAAATATATTTCTCACTAAAAACTGCACTTGGATTTACCTTATATTTCTCTTTCTTTCTGTTTTTTTGTTTTTTGTTTTTGTTTTTTGAGACAGGGTTTCTCTGTATAGCCCTGGCTGTCCTGGAACTCATTTTGTAGACCAGGCTGGCCTTGAACTCAGAAATCCGCCTGCCTCTGCCTCCCGAGTGCTGGGATTAAAGGCGTGCGCCACCACACCCGGATTTTTTTTTTGTTTTGTTTTTTGTTTTTGCTTTCTATTTTTTTTTTGTTTGTTTGTTTGTTTTGCTTTGTTTTGGGACAGGGTTTCTCTGTGTAGCCCTGGCTGTCCTGGAACTCACTCTGTAGACCAGAGAGAGATTCTTCCTGCCTCTGCTTCCTGAGTGCTGGGATTAAAGGCATGTATTACCATTCCCAGTTAGTCTATGTTTCTTTTTTTTCTTTTTTCTTTTCCTTGTTCTGGTCAACCCTGCTCGCTCTGGTTGACCCCGCTCGCTCTGGCTGCCCCCACCTCCCCCACCCCACCCCCCCACCCCCGCTGGCCCCTGTCGCTTGCTGGGGCCGGCCCTACTCGCTCTGGCCAGCCCCGCTCACTCCGGTCGGTCTCTCCGGTCCAAGGATTCGTATTATTATTATTCATAAGTACGCTGTAGCTGACTTCAGACGCACCAGAGGAGGGCATCAGATCTCATTACGGGTGGTTGTAAGCCACCATGTGGTTGCTGGGATTTGAACTCATCACCTTTCGAAGAGCAGTCGGGTGCTCTTACCCGCTGAGCCATTTCACTAGCCCCTAGTCTATGTTTCTAAACCTCAATTTTCCTGAGAACGTTGGCTCACACCTATAATTCCAACAGTCAGGAGACAGAAACAGGAGAATTGTGAGTTCAAGGCCAGCTTGGGCTATGTGCTGAATTGTTGGCCAGCCTGGGCTACAGAGTGAGACTTGTACAAACAAATACCCTGATTTTTCGAATCATCTAACAATGATATGCCTTTGAAGTAAAGCTAAGAACACCAACTCTAACCCCTCCTCCCATGATCATGTGGAAAAACACAAAGCCACACAGAAAGAGGGGCCATGGCTTGATATTATCCAATCAATATCTCTTGGTTTCAGAAGGCTGCCACTTCCTGCAGTTCCAGTCCTTGGCCATGGTCCACTCTGAGTAAGTGAACTCCTCTGTAGAAACTTGCACATAACAAGGAGGTGATGTCACCAACAGCAAGTGAGGTCAGGGGTCCTGATCCATCCAGAGACAAGGTGGAGAGGCAAGCTGCAGGAGGAAGGAGAGCCAGGCATGTGCTTTATGATGGAAACATGCTAGAAAAATGCATCACGAGGCAGCTCTGCCACTCAGTAAGCATCAAGGAGTGTGCTTCTGCACACGCAGAAAGCACAGCCTACGACTGAATGTCTAAACTATTGGATGTGCTCTGTTGTTCATTGAAATATCATTAGGAAATGTGGGACTGTACCATGAGAACAGGAAACAAAGCATGCCCTGTGCCCTGTCCTCTCAGCCAGGAGGGCTCTGCCTCTCACCAAGGTACAATGCACCTAACTGGGAAGACCCAGGGTCACCTCCATGACCTCAACTCCAGGACTAACAGGACACAGACACCCAAGCAGTATTTCAGACAACTGAGGCCATATTTAAAAGGGGTAGAAAAGAAGACAGGCTAAGCTGGGAGGTGGTGGCACACACCTTTAATCCCAGTACTGGGAAGGCAGAGGCAGGTGGATTTCTGAGTTTGAGGCCAGCCTGGTCTACAAAGTGAGTTCCAGGACAGCCAGGGCTATACAGGGAAACCCTGTCTGGAACACCCCCCCCCCCCAAAAAAAAAGAAGACAGGCTAAGTCAGGGGAAACAGACAAGGACACTAATCTGAGTCTGCCAGCTCTCTTCATGGAGAGGAAGTGATGGAGGTCAGGCTTGGCCTTTGCTTTTTTTGTTGTGTTTTGAGACAGGTTTTCTCTGTGTAGCCCTGGCTGTCTTGGAACTCACTCTATGGACCAGGCTGGCCTCGAACTTACAGAGATCCAAGGCCTCTGCCTTCCAAGTGCTGGGATTAAAGGCTGGAATTCTCTTTAACCTGGCCAGCCTCCCTCCATCTGCATCTCTGAAGCTACTCTTCTAGGAGCACTGCAGGGCAGCGGTGCCGCCTGTTCAGGTCAGTGCCTCCCAACCTTGCTCCCCACACTGAGGCGTGTGCTCCCATCATCTGAAACATCCACTTTCCCTTTCCCACAGATGTTACACTGGGGCAGGTGAGGGTAGGGCAGGCCTGTCTTCACCATAGAAGTTTGGCTTTATGGCCACAGCTATTCACAGAATATTAGCCACGCTCACCTCTTTTCTGTGGGAGGGCAGTTATCTCTCCCTGAGGGGAACAGAGTTTCTGGAGAGTGACTGAGAAGATTTTGAAGAGCTCTAAGATAACACTGTTTTTGTCTCTAGTCAAATCCTGTAAGGATTAAAGCAGCACAGAGGCAGTGCTGGGAAATCAGACTTCTAGAAGAAAACCCAACACTTGCTCACAGACTTGTCCATGTCCACAGTTTAGGTTCCCCACTATGACTGAATTCCACGCTACCAAAAGTTTAAATCATGGCCTCGACCTTACTGCGATCTCAAGCACTGCCTCTGAGTCCTAGCAATGAAGCCTTTCCGAGTCTGTTATTTTATCACAGTCCCAACAAGAGCTGAGGTTCTAACTGTATCCTTGCAATGAGGACTAAACCAGCATTCTCTTTCCCCTTTGCAGACATTCTGGGTCTCACAAGTTCAAATCTGATGAGGACTGCATGTGGGAAGAACATAAGAGTCATACATGTGCCCTCAGAGTCTCGGGAATAACTTTGTACGTCATGGTATAAGGGAAGCATGAAGCTGACCTATAGCCTGAGCTTGAACAGAAAGATGTGGGCATTGTGATGTCTCGCCTCTTCACCACCAGGAGACTATGAAATGGCAGGACACGGGTGGCTTTGCATATGGTGAGCAACGCAAAGAGTCTTATGGCTGCACTCAGCTCCTGAACATCACTGAGAGCAGACCGCTTACCTCCAGTATCCTGGTTCCAAATCTTCACCTTGGAGTCATGTGCAGAGGTAGCAATCATAGGCATCAAGGCCGTGGACTTGGGTAGAAAGACACAGGATGCAACTGTCTGGAAATGCCCCTTATACTCACGCACTCTGTCTCTAGTCTGTCTTAGGTCCCACAACTGCAAAGTAAGAACACAAGCCAGCTCATACACACAGATGCTCATGTGTCATGAATATCTACCCTCCCATTCCCCCTCTCATGGAATCAGAAAATCAGGTGAAGCTCTTATCTCGTCCACCATACCCAACCACCCCTCCATCCAACAACTATTGCAGTACCAACTATATCTCAAACAGCACCGGCTATGGTTATGGGGACCCCACAGTAAGGGACACCTTCTTCATGTGTGCACACATTCTGATGTGATTGATGCTTAGTGCCTCTGACAAAGGAAGTGACAGCCCTATCGGTCCCCATTGTACTGACACATATCAAACCAAACATGTAAGGAACCCTTCAGAGATGAGAGAAAACTGAAGTGTCTAAAACCGTGGGGGCCCAGGAATCCCTGTCATCCATCAGCTAGATAAGAGATGATACATGCAAAGTCTGCAAACCCTAATCTACCCCTTCTAAGAACATGTCCTGAGTTGGAGATTCCTGTAGTGAGAATTCTGGAATTTGAGGTTCTTTAAAAGACACAGAAATATGGCAAGAATATGTTTTCATTTCAATCCCAGGTATAGGATATGGGACTGCTTCACAGCAGCTGACTATGATTTGCCTCATGCTCCAGCAGAAACATGGTTTTGCCAGCTACAAATAGTTTCTGTGAATGGGTGGCATTTGAAATTCTGGGAACTCTTCAGAGGGTGTATAAATTCTAGGGCCCCCAGTCAGGGTCAGTGACTGTTGGTCATACAGGGGGTGCTGGTTATGGTTCATTAGTAGTCATGCTCAGAAGATACTAGATTCACAGATCTCCCCCCTCCCCCATATCCTTCTTTCTCTCCCATCTAGTGATAGGGGTAAAACCAGGGGGATAAAAGGGTAGGAAAAAGAACCCACAAAATAGCTAAGACCAGCTACATGTCTTAGCTACAAGTCTAACTTGCCATGTCTCTCTTCCCTTGACTGTAAAATAGACATTAAAACAGCACAGAACTGCAGCCTTGTCTTAGGAATTAAATGAAACCATGAATGTTTAGCTCAAAGTCTGACATGGCACACATACTCAGAGATACACTCTTACTGGGAAGCCAGATAATCTTTTAACTGAGAACTTGCAGTTACGAATCCAGAAATTTCAGAGGTGCCTAAAGAGTCTATCCTGAGAACATTGCAAGGATAAGGGGGGTGGCCCTGGACCAGCCGTGGAGCTCCACAGCTCCCCAGTAAACTGAGCTTTCCTCATGGCCACTACCAAAAGCCACACCTCTGTCTCTTCTGGCAGTCCCTACCTGTTTAGGCTCCTCTAGGAGCAGGAACATCAGCAGGCTGTTCTCTTTACCCCTTCTCTATCCTGACTTCCATCTTATTCTCTTGTCTATTACCAATTCAGACAGACCCAGGTTAATAAATGGTTCTCATAGGAAGCCACTGGAGTGCACGGGGTGACTGACAGTTTGCATTTGAAGCAGGCCAGTGCTGTTGCAGATCCTGTCTGTGTAGCCCAGTGACGGGAGTGAGACCAGAGCAGCCTGCTCATCAGTGAGCAGACACCTGGCCCAGCCTCTCACCGTGGCTTCACAGCCTTCACCCCCAAAGCCACTGCTGCAGGAGATACACGTGTGTCCATCCACGCTGACTTCACAATGGGTCTGGATATGCTGCTTTGTGGGAAACATATGAGCCATCTGAAGCCCCCGACTGTCCCATAATCTGAAAGGAATTAGAAGCAGAATGTGACTTTGCAGTAAATGGGACAGAAACATAGTTGTGATATCCCACTAACAGAAAAAGCCTGACTCTTTGCTGCCAGTCAGAATGGAATGTCACAACCTAACAGACTCTAAAGCTGTCAGGAAGGACCCAAACCAATGCCACCTGTTTTGCCAATGTCTTTCTGTTTTGAAATCAAGTCATATGGACTTTTCAAAAGACTACCTTTGTTTGGAGAGAGGAGCTACACACACCACAGCATGAAGCGGGTCCTAGGGACTGGGCTCTCTGGGGTCCCAGGGACTGGGCTCTCTGGGGTCCCAGGGACTGGGCTCTCTGGGGATCCAGGCTGCCATCAGGCTTGGCAGCAGTGCCTTTATCTGCTGAGCTGTCTCACCACCTTTTCATGGAGACGTTACAACACAGATCTTTTTTTGTTGGTTTTCTGAGACAGGGTTTCCCTGTGTAGTCCTGGCTGTCCTAGGACTCAAATCTGTACACTAGGCTGGACTGGAACTCAGACCACACATCTTAATTGTACAAGTTAACTTGGTCCTTTAGGACACTGCTTTCAATAGACAAGAAGCTATTTTTGTGTCTATAACTGAAAAAAAAATTTAAAGATACATTGTTGCTGTTTGGAAGCTATGTAGTACAGGCTGCAGTACTTGGCCTCTCAAGTGTTGAGACTGCAGTCCAGGTCCCTAAAGGATCCTCGATACAGCATCATCCGCACTCCAGAAGCAGGCTGCGGCTGACCATGGCCAGCTCTGGCCTTGAGTGCAGTGGAGTCCTGGGTTTCCTCTCATCTCATTCCTCCCATTTCATACAAGTTGCCTCTGAGAGCTACAATTCTTGAGTCACGTTCCCCAGTCTGTCAACTACCAACTATCTGACTTCCCTGACTAGACTCTGATCCTTTATTCCAGGGGAGCCTTTGCTTGAGGACTAAGTGCCTGGAAACCCGAGACCCTCCCACCCCCACCCCAGGGCATGCCAGCAGAGCCAGGCTGCCTGGCAGGATGGTTGTACAGGTGAGGCTGAGGCTGATCTGGTTACACACTGGGAATGACCAAGGTCAGCTGCTTCAAACCCCTCAGCAGAACCTTAGTGGACCTGATCTTGGGCGTTCATTGTGTTTTCATAAACTACAAGTCAGAGAGTCCCCAGGAGCTGTGGAGTAGAGGACAAGAGAGCCCTAGGAAGGGAACAGCCTCATGGAGAAGCAGAATGGAGACAGTCATGTAAGCATGGCAACCACAGACCTTCACCAGAAACACCTCCACAGTGGCCAGTAGCCCACCTGATGGTCTTATCCTCTGACGTCTGGACTATGTATGGCTCGCTCGGGACCCAGCACAGGTGTGTGACCTGGAGAAAACAGTCATCAGCAGGTAGGTCTCCACAGCAGGTCAGTCCTCTGCTGTAATCCATTAGCTGGCTAACCTCATGCCTCATCTCTCAGGGATCCTGAGCTGGTAAGCTCGGGTTAGCAGGGTCATTGTCCCACAGCCTCAGTCCTTCTCCACCTGCTTCTCCTCAGTGCTCAGGGGCAGAGGTTCCAGTAGGCTGGCCTTCTGGTTAGCCTTGGAACCAAAGCTGGCACTAGTGAGCAGGTAGCAGGCAGAAGAGCAGCCCCTGTGCTAAGTGGGGCCTCTGAACTCTGCTCTAACACCCCAGGGCCTCAGAAGAGTAACTGTAGTCCTGGACTGCAGCCCTGTCTGAACAGATGACACAATTTTCAAAACAACCCAGGGGAACAGATTTTCCTTTTCTCAGCACAGTGTCCTCACAAATGTGGAGGGCATCAGGCAAGCACATTCTACCATCTGCTTCTGACTTCAAAACTAGGAGAGCAGGTGACTAAACTCTGAGGAATAGCTGCCACCAAGAACAATGACGGGTGTTTTACGACAGACTTTATCTCAGTTTGTCACCCAAAGAATCTTGCCTGGTGACATAACTCCCCATTTTATAAATGGAGATACCTAGAGTCTAAGCTTAAATAGCACTTTCAACTAAGAAGCGATAGATTTGTGGTTTGAAGGCAGAGCTGGGAGTGTAGGTTAGAGGCACAGTATTTGCTTAGCATGTACAAGGCTCAGGGTTCAATCCCCAGCATGGGAAAAAAGAAAAAGAATGTGCCCACCCCCCCATGTTTGGAAGCCAGGTGTGACAGAGCCCAAAGTCTGTGCAAAGTATAAAGGATTTAACTGCCAGAGTGAATTATATCAAGTAAATACACACTAATTATATATTAGTATATACACACTAATCTGTGTATGAAGGGCAGCCATCTTGTATCACACTGTACAGAAGAGTTGTAAACACCTGTTATATTTCTATTCCTAGCAGTGTCTGTCGCACTAAAATTATGCTAAAAGTTTGCTTTGAGGGGGCTGGAGAGATGGTTCAGTGGTTAAGAGCAGTGACTGCTCTTCCAGAGGTCCTGAGTTCAATTCCCAGCAACCACATGGTAGCTCACAACCATCTGTAATGGGATCCTATGCCTTCTTCTGGTGTGTCTGAAGACAGCTACAGTGTATTCATTTTTTTTTTTTTTTTTCTTGAAACAGGGTTTCTCTGTGTAGCTCTGGCTGTCCTGGAACTCACTTTGTAGACCAGGCTGGTCTTGAACTCAGAAATCCGCCTGCCTCTGCCTCCCAAGTGCTGGGATTAAAGGCGTGCGCCACCACGCCTAGCGCCACAGTGTATTCATATACATAAAATAAATCATTTTTCAGAAAAAAGTGGGGAGGGCACAAACTTCCCTCTCTTTAAAAAATAGTGTAGCTTGAAGAACTGCGTGAGGACCCAGCTCTCCTTTACTGCTTCCCTTCTCTCCCAGCTCCCACCTCTCACGCCACACACACAGATCTCCCATGAGCTCGCCCCTGCACTCCTCTCCACCACCCTGCTCTACATCAAGTCTGAATTTGTACCAGGTTCCTGGAGACAGACGCTCTCTCCACACACTGTCCAGTTCCCACATCCCACAGAAGCAGGCTGTTGTCCCGAGAGCCAGTGCACAGCTGGGACGAGTCTTAAAAACAAGGTGAGAAGCCACAGTGGCCGTGAAGTTGGGATGTGGACAGGGTTCTGGGAATGCATCGGTGCTGGAAGGTTCAGCTGCACTTTACCTGGGTTCACAGCCAAGCCAGTGACCACCATGGCATGGCCAGACAGCTGCTGCCTGGGCTGTGAGGAGCCCTGCAGGTCCCACATCAGGACTGTCTTGTCTCGAGAGGCGCTGAAGAACTGGTTTGATTTGGGAATACAGGCTATCTGCTCAGAGAACAGCGAGGACAGTGATGGCTCAAGTGCACAAGCTAGACAGGACTTCAGGGGGAACACGGCTCCACATGCACATACACACACATTTTTCATTTTCATTTTTCTTTTTAAAATATTATGTTTAATTCATTCTCTCCCTCTCCCTCCCCCCGCCCACTCCTCTCTCTCTCTTCTCTCTCTCTCTCTCTCTCTCTCTCTCTCTGTGCGCACACACACTCGAGCGCACACGCACCATAGAAATGATCATTGTGAGCATTTCAAGTGTACAGTTCAGTGACAGCAAGTACACTCACATCGTTATACAAACTTCCACAATCTGTCCCTGTAGAACTTCCATCACCCCCAAGTGCACCTCCACCCTTTTCCCCTGCACAGCCCCTGCTCATGCTGTCTCACCACGTGCTGCAGTGCACCTCCACCCTTTTCCCCTGCTCATGCCGTCTCACCACGTGCTACAGGGAAGCCTTGTGTCTAGCGTCTAAAACTTGCCCCTGCTGAAGCGTGCTTTGGAGTGTCACCTTTTCTCTTCTGCCAGGGCTTCACCATACTAGGCTTTACTGATCTGTGTCCCCAACCCCAGAACTTCATTCCTTATTTCAAAAAGTTTGAAATTACTTTATCATTACTATGTTATGTGTATGTGGGGTGTCTTCACCACACATGTGTCTGTATACCACTTTAGTGCCTAGTGACCTTGGAAGCCAAAACTTGAGTTATGGACGGTTGTAAGCATTATGTGGATGCTGGGAATAGAACCCAGTTCTTCTGGAAGAGCAGGCAGTGCTCTTAACTGCTGAGCCTTCTTTCTAGCCCCTCTGCTCCTTTTTAAGACTAAATAAGCTGGGCGTGGTGGTGCACACCTTTAATCTCTGCACCCAAGACAGAGGAAGGGAGAATGTCTGTCAGTTCGAGGCCAGTCTGGTCTCCAGACTGAGTTCCAGGACAGCCAGGGCTGCACAATGGAACTCTGTCTCAAAAAACCAAAAAGAAAAAAGACTTAATAGACATCTCTCAAAAGTTGTGATGTTTCAGACACTCCAGAAAGTTTTTATTTTAGTTTCCTTATTTATAGCCTTCAATGCTTTCTTTTAAAAAAAGAATACTATTAGCTCAGTCAGTTCAAGCCTTTATAACAAAATACTACAGACTAGATGGCTTATAATTTCTGCTGTATGTGTACATTTTTACCATACCTCTGCTAGGTATTGGGATTCATTCCATGTTTGAAATGATTTGCTCTGCTCTTCCTGGTGTCAGAGCAAGCCTTTGCCTTTTTCCTTAAGCCTTCTACTCTCTGTGGCTGTTGTTATTTCCTTTCTTGTCCCCCAGTTCCCTTCAGAGTGAGTGTTTGACAGTTACCTTTGTGATTTCCCGCTCATGCCCTGTGAACCTTTTCACCATGCGCCCAGTTTTCCAATTATAGGCCACAGCAGTCTGCAGAGAAGTGGGATTACAGGAGTTACTGCAACACTGGCTCCTGAGCAGGATCTTAGCATTTTCTTGCTGGGTGCCTGCAGTTTATTGCTACAGAGAAAGGAGGTGGTGCTGTGTGGCCACAATCACTGTGGCAATTGGCCTGCCAGTTCCCCTGTCTATAAAACAAAGTAGATAGTCCTTGCGTGCCTACCTCTTAGGTGTGAGAAAGGGTCACATAAATACAATTTCTTAGATCTAAAATAATAAAGACATTAACACAAGACTGCTTTTTTTTTGGTTTGGTTTTTTCGAGACAGGGTTTCTCTGTATAGCCCTGGCTGTCCTGGAACTCACTTTGTAGACCAGGCTGGCCTCGAACTCAGAAATCTGCCTGCCTCTGCCTCCCAAGTGCTGGGATTAAAGGCATGCGCCACCACTGCCTGGCAAGACACCGCTCCTTAAGTATTGATTCTCAAGTGTATCCTCATTTGAAGTAATGACATATAAAATAAATGCATCTTACAAATGGTGAAATGCAGTTTGCAAGTGAAGTCTGACAACTCTGAAAGCCTATTGGGAATGAGGAGCATCATTAGTGTCACTCCCTTCAGGAAGAATCAGTAGTGTGTTGCTGCTGCAGTTTCTCATAGTGGCTGCCAAGAGAGCTCCCAGTGTAAGGACAGATAGCTGATAATCCAGTGTGACGAGAGGACAGACCAAGGTATAAAGGGTCAGTGTTTAGCACTGTGAAGTCTATAAAACAAAACATAAAGCAGCTGGAATGTTCCTTTTGTTGACTCCAGGGTCTGAGTGTTACTGTTAAGGATGAGGTGGATGGAATTGTAACACCCCATTTATAAAAACATGGAGGTGGCCTGACATAGGGTGAGGTTCTCGTGGAATCCTTATGGCTGTCTTAGGGCATGGCTGTTATTCTATGACAGACTAGGAAAGCAAAGCTCACAAAATGTAAAGACTTGCCCACTGTAATAGGAAGTGGCAGAGCTGGGCCTAAACTCCAGCCTTTGAACTTTGAGCCCTGTTATGATGTAGTTAGTGTTAGACTCTCAGAACATCTTCCCTTTCTTTCAGTGAGCTGGTGAGCGGGAAGCACTGGAAATCTCACCTTGTCTTTTCCTCCAGAGATACAAAGGTCTGAGTTCAGAGTGGCAACCACAGAGACGGTATCCACGTGAACAGGGATGTATTCTTGGGAAGCTTTAGTCTGGACTCTCTCTTCTATAATTCCATCAGGCCTGCTACAAAAAGAATGCAAAATGAGGTTCACTGGAATGGACAGGGGAGAAGGGGACAGAAGAATGTGGCAGTGATATCAATTCAGGCAAGGATGAGACACTAAAGAGACCCTCAGTTTATTTGAAAAATGCCCAGAAATAAATGGCACTATTTACTTGGGAATCACCCAGAATAACTGAGTTATTGAAATCTGATGAAGGGGAATCCTGAGTCCAGAGTATTTGATCTCGTTAGAAATGACTCCAAAAGACACAGGGCCCCTGAGTGTGCACTGCAGGTGCTCGATGGTGAGGTGACCATCTGCCCATGTTCACCTCCCCAGAGCTTGTATTACATCTAAAACAGTCCACCGAATGAAGTGTGTAGGAAACCTTACCAATACTTGCCTTCTTTCTTTAGCAGACGATTTTAAAGGAGCATGATATAACTGGGGACCCCAGAAGTTGATCTACCTGTATAAGTAAGTGCTGTGTCTGAGTTTGCTCTGCAGTTTCCCCATCATAGTCCAGAGCCTACAGAAAACCTTCTGAGGAAGAGCTGGTTTCAGTTGGCCGTCAAGTAACAACATCCCTCACAGGCGCTGAGGGGGTGTTCCCTGTGAAGTGGGCAGAAGGCACACACTGAATTTCATTAGGTCTAACATTAGTGATTTGATTATCCTTCCTTCTTTCCTTCCTTCCTTCCTTCCTTCCTTCCTTCCTTCCTTCCTTCCTTCCCATGTGAGGTACATTTCTTTTATTTATTTATTTATTTATTTATTTATTAATGTAAATTTACATTGTAGCTATCTTCAGACACTCCAGAAGAGGGCACCAGATTTCATTATGGATGGTTGTGAGCCACCATGTAGTTGCTGGGATTTGAACTCGGGACCTTCGGAAGAACAGTCAGGCGCTCTTAACCATTGAGCCATCTTACCAGCCCCACATTCCTTTTTAGAAAAGAGATTAACTGTGTGCATTTGACTTTTTTCTTTCTCCTGCTTCATTCTCTTCACCCTGGGACTGCAGCTGTCAATAGAGGTTCAGCAGATAAGTAAAAACTAATGTTTAAAAATACTAAGAACTTAATCCCAGCGCTCGGGAGGCAGAGGCAGGCGGATTTCTGAGTTCAAGGCCAGCCTGGTCTACAGAGTGAGTTCCAGGACAGCCAGGGCTATACAGAGAAACCCTGTCTTGAAAAACCAAAAAAAAAAAAAAAAAAAAAAAAAAAAAAAAAAAAAAGAAATGAAGACAGGTTTTACGACAAATGTCAGTACACACGTGTTCATCAGGCATTACTTGCAGCAGCCAAGAAATGAAAATATGTCATCAAGCAAGGCGTAATGGCATACACTTTTAATCTCAGCAGTTGGAGGCAGGAGCAGGCAGATTGCTGCAAGTTTGAGGCCAGCCTGGTCTATATATAGAGTTCCAGCCAGAGTTACACAGCAAAACTATCTTAAAAGAAAAAAAAAAAGGAAGGAAGAAAGGAAGGAAGGAAAGAAGGAAGGAATACAGAAACAAAATGTGGCCTACCCATCTACTAAACAGTCATGAATATGGCTGAAACTGGAAATCACCACGCTAAGCGAAAATAGCTAGACATACTCTATATGATAGATGATCCCACTCACGTGAAATACCCAGTTTGAAAATCTACAGTGACAGAAGATAGATTGGTTAGTGGCTGCCAGGAGCTGAGCAGAGGTGGAGAATGGGGGTGCAGCCGACTGCTTACTAAAGACAGAGTTAACTTTGGGAGTGATAAAAATGTCATGTAATTATAGAGTGGGCAACCACTACACAATCCCATCTATGTATAAAATGTTATGCATGGTAAATGTTATGTTACATGTGCTCTACCATAATAAATTAAGTACTATGGACATATAGGTGAAAATAAAATACAACCTGTACTAGCAAGGTTTTTTTTGCAATTAAAAAGTCATTATTATTGTCTCTGTGTATTTACACACACGTACACATGCACCACGTACAAGTATAGAGGTCAGAGCACAACTTTATGTGATCTCTTCTTTCTTCCACCTTCACATGGGTTCTGGGGATTGAACTCAGGTTACCTACCAGGTTTAAGCAGCAAGTGTCTTCACCTGCTGAGCCATCACACTAATCTGAGAAAAGCTTCTTAAAAGACAATAGCCTCAGTTATTCTAAGAGCTATAACCTTTCTAACTTGTCATTAGCAATTTCTTTGCATTGTTTCCCTAATGTGGCACGCCAACATCAAGAGGTTAATATGTAACAAGAATAAGATGCTAGAAATGACAACTGTAATGAGATCATGGAGAAGCCATTCTGAGTCTCTCAAGAAGTCCTAAGGCATCCTTCACCTCCATCTCAGTACAAGGCCTGCTTTTCTTTCTAATACATTGTATTTTGGTATACCAGTAATAGACAGAATGAAAAAGTAGGTATGAGACTCCAACTGTCTTCTCTTTAAATCACACACCAAAAGAGAGTTTCAAAAACTCAGTACCACATTTTCCAACTAAGATATTTTGGATTTTTTTTTTTTTTTTTTTTTTTTTTTTTTTTTTTTTTTTTTTTTTTTTTTTTTTTTTTTTTTTGGTTTTTTTGAGACAGGGTTTCTCTGTGTAGTCCTGGCTGTCCTGGAACTAACTCTGTAGACCAGGCTGGCCTCGAACTCAGAAATCCGCCTGCCTCTGCCTCCCGAGTGCTGGGATTAAAGGCATGCGCCACCACGCCCGGCTATTTTGGATTTTTTTTTTTTTTTAAAGATTTATTTTATTTATTATATGTAAGTACACTGTAGCTGCCTTCAGACTCCAGAAGAGGGCGCCAGATCTCGTTACGGATGGTTGTGAGCCACCATGTGGATGCTGGGATTTGAACTTATCACCTTAGGAAGAGCAGTCGGGTGCTCTTACCTGCTGAACCATCTCACCAGCCCCTATTTTGGAATTTTTAATAAATCATTCCATTTACTTAACCTTAGCTGGCCTAGAGTTTGGGATCAAAAGAAGACCAGGCTGATTTAAAACTCACAGAAATCCCAGGACTAGACAGAAAAACCCTGCTTTAAAAACCAAAACCAAACCAAACCAAACCAAAACAAAACAAAACAAAACAAAAACAAACAAACAACTCACAGAAATCACCTGCCTCTGTCTCTCAAGTACTGGGATTAAAGACATGTACCACCACATTTGGCCCACAATAGGCTTTTGTTTTTAGAGACAGGCTCTGACAATCTGGCCTAAAGCCTACTGTGTATCCCAGGCTGGTCTTGAATTTGCAATCCTCCTGTCTCTGCTTCCCAAGCACTGTTAATATAGTTAGGCACTACCACAGTCTACAAGCATGAGCTTTTTCCTTTTAGTTTTAAGTAAGGAAATATCTTTTAAACTTCTCAGCTTTATTGGTATATGGGAAACAGTGAGCAGGAATCTAAAAGGTCTCTGGTATCCTCAGTCATTTTTGAGCATGAGAAGCACCCCTGAGATCCTGAGGCCACAGGTCTGAGAACAATGCCCTAGAGATTGCAGCATGTTAGTACTGGATGCCGTATCAGACTAAGAGGAGTATTTTTTCTCAGCAGCTCACAATGCTAGAACTAAAACGAAACAGTAAATGTGCACTCAAAGATGCTGGGGCTGCATGTGGCAGAGTGCTCGCCTGGCGAGCACAGGGCTTGCCTAGCATGATCACACATGGGTTTGATCCCCACTGCTGCAAAATAAGAAATAAAAGAAAAACAAACAAACTAACAAAGAAAAAAACCCACCACCACCACCACCAAAACCAAGGATATCTACCTTATCTCTTCACTCAGGGAGCACCTCCTGAGCACGTGACATTCCTGCTTGAGTTGCTGGTATGTAAAAGAATGAGAGAGGTGGCCAGCACCAACATTAGCAGGATCAGACCAGGAGCCAATCTCAGCTACCCCAGGCCCGTGTCCTGAAGAGCTGAAGGAAATAAAAGCAGCGGTGAGAGGGGCCTGTCCTCATTCCCTCCGGGTTTCGGCTTAAAGAAGTTCTGAAAGATTCATGTTTTACAGACACACCAGCTGAGCTCCAGGAATTGCTGTCCATAGAGATAAGAGCAACTAAAAACCGCCAGGTACATATTCCTATTCATCCCCTCCACTAAAAAACAGGGTTTCCCAGAGACTTCCCTCCCACTGTCTGAGGAAGTACACGAGCAGGTATCCTGGAAAGAAGAACAGCTCACAGACACAACGCAGAGCCGAGAGTGGATGGTGGATCCTAGAGTTCTGGGATCTGCCTCAGCTCACTCAGGGCTCACTGTGTCCTTGAGTGGCCCACTCCTGCCTCAGCCTCCCTACCTAAAGCAGCAGCACAATACTAAATGACCTTTACGTGACCAGAACATTATGTGTTCCATAATGACTTTTAAAAATCAGATTTATTTATTTTATGTATGAGTGCTCTATCTGCATGTACACCTTCATGCCAGAAGAGGGCAGCAGATCTCATTACAAATGGTTGTGAGACACCACGTGGTTGCTGGGGATTGAACACAGGACCTCTAGAGGAGCAGTCAGTGCTCTTAACCACTGAGCCATCTCTCCAGCCTGATGAGCTGGAGATCTTTTTTTTTTTTTAACCTCAAATGGCTTACACAATATGACAAAAGTATTTGTTGCAAACTCCTGAACCTGCAGTCTCTTCTAATTCAAGCATTCTAGGATGTTCTGTGATAGGCCATGTGATGGACTAAAAAGAAAAGTTCTAGGACAGCATCCAGAAACTCTGAGATATGTACTGTTTATAGATATGCAGAGGTGCAGAGCTGCCCATCTGCCAGCTTCACCTGTGTTTAACACTGTCCTCAAACTGCAAACAGGTACTGCCCGAGATCTAGGTCACTGGAAACCACAGGGGCTGTAAATGGATTCTTCGTGGGTATCTTCGCTGGGGAGTGGAAGGAAGGGTAACTTAGCATTACTTACCCCCAAAGCAACCAGATCTTCTTGGTGAGCTGCTGTATTTGATGATCTGTAGTTCATTTAGCCTTCGGAAACAAGTCAGACAGCCACTTCCTAATCTCTGTAATTAGCCAAAGGACGCTTAAGTTAATCTCCCCTCTGTCTAAGCATATGTTGGCACCAGAGAGATTTACAAGTGTAAATAGGAGCCTCGTTTAATTGAAAAAAAATTATTAGTGTAGTTTTTCCTCAAATAGCACACAAATTTCCAAGAGTATATGGACGTCAAATTTCTATTAATAGAGCAGAGAATAGCATGATGTTAACTACACATCTATTTGGCTTTTGTTTATTTTGAGATAGGGACTCTTGTAGCCCAGCCTGGCCTCAAACTCACCATATAGCCAAGGATGACCGTCAACTTCTGATTCTCCTGCCCCTATCCTCTGGGTGCTAAGACAACAGGTATGTGCTTGCCCCTGAATATGGCTTCTCAGTGCTAGGGTACGGAACCCAGAGCTTCATACATGCCTGGCAAGCACTCTGTCAACCAAGGCACTACCATCCCAGCCACTATGCATCTGCTTTTAAATGTGCCACATAAAAACAGTGAATTATATCATTAAGCTCACAGTATAGTTCTTCTGTCAATTAAGTGGTGCACGCCTTTAGTCCCAGTGCTTGGGAGGCAGAGGCAGGAGGATCTCTGAGTTCTTAGGGCCAGCCTGGTCTATAGGGTGAGTTCCAGGACAGCCAGGGCTACACAGTGAAACCCTATCTTGGAAAAACAAAACAAAAATCAACCAACCAAAACCATGGCAGCCCCTTTGAATTTGAGCCCATTTCCTCTCTACTTAAAGGATTCAAATAATTTATTTATTTTAATTTTTTTAAGATTTATTTATTTTATTATATATGTAAGTATGCTGTAGCTGTCTTCAGACACTGTCTTCTTCAGAAGACAGCATCAGATTTTGTTATGGATGGTTTTAAGCCACCATATGGTTGCTGGGATTTGAACTCAGGACCTTTGGAAGAGCAGTCAGCACTCTTAACCACTGAGCCATCTCACCAGCCCCAAATAATGTATTAATTGGCTGTCTAATAAATTCTGAGAGTGTGCACTAAGCACATCCCAGAATGGTCAAGTGCACTAGTATCTGATTACATGATCTGCACTGGACTGGGCCTCCAGTATAGTTTTGTGCTTGTCCTTAGACAAGTTCCTGAATTTCTGTGGATTTGTACTTCCTACATGCAAAATGAGAAAGAAATTCTATTATTGGCTCTTTGACAACTAAAAATAGCACCTACCACATGTCCTAAAGGTGTCTAAGTGCTCTGTATTTCTTAAGTCACTAACTCTACTCCACAAGCCTCGAAAAAGCTTATAGCCATTTTGCAGATGAGAAGAGAGAGGCGCAACAATTTACTCGTTTATATCATAAACAAGTGGCAGTGCCGAAATCTGAATCCAGCAGTACTTCGGAGGCCCTGCTCGGGACAGAAGACTGTGCTGTATCTTTGTAACAGCTACTGCCTGAAGACAGACAGCATATATTTCTGAGCCTGGAGGGTGTTGAGCAAGTCATTCGAGTCACCTAACTAGAGTGATAGATCACAATCGGGATAAAAATTAGGTTATACACTAAACAGTCTAAATTTTTGAGAACAAAAAATATATGCACTTGGTGGGCAATATTTATTATATGTAGACTAACCTATTGCTTATACCATAAACATAACAACAGACTTGAGAGGAAGGACAATGTCTCGCTCATTTCTGTATCTGTACTTCCAGCCTGGTCTGGGAGAATGGACTTGAAGTATTTCTCTGCTGAATGAGAGAGTGGCATACTAAATTAAGGAGTAAAAATAGCCAGATGCTCCTTACAGGGTACAACATAACACTCCGTGGTTTTTGACTGTCTTTTGGGGACAAAATCATTTTCTGTATAGCCCAAGCTGGCCTCCAACTCAAAATCCTCCTGCCTCACAGGCTCATGTGACCAGACACCCAAATAATGGTCTTTTTAAATTGCCTAACAAGACCATCCAAAAAATATCTCTGAAGGCACATCACCCTGCTTCAACCCACAAAGGCTGGAAGGACTTGGAAAGGTGCTTAGAGGCCATGATGGCTCTGGATGCCCCTGTGGGTTTCTGGGGGAAGCAGGTCTTCATCTGAACCCCTGATCTGTCTCTGTCCAAATCTGCTTTCCAAAGGCCTCCTACAGGTCACGTAAAATAGAGCTCAGAAAATTCTCTTTCAGTTATGTAGTACAAAATTCCTTTATAGCCTTTGATATACCTGTGATCCATAGAGTTAACTTGCTGTCATGGGGGCAGAACTGAGTGAAATGAATCTTATTTCAGTAGACTTTCCTGATTCTGTCTGTAGACACAGACACACACATACACAGAGAGATTCAAAACAAAACAAAACAAACCTCTCATATGATCCTAGTGATTTGAGATGTCTTATTCAAACAATTGGAGTCTGACACAAGGATACCTTAACCCATATATTGAAGAAGACATGACGCTGTAAAATTTGCCCCCTTACCTCTTCACCTACCGTGAACCACACAAGACTGAGTAAATTCCCTGTGACTTGTTATCTACAAGAACTATTCCCACTCGGGTTTATTCTGAGAATGTGCCCACTAGGCCTGACTCTTCTTGTGATATATTCTTTTTAATAAATCTTCTGTGTGTGTTCTGGCCTAGTAAGTACAATCACTGAGACTTTTAACATGGCGCTAGTTGTGTACATGAAAAAAATTTTTTTTTTTTGAGACAGGGTTTCATTGTGTAGCCCTAGCTGTCATGGAACTCACACACTCTGTAGACCAGGCTGTCCAAGAACTAAGAGATCTGCCTGCCTCTACCCCCTGAGTGCTGGGACTAAAGGCATGCACCACCACTTCCCAACTGGTATAAATGATTTTTTTAAATCCATGCTCTCTTCCCAAATCTTTCACATGGGTATCTATCTAACCTATACTCTCTGAGACCAAGAGTGTTCAAAGATTAACAAAGGACACGAAGAAGCTTATTGGAGGTGGACTGGTTTGACTCTAATGATAATGTAAAGGAAAAGGTTCAGACAGTAAGAGGATTTACAAGACACCCAGTCTCACTGAGGGTCGGTGCTCGATCAGAACTCCCAACGTTGAGGACCATCAGTGTGCAGTTCTTTGTTGTTTTGTTTGTTTTCTTTCTGGCCCTTCAGATTATAAATGCTCCTACTCCTGTCCATTATCTGAACTGCTAAAGCTTACTTTTGATGTGCACGTGCCCGGGGAGGCCCGGGGAGGATTACGCCAAGATGGAAGCAGGTGACACCAGGTCCTACACATACCCTCCCGGACCTCCTCCTCTCTTCGGGTGAGTGGGTGGCTACCGCTGGGGACAACGCGAAGACATCCACCTCCCCGATGCTCCCCCTCTCCCACCTCGGGCTCCATACCCACCGGCGGGCTGGTACCGAGGCCCGCAAGCACGGGTAGCTCGCATCCGTAGCTTCCACAGGTTCCCGCGCCTCCGCCCCTAGCAACCAGGCGCGCGTCGCTAGGGCGGGAGTTCCACCTAAACGCTCCGGGCGTCCACGGCAGCCCCGGAACCCAGGTTCCACGTGCCGGAAGTCCCTCAGGAGCCCAGCGGAGAGAGATTATTTTACTTTTCTAATTTAAGGGTATGTGAATAGTCTATGCAGAGGAGGCTTGTGCTTAACCACGCTACATGAACACGAAGCACCTGTATCTTCCAAGAAAAGCGGTGATATCTGTCGTAGCCACAGCGAGAAAGCTGTGTATTATTCGCCCAGAAAATTTATTTTAAATGTCCCTGAATATAGACAGAGATTTTCTCCATTGAACATTTCCCGAACATCTTAATCCGTTCCTCTCATTTGGCATGTGTGTGTTTATTTTTACTAATTTTTTTAAACAGATAAAGTAATGAATTCCAAATATACGGAACGTTTTGATTTTGCCTTTCGCCTTTGTGTGGGGACCATGTTAATCTGTTTTCTGTGTCATTCCATTTTTTTAAAAAACGGTTTGAAAATACACTTCTTTTATACGTGTGAGTGCTTTGTCTGCATGTGTCTATAGACATCATTTTTGTGCCTGATGCCAACTGAGTTCTAATCCTACAGAACGTGAGTTTCCGATGGTTGTGAGCTGCCCTGTGGGCTCTGGGAACTGAACCTGAGTCTTCTGCAGGTGCAGTAAGTGCACTTATCTGCTGAGCCATCTGAGTCCCTATATGGTTTCAATTTTAACATATGTGCTGCCAAGCTGAATACTTTTCACTTCATCTTTCATCAAACTGGGAGAGGCCAGCACCACAAACAAAAAGACTTCTCAGTACCTTCCTCAGATTCAAACGGGAAGATACTTTTGACTGAAGGCAGCTACAAAAGACTAACATCTGGAGAGATGACTTAGCGGTTAAGAGGTCCTGAGTTCAATTCCCAGCAACCCCATGGTGGCTCATAACCATGTGGGATCTGATGCTCTCTTCTGGAACACAGGTGTGCATGTTCTAGCTCTACAGGTAGAGCACTCATATTCATAAAATAAATAAATCTTTTCTTTTTTTTTCGAGACAGGGTTTCTCTGTATAGCCCTGGCTGTCCTGGAACTCACTTTGTAGACCAGGCTGGCCTCGAACTCAGAAATCTGCCTGCCTCTGCCTCCCAAGTGCTGAGATTAAAGGCGTGCGCCACCACACCCAGCTAATAAATCTTTTTTAAAACAGTTGTTAGGTAAATTTTGGAGTCAGTGTATAACCCGTTGCTATGACAAAATACTGACAGAAGAATAGACTTCTACTGATTTGGGGTGGAGACTCCAGTAGATTCAAGTACAGCTACAAACTAAGGTGTTAGAGTCCTCCTCCCAAAGCACTCTGCTCTGGGATACAACCACTTTGAGAAATGCTTCTGGCATCTGATCCTTCCAAACTGGTATCTGTAGTCACACTTGTCCCAGAGCCTCATCTGCCTTCTGCCTACTTCCTGCTCTTCTCCATCTGACTATCTAAAAGACACTTCTTCCTTGACATGACTCACAGACATCATCTTCTGCCTAAACCTGTTCTTCTTTTATTTCTCTAAACACTGGGCATTACCACCCATTAATCACCCAAGCCACAGACCTAGGAGTCATTTGTAACTGCCTCTCAGAACAATCCTCTGCTGCAGGATATTTGATCACACTGTGAACCGGGAGATTGATTGTTTATGGGAAAAATCTGTTTCTAGTTGTGGTGTAGCTCACCATTAGCACACTTCTTTAGTCCCTATGCCCAGAATACAGACACACCCTTGGTACACACCTTTAATCCCAAACAATAAAGCTAAAATTAGTTTGTAAAAGGAAACTCTTATGTTTAAAAGTGATGTTTGAGGGGCTGGTGAGATGGCTCAGCGGGTAAGAGCACTTCCGAAGGTGATAAGTTCAAATCCCAGCAACCACATGGTGGCTCACAACCATCCGTAACTAGATCTGGCGCCCTCTTCTGGAGTGTCTGAAGACAGCTACAGTGTACTTACATATAATAATAAAATAAATCTTTAAAAAAAAAAAAGTGATGTTTGAGTGACAAAGTGATAAATCAGAAAAAGATTCGACAAAACAGGATATGCCCAACTCTCAGAAGAAGAGAGAGGAAAGGGAAGCTACTTAAGAGAGAACAGCACACAGAGCCAGAAAAAGAGGAGGCAGTTTTACTGGAAGAGTTTTACAGAGAAAGGTTAAAGAGAGAACCAGTCAGACACAGATGAAGACAGAGTGAGCCAGGGAATGAGAAGGAGCCAGTAGATTAGAACAGATTGTCAAAGTTAGTATAAGGGCAAGCAGAGGAATGCAGGAGAGGCCAAGAGAGAGAAGCCAGATTGAATCAGTCAGCTTGGAGAGGAGTTTGAGCCAGAACACCTGAGTTGAACCAGCCCAGCCAGAGTTCAGAAAGAACTAAAAGGGTGAGCATATTCAGCAGTAAGTTTCAGAGGCTAAAAACATTCTAGGCCTAGATTAGGTTGTACGAAGGCAGTAAACCTCAGAAACGACAATTACATCAGGTGAATAAGAGTTATATTAATTATTCTTCTCCCAAAGTTTCCAATTCTGCTTTCTAAATATCCTCATTTCTCTCTAGCTACTGTTTTGGTTCAGGCCAACACTATCCAGGGTATAATAACTTAAAAATAACCATAAACTCATTGTTGATTCTTCCACTAGGGCTGGCATTATACAGTTTTTTCATTTGAGTGTGGCAGAAGTAACATTGTGGAACTTCTGGATTTAAGCCTCAAAGGGACTTGGTTTCTCCTTTCATCTTTTTGAACCACTGCTGTTACAGTAGGAAATCCTAGCCAGCTCACCTGAAAGGCACAGCGCAATAGTTAGCACCAAATGTCAAGCATGAGTGATACTGTTTTATACCCTCCAGCCCTCACATGGTGAAAACCACAAGGAGAATCATCAGAAAAGTGATCCAGGTGTGACAAGCCAGTTTGCCAAGCACATAAGCACCTCCCACTTTAAGCTCCTAGGTGTTTGTTAGGCGCAGTAAACAATGACAATCCAAGATGAAGCCAAAATTCTTCATGAGGTCTCTTAAGCTTTGTTTACATCTCTTTATCCTCTCTGCACACCGATACTATGTGATTCAGCACTATGAGCTACTAAAGTTAGCTGTTACCTTGGAGTCTTTGCAAACCATCCTTACATTCTGTGATGGTGAGTACCATCACTGGACAGGATCTAGAATCATGAAAAGAAAACAGAAACAAAAAGACCTCTGGGCGTATCTGTGATGGATCAACTGAAGTGGATTTCTAGAGAGAATCCAGTCTGGGGCTATCCACCACTCTTTGCTTCTTGACTGTGGACGAAGTGTGAACAGCTGCCTCCCACATCTGTAGCCGTGATAAACTGTATCAGTTAGTTTCATGTTGCTGTGATAAAACACCAGTATAGGGAGCCATTCAACCGCTCCTTAAAGACGGCACTGACCGACTCAGCTGTACTGGCATAAACAACTCTTAATTGGCATTAGGCAGTGTCAGCTGTGATTTGATCAAACGGGGGGGGGCGGGGGGGTCAGCCCCAGACCACCTGGTGTATAAGCAAGAGTCACTGGGCAGCCTGAGACCACCTGGTGTGTGGGCGGGAGCCACGAGGCAGCTCGGTGATTGGCTAGGACAGGGTTTAAATAGCTGCTCCTGGGTTGGCTGGGGGGCGGGGGTGCCATTCCATTCTATCACTCCACTCTGCTACTTCACTCTTCTACTTCACTCTTCTTGGCCCCATTCCGCCATTGCACCATTCTCACTCTGTAACTGCATGCAGGGCTATTCTGCATTGCCATTGACCAAGTTACATTTCCTGAGTAAACTGTCCTGAGAAGAAACCTGGTTTGTCCTGCGTCTTATTCCTGGCGCGACACACCAGGACTAAAAGCAACCTGAGAAGGAAAGACTTTATTTCAGCTTACACATGTAGTCCCCTCATGAAGTCAGGGAACCTGAAGGCAAGAACAGAGGTGGACGCACCAGAGGAATGCTGCTCCCTGACTTGCTCCCTATGGCTTTCTGATAGATGTGGCACCACCCACAGTGGGTTGGGCCCTCCCACATCAATCATTCATTTAAAAAAAAAAAAAAAAAAAGCCTCCCAGGTTTGCCAAGAGGCCAGTGAGGACATTCTATAAACTAAGGTTTCCTCTTCCTGGAAAACCCTAACCAGCATGTAGATTATATCCCTCGAGCAGTGAGGAATATAAGTTGCTTTTGATAAGTATTCTGTCCCAGCAACATATAAAGCAGTGATTGCACATCCCTTTACCCACTTTGGTGATGTATCATCAGCTTAAAAGCCACCTTCCTGTCTACCTTATGAGTCTGTTGAACCTCCCTTCTCCTCTTCCAGAACAGGCTAGTGATGCTACTCGGTGCTTTCAAAGCTCTTGTACTGTCCCCACAGTGGAAATTTTCATTTCTCCTCCTTCCTTTTCACTTTTATTTTGTGAGGCAGGATCCCATTATATAGCCTTGGCTAGCCCAGAGCTTGCTCCGTAGACCTTAAACTATGTAGGTCTTGAACTCACAGAGATCTCTCTATAGATGTTTATAAGAGTTTTAAAACTCTTTTAAAAGCAGGATTTCGTGTATCCGAGGTTATCCTTGATCCTTTGACCTTCCTCCTCCCACCTGGAGGAAATGGACTACCATGCCTGGGTTTCTGTGGCGTGGGGAATGGAACCCAAGGCTTGAGAAACACCAGGCAAGCACTCTACAAACTGACCTATGTCTCCAGCTACTTTGTGGCAAATACATGTTGTGGTTTTTTAGATTTATCTTACTTTATATGTTTGACTATTTAGCCTGCAGGCATGGATGTGCCTGCTGGATCTCCCCACACTAGGGTTATAGATGGTTACAAGCCACCGTATGGGGGCTGGGAACTGACTGAACCAGAGTCCTTTGCTAGAGGACCAGGTACTCTTAACCTCTGAGCCATTGCTGCAGCCTTACTTGCTAAGCATTTTGATAAAAGAATGAAAGAGGAAGAATCTATGGACTCTTGGAGAGAGTTAGAATAGATTCTAGACCGCTGTAAGCCAGAAGCAACATGATCTCATGGGGGGCCCTCATTTCTTACCCTGCCCCCACCTACCTCACTAGTGCCTCTGACTCCACATTTACACTTTACATAAATATAGTTCTGGCTTTTGGTTCTTTATTGCCTGAGGTGTTTTGTTTTCTCTGGTGTGGCAGTTTGGTCATGACCTTCCTATGGAGTGAACTGGTCATAAAAGCCCTCGAGGGAGGAGTTCTGGGCTCTTCTGGTGTGCCCCGAGTGGAGAGGCCTCTTTCCCCCAGGCCCTGACCTTGTCACCTGGGCCCTATGTGCCTTAGTTTGTTGGCACTGGCAGGCTGCCAAGCCCTCTTAAAGGTGACAGTTGAAGCTGGTTGTTCTGTGAAAACATCACAGGAGGAACCCAAGCCAAGATGCTGATAGCCTTGTTGTTACTCCTCGAATCTGTTGGATGACTTCCAGACAGACACCAGCAACTCCGGATCGGATCGGGGCGTGAACAGTATAGAGGGATGGGTGCAGAGCCTCACCAGCCGATAGTGAAGGCTGGCATTGTGGAGCACCAAGGAAGTGCTCGCTAAGATACTTTCTAAAATGTTTACTAAGACAAGCTTAGAGGCATGGGGTATAGCTCAGTGACAGAATGAGCCTGATGTACTCAACACCTTAGTTCAGTCCCTTAGCACTGAAAAGAATTCGAGAACAGAAGAGAAGGAATAGGTGGTAGCGCAGGATATACACACACATGATCTCAGTCTGTACACTCAGTGCTCCTCCCTGGGTTGTATGGAATGGCCTTAGAACTCTTTATTATGCTGTAGATACCTTTGTTGTAGGGTTTTGCACATGTAAATTCATTGCTGAGGGGAAACAGATATCATAAGAAGAAGTCTTGCACTAGGCATGATGGTGCATACCTGTAACCCCAGCTTTTTAGAAGCTGAGGCAGGAGTATCATAAGTTCAAAAAGGCTAGCCTGGGCTAAAGCTTTTAAGTTTTTAAAAATTTGATTTACTTTTTTTTTTTTTTTTTTTTTGGAAACAAGATTTCTCTGGGTAGCCCTGTCTTGGAACTTGCTCTGTAGACCAAACTGTCCTCAAACTGAGAGATCTGCCTGCCTCTGCCTCCCAAGTTGTGATGGTTTGTATATTCTTGGACCAGGGAGTGGCACCATTTGGAGGTGTGGCCTTGTTGGAATAGGTGTGACCTGGTTGGAGTAAGTGTGTCACTGTGGGTGTGGGCTTAAGACTCTCACCCCAGTTGCCTGGAAGTCAGTCTTCCACTAGCAGCCTTTGGATGAAGACATAGAACTCTCAGCTCTACCTGTGCCATGCCTGCCTGGTTACTGCCATGCTCCCACCTTGATGATAATGGACTGAACCTCTAAACCTGTAAGCCAGCCCCAATTAAATGTTGTTTTTTATAAGACTTGCCTTGGTCATGGTGTCTGTTCACAGCAGTAAAACCCTAACTAAGACACAAGTGCTGGGATTAAGGGCATGTGCCACAACCACCATTTTTATTAAAGGATTGAAGATGTAGTTTAGTGACAGAGTATTTGTCTAGAATGTATGAAGTCCTAAGTTCAGTCCCTAGTACTGGAAAAACAAACAAACAAACAAGAAATTTTTTTTTGTCCCTGTGCCCCAAAGCCAGCTTTTCCCAAGGGTTCTCCTGGCTTACTTTTCCCAGGGTCTTCCTAGGTCATCCCTCCTAGACCAGCACCAGGTTGGCTCAGATTCCTCCTGTTCAAACTCATCTCAAGCCAAGGGGTCTCAGAAATAAAAGGATTCATTAAGTGATTATAGATGTCAGCCTTCCAAAGTAGCAGATCCTGGGACAAGTCCCCACCACCACCAGCAGCGGCAGAACCAGGTGACACTCAACAGTCTGTTGTACATAGTAGCCAAGAGTAATTATTCTTCATGCTGAAGAGTGGAGTAGGTGAGCATACATTGTTTGTATCAAGCCTGCTTAGGCTGCACATAAAAGACATACAGAGAGCAGTCTTTGTTCCTGGCCTACTTTGTAATCTAATCAACCTCTCCATCTCTCCTCCCCTCTGTTGTCCAACACTTGAAATTAAATTTAGGCTACTTTCCCGTTATACTCTATAATGTTTAGCTAGGTTGCTCATGCTGGACTGGAACTTACCCTGTGTCACAAACTGGCCTCAAATTTGAAATCTCCCTGTCTCATTCCTCCAAATAGCTGGTATCATGAACCTGTACCACCAGGCCCTGCAACTTTGAATCTTTTTCATGGCGCTTATTGCCAACATTATGTTTTATTTGTCTATGGAGATGACTTTGTTCCTCTTGACCGTTGTAACTCCAATGTCTTAAACAGGGCAGGTCTGCAGGTAGTTACCCAATAAATCTGTTGAATGACTGTAAAGTGACAATGGTATCCTTTCTTCTCTGGTTCCACAGCATTTCCTGCTTTTATGAGCCCTCAAGTTCAAATGCTACCCACCTCAAGCCCTCCAAGGCCCCGGAAATCTCTGTGACTAAGTAGTTTTCTTTTTTTTTTTTAATCACCCACAGAAAAAAACATGGTCCCCACTTCCTCCTTACATATAACCTAAAGATCAAATTACTATACATTTATTTACATGATCGAATTGGTTCTTATTAACAGTTCTAGAACTGGACACAAATATCATTCTATGAAATGGATGGACCGAGTGGATAAGGTTAGCGCTGAGGATTACAGAAAGCAGAAATAAAATCAACCCACAGTTACTTTCTCTGTAGAGTCAGTACAGAGGGGAATTCCTAGTTAACTGAGCTAAATCTTGTTTGTTTGGTTAATGATCTCTTTCTTTCTGTCACATGATCTCTTCTCCCCCTTGTCACTTGTTTTCTGGGAAGTTCCAGACAAGCAAGTTTGTGATGAGTTAGTTTCGGTTTGAGAGTGAACCTGAGCTCGAGTGACTCCATTTTGATTTCCATTTGGGTCTGTTGGGGCCTGTATGGGAGCTAGTCTGAAACAATGGTCTCTCACAGTACATGACTGAGAGGCAGCAAGTCTCACTATGCTCATATTCTTCCCTTCCTCCTTCCCCTTTCCTTGACTTGTTAGCCCTACCTAATAAGAGAGTTGCTGCTGCTTAAACCCTCTTTTAATTCAGAGGGTTCGTTTGGGTCCAAATCATGGCGTGACTGCTAAAAACACAGATTCTTGGTTCTACCACAGACTTTATGGTTCATTTCCTATTAGAAAATTTATTTCTCACCACCCCTATTTCCTATCCCCCAGTGATTCTGAACCTGCCTAAAGTCTAGGAATTTCTGGGTGTGGCCGGCCTGGTGTCTTGCAAGGGGGACCTCTGCACTTTTTGGGGGGTGGGGGGTGATTTGTAACATCTCTCTCTTCCTCGGTCAAGAATAATTGTCACCCAAGTTTCTCAGCTCTGCCTCCTGTTTATCCTAAAAACAAAGCCTGTCTGTTCCTCTCCAGCCACCAACTTAGTTCATTCAGGTCGACATCATTCAGAGGGTAGCATGCTAACCCTGACCTCAGAAGGTTTCTGTGGTCTTCCCTTATGGTTGCAGTGGACAGATGAGCCCAACTTTCTAAACATAAATCCACTCACCGCTTAGCTGTCTCCACGTGCTTGTCCATCTGTCCAGATGCCCCTCTGTCTGATGGCTTACCTCCCAGTGAAGGTGTCCAGCTTCCCTCAAAGGCCTTATGGAATATCTTTCTCTGTCCCCCACAGCTTCTTCTTTTGAACAGTAGCAACAACAAAAACAATCTAAGTACAATTCCTATTTACCATAGCCTGTCTCCATCTCTACTTCAAAGGAGGATGAATACTTTGAAGTATCTGCCCTGGAATACACAGGACTGCATTCTTTTTTTTAAAAGGAGCTGGGCGTGGTAGCGCATGCCTTTAATCCCAGCACTCGGGAGTCAGAGGCAGGCAGATTTCTGAGTTCAAGGCCAGCCTGGGGTCTACAGAGTGAGTTCCAGGACAACCAGAGAAACCCTGTCTCGAAAAACCCAAAAAAAAAAAGGACTTTTATTTATTTATTTTTAAGATTTATTGTTTTCTTATGTGTTTCCACATGGGTATGTGCTCATGAGTACAGGTGACTGTTGAGATCACTGGATTCCCTAGAGCTGGAGCTACAGGTAGTTGTGTGTTCGGAACAGAACTCAGATCCTCTGCAAGAACACAATGCCTTCTTAACTACTGAGCCAAATCTCCAGCTTGCTAGACCAGTTTTGTTTTTTTTTTCCCTTTTCCTTTTTTTTTTTTTTTCTTTTGATGTCAGGATCACAGTACCCACCCCTCTAAGAACCCCACATAATTTTCATTCTGAAACTTACTACATTTCAGGTCCTCGTGTGTAATGAAGGAATTTCTTGTGCCTGGTACATGTTAAACCCCAAACTAAGCACGTCACTGATGAGATTGCATTTCATTCTTGAGGCAGGCCTCTAAGGAAGATATACTACTACTTGACTGAATGGAGGAGAAAAGGGAGACCAGAAGAAACAGGCAATCTGACCAAGACCTACAGCCGGGAGCTGTATAACCAACAACCCTACATTCCTATGTCATGCCATATAGCATTGTGTGTTTGCGAGGCCTCGTGTCCATACTGGAAGGATGACTCCACTCAGTACAACTGAGTGGCCTCAGGGCTTTTGGTTGCACTCAAATCTGGGGGCTAAGCCAGGACTACAAAGGAAAAGTTTTATCCTCTTCATGTAGTAGTGGCTTTGAAGGTTTCCAGTGTAGAGATGTGCAAGCCCCCAGGAGGCCAACTATGGGCTAGGAGCAGTTTTCCCCACAGATCAGGAATACCAGGCTGCATGGCCTGCAGAAGGCTCCTCCTGGGTTTGGTTTGATTCATCAAAGAGGCAGAAAGAGCCTCAGAAGTTAGTTGTTCTTGAAATGGGTATTTTGGTATTGTGTGCTTATTTGCATATTCCATTGTCTTCAAAATAGATTACTTTTTCTTTTTCTTTTTCTTTTTTTTTTTTTTGGTTTTTTTCGAGACAGGGTTTCTCTGTGTAGCCCTGGCTGTTCTGGAACTCACTTTGTAGACCAGGCTGGCCTTGAACTCAGAAATCCGCCTGCCTCTGCCTCCCGAGTGCTGGGATTAAAGGCGTGCGCCACCATGCCCAGCCTAGATTACTTTTTCATCAATGTTAATTTAAAAAAGAAAAAGCCCAAACAATCAAATTCAGGAAATTTGAATGCAAATACACTACTTGGAAAATCAGCCCTTTCAATGCTTCTCAATATGTTGCAACTTAAAAATTACTCAGCTGGGCATGGTGGCGCACACCTTTAATCCCAGCACTTGGGAGGCAGAGGCAGGTGGATTTCTGAGTTCGAGGCCAGCCTGGTCTACAAAGTGAGTTCCAGGACAGCCAGGGCTATACAGAGAAACCTTGTTTGGAAAAAGAAAAAAGAAAAAAAAAATTACTCACCCAGGTAACCGGAAGTTAAACTGCTTGGGTTTTGGTATCATTGCCATCAATCAGCAAAGGAGACTCCACAGTTACTTAATTTCCATAAAATAGTAATCAGGGGTGGGGTTACTCAGAGGGTGAAGGCACGTGCTGCCAAGTCTGGTGACCTAGGTCCAATTTCCAAAACCTACATGGTGGAAGGAGGGATCCTATTCCTGCCAGCTGTGGTACAAACACTTCCAAATATTCAAATATTCTCTCTCTCTGTAAATAAATGTGATAAAATTTGTCATAATAGTGTTTTTCCTTTTGCTGTTAGCACTGAGTAGTATGTGCCTGACACTGCTCATAACTTTCTGATTTGTTGTAGTCTTTTTTGTTTTATTTTGTTTTAAGATTGTCTCCCTCTGTAGCTCTGGCTGGTCTGGAACTCGCTATGTAAAACCAGGCTGCCTCTAACTCACAGAAATCCATCAGCTTCTCCCTCTCCCTCTCTCTCTCTCTCTCTCTTTAAGATTTATTTATTATATGTAAGTTCACTGTAGCTGTCTTCAGACACACCAGACGAGGGCGTCAGATCTCATTACAGATGGTTGTGAGCCACCATGTGCTTGCTGGGATTTGAACTTGGGACCTTCGGAAGAGCAGTCAGTGCTCTTAACCGCTGAACTATCTCTTCAGCCCAGATGCTGGCTCTTAAGTGCTTGGACTAAAGGCACGTGCCACCACTCACAGTTTTTTGTTTTTTGTTTTTTTAATGTGTCTTTGAGACAAAGGCTGGCCTCAAACTTTGTATGTTTGAGGATGACCTTGAACTCCTGATCTTCCCACCTCCATCTCCCAAGTGCTGGGACTCCAAATTTGTGTCACCATAACTGACTCATTTCATTTATATACTCTTCAACCCAAGTATGTGAGATCGTCTCAACCTCCTTTAACAGTCAAGCACAGCTGAGAAATGAGCCTGTATTTAAGACACATGCCTAAAGCCCCCTCTCAAACACGCTGTTAAATAATGCGCTTAGCAAAAAATCTGACACTTCGTAACTGCTCACTAAAGATTCGTATAGGCACTAGAATGTCAGTTGTTAGTTGTTTGTTGTAAAAACTCTGACACAACACAACTTAATCGTACAAAGAACCACAGCCTACAGATGCAGGCGGAATCAGTGTGGTGTGGGTTAGCGCGCGGGTGCAGCCTGGGAGGGGCGAAGCCAGAGAGGGCGGGGCCTGGAAGGGCCACGCCCTCGGTACCTGCGACAGGTGGAGCGCGCGGCCTCCGGCACTCGGCCATGTCCGCGGATGTCTCCGGGACAGAGTCCGGGTCGGAGTCCGGGACCGAGTCCGGGCCGGAGCCGGAGCCGGAGCCCGGACCGGAGCCCGGACCGGAGTCCCGGCCGAAGCCGGGGCCGGAGCCCGGACCGGAGTCCCGGCCGAAGCCGGGGCCGGAGCCCGGACCGGAGTCCCGGTCGAAGCCGGGGCCGGAACCGGGACCGGAGCCCGAACCGGAGTCCGGGCCGGAGCCGCGACCCGGACTGAGGAGGGGACCGAGGCAGGGGTCGGAGCCGAGCCAGTTGTGCCCCGAGCACTTCGAGCCTCTGAGCTGGTTCTGTCTCTTGGAGCGACGGCCGGTATGTGCCACCTGCGCCGGGTTTGGCGGCCGCTGTCACCGGCACCGCATCCGCCGATCGGAGGAACACGCGGAGGAGCTGAGAGTAAGCGGGCGTGGGGCCGGGAACTAGGGTGGCTTTCTTGGGGCGGGGGAACTGGCAGGGACCAGGGACCGGGATAGGTTGGGGGAAGAGTGGCTTCCCTTGCAGAAAGAGGTGGTTAAAGGTGTGACCTCTGGAGTAAACTGGATCGGAGTTTGAATCCTGCCCCCTCCCTGTGAGTCACTGATCCAAGCTTGATGTCTCTCATCAGTAGTTTCTAGGCATTCATAATACCACTTGTTTGTTATAGCTGACCTCGTAAAAACTTAGTCTCCCCCTCCCCCCCAACCTCTTGACTTAGAGTCACACATACTCCTCCCTTCAGGTTTCCTGGTGAGGGATCTAGTTCCCTTCCAACCTGGCCAGACTGTAACTGAAGTGATGGATAAGGTGGAAGAATAGCAGGGCACTCTATCTCCTAAGGCCTCCTCATCTCTTGGTTCAGTGTGTCTCTAGGCTGCTCATTTTCCTGTTACACCCTGATCCTTTCCCCTGAGCTGCTGAGATTGGTGGTGCTGCAGTCTTCCTTTCATTTTAGCTGAGGCCCCTGGGGAACTCCTTGCAATTTGATTAAATGGCTTAATTCTCCCAACCCTACCCTGGCATTGAGCCCTGCTGTGCACTGAGAGCTGTAGCTGGGGACATCATCTACTCAAACCAGATTGTAATAAACACACCTTCCTGGAAACTGGGGCCAGTGGAGTTCAGTTACTCAGAGATGGTGAAAATTAGACTTGAGAAAAGTTGATATAAATCAGCTTGCATCGTGGGTAAGGATTTTACAAATTCCTAAGGACTTAGATATTTATCATCGCGTTCCATCCAGGCTGATGCGTGGGTTCTAACTCAGGTTTTTCAGATGAGGAAAAGAGCCCACAGGAGGCCCTTTGTCTCTAGAGCATAATCATTACTGACCTGGACAAAACAGGACCAGTTCAACTGCTCTTAGCTTCTGGATTCATGCCTTGAAGCTAGTTAGAAGCCAGGCTCAAGGTAGGATCCAGCCTAGGTGCCCATTAGTGATAAATGGATAAGAAGAATGTAACTCCTCCCATACTCTTAATAGTCAGGGTTTAAGAGGGGGAGATTCATTGACCCGGCAAGAGGAAACCACTTTTTGATCTCAGTGGTTATGAAGAGGAAGTGACCTAATGGAAAACCTTGAAAGTAGCCATCATGCCTGTATGAATGGTGTGAGGGGTGAAGGCCAGGGCAGGATAGCAAGCTTAGTACTCTGCCTCAGGTGCTTTCCCTGGGCTACCCTAAGACCTTACACTTACTCTCAGCCTTGGTGTAAGGGAAGTGAGTCTTGCCATCTTTCTTTCTACTTTAGAGTTTTTTTTTTTGGGAGGGGGTTGTTTTGTTTTGTTTTGTTTTTGATGCTGTGCTTAACCAGAGCCTCATGTATCTTAAACCACTGAGCTGCCTGCCCAGCCCTAGAATTTACAATGCTTCCAGCATCCTCCTCCTATCGCTCCATCCTGTAGAGAAATTGTCTCTGGAGCATAATCATTACTGACCTGGACAAAGTAGGACCAGTTCAACTGCTCTTAGCTTCTGGATTCATGCCTTGAAGCTAGTTAGAGACCAGGCTCAAGGTGCCCATTAGTGATAAATGGATAAGAAAAATGTAAACATATGCACATATATACATGCACTAGAATACTAATCCATAATACAGAATAAGAGTGTGTGATTGGACGTGGGAGGCAGAGGCAGGAGGATTTCTGAGTTTGAGGCCAGCCTGGGGTCTACAGAGTGAGTTCCAAGACAGCCAGAGAAACCCTGTCTCGAAAAACAACCAAAAAAAAAAAAAAAAAAAAGAGTGTGTGATTGGCAGGAAGATGAGTAGAGTGCAGACCTCCATGTTAAGTGAAACAAGCCTGATTCAGAAAGACAACTGTCACATGTTTTCTCTCATCTGTGGAACCTACACACAAGCCATAAAGGGACAACATGAGCTGGGTGTGGTAGCACACTCCTGTACTAGCGAGGCAGAGAAATGGTGAGTTTGAGGCCAGTTTGGATTTCATAATGAGGCCTCGCCTTAAATAAATAAATTTTAAAAAGCTAGCTGTGATAGCTTTAGTTTGAGCACTTAGGAGGTAGAGGCAGGAGGATCTCTGAGAGTTCAAGGCCAACCTGGTCTACAAAGTGAGTTCTGGGACTCACTTTGAGTCAGAGCTACACAGAGAAACCCTGTCTCAAAAAAGAGAGAGATGAAACTTTGAAGGTGGGGCCTTAAAGAAGAGAGGATCAGGGCTGGGGGAGGAGGAAGAATGAATGAATGAATGAATGAATGAATGAAGGTTGTGATAGAAGAGGAGTTGCAGTGACAGTGTCTATAGAGTTAGTGCACACTCATAAAACATTTGTTAAAGAGAAGGGGAAAATGCTAAGCTCAGTTCCTTCAGTCCCTGGGGACATGATCACAATCGCTGACTGGTAGAAGGGTTTGGGAGAGTTTTCCAGAAGAGGTAGCTGGATTGCCTTGGGGCAGATGGTACTGAGTCCCATTCTTAGGGGGCAGTAATGGAGGGATTGCTGCAGTAATGGAGGGATTGCTGCTTGGAAGAGTGCCAGCTATTTCCATGTCTCCTAGAGTGAGCCAATTTACTATCCACCTCAGCTTCCTCATTTCTAAACCCGTCTGTTCCTTTACAGTTGACACTAGCAACTTTGGGGACCGAGAGCCTCAACTCGCTTGTGGTCAAGGCACGAGCATTCATCATTAATAAATATGTATTATAATATAATTGTAATTTATTATAGTATAGTATTTATCAATATTAAATTACATTTATGTGCAGGAACGCCCCTCTGGATGGTAGGTCAGAGTGTGGTGCTTATGTTCCAGTAGCAGGAGACAGAAATCCATACAAATGTAAACATACCATAGGTTGTCAGTTGTAAGTCAGAGACATAAAGCAGGGCAAAGGTAGTGTGAGTCAGGGAGGCCCTCTCTGAGGAGGTGGCTTACGCGTGGATCCAGGAGCAAGACAATCAGGAAGATAGCTGAAGGAAGAAGGAGCAAGCCCAGAGCCAGAGGCTGGGTAAAGCTGGTGGTGTTGAGGAGCAGAAGGTTAGTGTGAAGCAGGAGGTGGAGTAGAAGACAAAGTTGTGCCAGGTAGGGCCCGTTGGCTGAGAGACTGGTTCCCACTGTGACTGTATTGAAAAATGACTGGGAGGTTTTGAGCCGACTCGGCCTGTACTGATGGCCTCAGGAAAATCGACTGTGATAATGGGAGGCCTGAGGTTGACAAAGGAGGCTCAATTTTGGGTTCAGACAGGACTCCTCTGAGGTAGTGACCATCTGGATAGAATAACAGAAGTGGAAGTAGTCAATGGTGAAGTGAAAAGAAGAGAGAGGAGGAAGGGGGTTGGGGACAAACCCATCAAGACCCAAGTGTCTTTGAAACAGGTGTTCTCTGTGTAGCCTTGGCTATCCCAGAACTCACTCTGTAGACCAGGATGGCCTCAAACTCACAGAGATCTGCCTGGCTTTGCCACTTAAATGCTGGGATTAAAGGTGTGTGCCACTAGTGCCTGGTTAAGACTCAAGTGTCTTGATGGCCCCAAATGAGTTACTAGAAGGGGAGTCCAACATTAGTGATCTAGAAGGAAAGACATGACAGGACGATGTGGGATCCGGGACATAAAGTTTTGCGGGTAGTATTGTTTTTGATAATGATGATATCTGGGTCTGGGCCATAGGAGTGTGTGATTAAGACAGGGTAAAAAGGAAAAGTCACTCAGTGATCGAGTGGCCCATTTGCATGAATAAAGATGCTGTGCTGTCATCTGTGTTGCAGAACAAGATTGTGGACCAGTGTGAGAGGCTGCAGTTGCAGAGTGCTGGCATCACCAAGTATATGGCCGAGGTCCTGCAGGGGAAGAACCAGAAAGCAGTGGTAATTCTTCCCCTCTTCTCCACAAAGTCCCTCCTCCTAGGATAAGAGCCTCACCCAGGTCTAGGACTGCCTAAGATCCCTTTCCTAACTTATAGCCCCATTGTGGCACTGGTGGAGTGGGTGACTCTCTCCTACTACACACACTACAGACTAGAAAGCAGTGTTCTCAGGAGCTTCAGGTTAGAACGTCAAAAGGATTAGTACCTTTCTTTACACAAAACGTTTAGATTTATTTATTTTATGTGTATGATTGATTTGCTTGTACGTGGGCCATGTATGTACCTGGCACCCTCGGAAACCATAAGGGGGCATTGTATCGCTTGGAACTGGAGTTATAGATTGCTGTGAGCCACTGTGTGGGTACTGGGAAACAAGCCCAGATCTTCTGCAAGATCAACAAGTGCTCTTAACCACCAAGCCATCTCTCTAGCCTCATACTTAGATCTTTCAATATGAAATTATTTTGTGTGCATCTCTAGAATTATGAAATTCCCTAGGGACTTCTACATGGGTTCTTTGTTTTTGTTTTTGCTCTTTGTTTCTTAAGATTTATTTATTTTATATTTGCTAGTACACTGTCACTGTGTTCAGACATACCAGAAGAGGGCATCAGATCCTATTACAGGTGGTTATAAGCCACCATGAGGTTACTGGGAATTGAACTCAGGGCCTCTGGAAGAGCAGTCAGTGCTCTTAACCACCGAGCCATCTCTTCAGCCCCTACATGGATTCTTCTTTTTTTTTTTTTTAAGCAGTCTGAAGATTGAACCCAGGGTCATGTATATGCCAGGAAAATGCTCTACCATTGAGCTACATCTTCAGTTCTTTTGGGATATTCTTTTGTTTATTGAAACAAGTGTTTCATATACCCTAGACTGGACTCAAATTTGCTATAGAGCCAGGAACTACTGATCTTCTGCTTCCATTTCCAGAGCACTGAGATTACAAGCAGGTGCCTCTAGGTCCTTTGAAGTGTTCTTACAACAATTTTATGCAGTAGGTAGCAGCAAGCATCCCTATTGGAGATGGGGAGATAAGTCTTAGAGAAGTTAGTTGACTTGCCCGAGGCCCCTGTGCCTCTGTGCTCTCCACCACTGGTTCTTCTTTCAACTCCACTATTGTGCCCCCACTCTCAAGTGTGCCCTTCAGGCCAGGGCCCCATGAATTGCTTTTTGCACATTCCCTAACCCACCTCCACACAGACACATAGCATACAGAATAAGTTTGGCACGGCCTTAGTCAAGTCTATGCATCAGCTAAATTGGCATGAACAAATGGGGAGCATCATGGCAGGGCACAGGGTTCTCTCAGAAGCAGAGGGACCAGGACTAGGAACCAGGAAGCAATGAGCAATTCAACTGGCCTGTGTTCATCTCCACTTCTGTTTGCAGGATGATCTTGACTTCTCTACTCGGTCTGTCTTTCCCTCTTTTTATTTTCTTGTCCTCTGCACTAGCTAAAGCTTCAGTACAATACAGACTGGCAGATCCTGGCTGTAAGTGGGAGACTTCCGACAGTCCACTATTTAACAAGTCCTCACTGAGCACTTCCATGTAGCCGGCACCACTGGCCTCTGTGCTGGGCCTTCTGCAGTGAACAAATATGAAGCTACCTGTTTTCTTCAATGCTACATATCTGTCAGTAGGGATAGACAGTGAAGGATGAGGGATATGTTAGGTCAGAAAGTAGCCCATCCTTTGAGGGAGATGTAAATAGGAAGGCAGAGAACATGTCTGAGGACGGGTTCAGTTTACTTGTGCTATGCTAAGGAATGTTCTCAATGCTGGGGCTGGCAGGATGGCTCAGCAGGTAAACTGCTTGCTGCAAAAGCCCGATGACCTGACTTTGTTCCTTGGAGCACACATAAAGATAGAAGGAGAGAACTACTTCTGTAAAGTTGTCCTCTCACCTCCATACACGCACCATGGTGTGCACACCCATCTGCATGCACGCACGAACGTATGCACACACACACAAACACACACACACACACACACACACACACACACACATGCGCGCACACACACACACACACAGCATGATAAATTAGTTTTATATTTGCTCAGAAACCTAAGAGGTGGGGTAGTGAACCATACACGTGAGAGAAGAGTGTGCAGAGAGGTTACCAAGTACGATCACCCTGGGCAGAAGGTGCCTGACCTGCTGGAGCAGTAGAGTCCTGTGAGGCTGAAGCAGTGTGAACGGGTCAGATGCAAGAAGAAGTAAAAATTGGAGAAGCAAGAGGTTCAGGGAGAACCTGGGTCAGAGAAGCAAAAGGCTCAGGGAGAAGCTGAGTCTTACCTTATTGGTCACAGAGGTTTACTTCCTTTCAGGTAAAGAGAAGCCACTGAAAGGCTTTAAAAGTGATAAGTTCAAATCCCAGCATCCACATGGTGGCTCACAACCATCCGTAACGAGATCTGGCGCCCTCTTCTGGGGTGTCTGAAGATAGCTACAGTGTACTTACATATAATAAAATAAAAATAAATCTTTAAAAAAACAAAACAAAACAAAACAAAGACTTAAGTTTAGGGCATGGGGGTGACTCAGCAGTTAAGAGCACTTCCTGCTTTTCCAGAGAACCTGAGTTTGGTTGCTAGTACCTACTTTGGGCAGCTGGAGATCCAACATGCATGTGGCTGGCACACACACACACACACACACACAGGAGTGGTAGGGCAAAAAGATTGAGGCTTCAGTTTAAAAAACAAAAAAACCTCCCTTGCAGTTATAGTAGGAAGTAACTGAAGGCAGCTAGTGTGAAGGCCAGAAGACTAAATGGAAGCGGTTATAGCAATACAAATGAAGTCAGTGTGGTTCAAACCCAAGGGAGTTTCCCTGGTATCCTAAGCTCGTCTCCTCTGCACTGGGTAGATCGTGGGTCTCAGTTTCTTGTACAAAACAGAGGTGGCGACTCCTTGTACTGTACAAAGCAGGTCTTCAGAGATGAGGCCCAGGGAAGCAACTGGCTGTCGTTGGCCTTCTGACACAAAGAAGGCAGCGCTCCTCTGACTCATCTGGCAAGTGTCCAAGTGCAGGTGCTTTATGCCACAAATGGAATGACTGCTCACCTGGCCTAGTGCTAGACTGACAGTCAGGGGCTTCTGGCTTCTGGCTCCCTATGTCAGAGCTAGCTAGAAATCTTCCCTAGGGCAGCTGAAGTTCCCCACTCAGTCACCGAGTCCATGGTTTGAGGTACCTACTGCATGCCAGACCCTGACCACTGGGAGTTAGAAGATGAACCTTAGCTGAGAATTTTCTTCCAAGCTCCCCCCCCCCCCCCCCCGGGAACATAAAAACTCCCCCTTGGGGCCAGCCAGAATGAACAAGCCTTAAGAGGTGATAGGATGTTGGCCTTGGGTGGGGTGAGATTTCAACTGGAGCCTGGTTGGTTCTAGTTGATAAGAGTGTCTCTTTAAGGCCCTTCTACCCTGTGATCAGTGTGGTTCACTCACCTTTGTCCCATGGCCGCCATGTTCCACCATGTTATGTGAAATAAGCAGGCTATTCTAGTTGATGTCTAAGCCCTATCTGCCTTCTCTACTGTGGCCATGACCTTCTGAGACATGGCCTAGATGTTTGGATCTCAAGTTTCTCCCTCATAAACCACTCTCAGGAAGTCCACATGCTGGATGGCAGAGTAAATGGCTTGAGTACCTCTCCTCTCCTCACTCTTCCCATGGCGACGCTGGCACTGTTGGCATGGTTTCCCCTAAGTCCAGATTCTCTTGATTGTGGGTGGGGCGTTGCCAGGACCCGACTCTTGGTTTTATCCCGTGCCAGGTCACGGCTAGTGCAGCGAGGGACCTGATCATCCAGAGGCTGAGTCTGGTGCGCAGCCTGTGTGAGAGCGAGGAACAGCGGTTACTGGAGCAGGTGCACGACGAAGAGGAGCGGGCCCACCAGAGTATCCTGACTCAGCGGGCACACTGGGTGGACGCAGTCCAGAAACTGGACACCCTCCGCACCAACATGGTGGACATGATCACCCACCTGGATGATCTCCAGCTGATTGTAAGGAGAGGGGGAGAGCGCGAGAGGTGGGCCAGGATCCCCCAAATGTGAAGAGCTTGAGAATGTTTGTGGGCAGAATGGTGATTGGCAGGGAGCCTTGGGGACAGGGATGGGAGCCGATGCTTTTTCACCAGACTTTGAAGCTTCTCCTATCGAGGCCCATCTATGCACCTCCTCAGCAAAAAACCCAGCTAAGTCAGATCTCCCCCAAGCCCCCACCACTCACATCTGATAGCCCTTGACATTGATCAGATTCCACACCCCCACTATCCCCCAAGTGGCCTGTCTTCAGCAAGAATCCTGTTAGGTAGGTTTAGCCAGGACTCCCCCTCCCCCTCAGTGTTTCCTCTCTGGCTTTCCACCCACGGATCCCATCCTGCTCCACGGCCATCAATTCCCATGCTGCATTCAGAGTTGAACTCAATCTCTCTCTCACCCACTGCAAGGTCCCCTATATCTTTACTATATGTTCAAGTACATATCATTCCATTTTTAATACAAGACAGGGCAATATAATTACCTGAGTGTTTTGGTACCTTATAACAACATACTTTCAGCATCAAGCAAATGCTTATTGCGTCCGTAAGTGTTGTGTAATGGCGCAGTTATAGGACACAGCTGCAGTCGCTCCCAGCCTTACCCAAGAGATAAACACTGACAAGTCTCTGTGGTAGAGGAGTACCTTGGAGGTCAGGGCATGCCCAAGGCAGATGGAGTGGGTCATAGACAGCTTCCTGGATGAAGTGACTTAGAAGTAAAAAGTACTCAGGTACAGGGAACTGGGGAGGTGAAGAAAGTTTAGAAGTGTCCAAGAAGGCCACACTTGGCGCAGACAAGAGCACCAATGTAAAAAATACAGTCTTGGTATTCCCAGACATAAGCACAATTAATCTTCAGTGTGTTGCTTTGCAAAGTACTTTATAGATTTGGAGTGGAGATGCCTCCAGCTTTGAGGGATGGTGTGACATCTGAGTAACACTGCAGAGTGGAGGGGGGATGCAGACCAGGCCACCCCTGCCCCTCAAGTAGGGCATCATGGAGACTGTCCTAGATTATGCGTTCATTCATTCAGCACCAGCTTCCAGGCAAGGGCACATTCTGTCCCCGCCCCCAGACAGTCCCAATTAAAGAGTCAGAAAGCCAACAGCCATCTAGGAGCTGATAGTCTCCATGGCAGTGGACAGTAGGGATCTGAGTCTATAGAGGGCGCTCCCAAGAGGGGTTGAGGGAAGCCGGGCATGCCTCAGGGTAGGAGGCAATGGGTGCTTCATTCTTTGTGTGTGTTGGGGGGGGGGCAGGGGAGCCTGTGGGTATGTGAGAGAGAGCAACCCAGAAAACTGTGTGCTTTGTCTTTGGTGGAGAGTCTGTACCTACACACAGTTGTATGCAATGAAGTGTGTTCAGGTCTTGTCCACTTGCTGGGAGTGCTGCCGGCCTGACCTTGCTTTCTTCTCTTACAGCAGAGGGAACAGGAGATTTTTGAGAGGTAAGTGGCCATTTGGTTTGCACAGGCAATTACTGAGATCCCCAGTTCTTCTCCCAAGGTCATTGCATTCCAGGCATGCAGCTGTACAACTTCCTAGAGGCTCCAAGGTCATCCCCTGACCCTTACCCCACCATGCCTTCTTTAGGGCCATGTGGAAAGGCAGTAAAGCAAATAGTTATTAGCATTGGGCTCTCCTAAATTTACTCTACTTCAACTGGTCACCATGGATAAGAATGCTGAGGTCCAGAAAGGGCAGAGAGCTTGCTAAAACCCAGAACTGGGGCCTAGAGTCACTTGATACCTGTCCCCTTGTCTCCTCTACCTTCCTTTATTCAGTGAGAATCTTTAAGACTTAAGTCTGCACTCACACTCAAATGTCCTATTTTAATGGTTCAGTAAAAGAATTTCAACAGGGGGCTGGTAAGATGGCTCAGCGGGTAAGAGCACCCGACTGCTCTTCCAAAGGTGATAAGTTCAAATCCCAGCATCCACATGGTGGCTCACAACCATCCGTAACGAGATCTGGCGCCCTTTTCTGGAGTGTCTGAGGACAGCTACAGTGTACTTACATATAATAAATAAAATAAATCTTTAAAAAAAAAAAAAGAATTTCAACAGGTCCTTCCTGGTACTAAGGTTGAGTGGCTGGGGCCTAAGGAAATGACCAAGTGGGTAGAATTAGCAAGGTGATCAGCCATCTCTCTGTGGTTGTTGTTTGGTAGTTCAGTGCTTTGGCTAGCTTGTACAAGGTTCAATTCCTGGCCCTCTAAAAAGAAAAAGAAATTGAAAGTTAAAGGGGGCCGGACAGTGGCGGCGCACGCCTTTAATCCCAGCACTTGGGAGGCAGAGGCAGGTGGATTTCTGAGTTCGAGGCCAGCCTGGTCTACAGAGAGTTCCAGAACAGCCAGACCTACACAGAGAAACCGTGTCTGTTAAAGGGGAATCTTCATCAACTCTTCCCAGTCTCACTTCCCTAGAGATATGGTTGGTGTCAAAGATGTAGATTTTTTTTAAATGTAGTTATTTAGTTACTTGATTATCTTAGGTGCAGGTATGTATGGTGCATGTGGGTATGCCATGGCTCAAGTGTGGAGGTCAGACGACAACTTGTGGGGATTGAGCCTCTCCCACCTTACAGGTATTGAACTTGGGTTGACAAGCTTTGTGGCAAGCACCTTTATCAACTGAGTTGGCTCACCAGTCTGAAATGTGGAATTTCAAATGTTCCTTCGTTTGTGTGTGTGTGTGTGTGTGTGTGTGTGTGTGTGTGTGTGTGTGTAGTGTGTGTGTAGTGTGGTGTGTATGACTATATTTGCCTGTGCATGCACATGTAGAGGCCAGAGGTAGGTAGCCTTTCTTTATCTTTCTCTGTATTAGTAGCACCTAAGGTCTACCTATCTCTACCTCCCCAGTGCTGAGGTTAGAGACATGTGCTGCCATGCCAAACTTTCACTTGAGTGCTGGGGATTCAAACTCGGGTCCTCATGCTTGCAGAGTAAACACTTTATCCACTGAGCTATCTTCTCTGCACTAGTGGGATG
The DNA here is from genome assembly GCA_902729485.2 of Mus minutoides. Classification (NCBI taxonomy): domain Eukaryota; kingdom Metazoa; phylum Chordata; class Mammalia; order Rodentia; family Muridae; genus Mus; species Mus minutoides. The sequence continues at coordinate 1,250,172 of LR749586.1, forward strand.
TGTGCGTGTGTGTGCGTGTGTGTGCGTGTGTGTGCGCGTGTGTGTGCGCGTGTGTGTTTTCTTTTTTTTGCTTCCTTTTATTTATTTATTTATTTTTTTCTAAAGATTTATTTATTTATTATATGTAAGTACACTGTAGCTGTCTTCAGACACTCCAGAAGAGGGCATCAGATTTCATTACGGATGGTTGTAAGCCACCATGTGGTTGCTGGGATTTGAACTCGGGACCTTCGGAAGAGCAGTCGGGTGCTCTTACCTGCTGAGCCATCTCACCAGCCCCTTTTGCTTCCTTTTAATAATATCTATTTTTAAATAAGCACAGATGGGATCATTTTACACCCGTTCTACTTGTTAGTTGCTACTTTAGAAAAAGGTTCTATATCATTACATTTAGATTCCCTCTCTCCCTCTCATCCTTCCTTTTATTTTTAGGAAGGATCTCACTATTTTATACTGACTGGCTTTGAACTCCCTGTGTAGACCTGACTGACCTCAGATTCACAGAGGTCACCTGCCTTTGCCTCCTGTGTGCTGAGATTATAGGTGTGTACCACGACATTCAAGTACCTCATGTTTTGAAAGTCTGTGAAGTATTCTTCAGTGAGGATGTCAATCCCTGCACCAAACTCTCTCTCTAATAAAAATAGATTCTATTAGATTTAGTTAATTCTATTTTATGTGTATGAATGTTTTCATAGGCCTATGAAGGTCAGAAGAGGGCATCAGATCCCCTGGAACTGGAGTTATGGATGGTAGTGAACCATAACGTGAGTGCTGGGAATCAAACCTGGTTCCTCTATAAGAGTAACAAGTGCTCTTAACCTCTAAGCTACCTTTCTCTTTCTCATCTTTCTCTTTTTAAGAGCTTTCTCTTGGAATGCTATTTTGTTTATGGTGTATCCAACTCAGAGCCTCAGGCATGTTAGATAAGAGTTGTGTCTTTTGTTTTTGCTTTTGAAGCACAATCTCATGTAGCCCAAGCTAGCCTAGAAATCTGGATCTTTCTCCCTTTGATTCCCTAGTGCTGAGGTTCCAGGCTTGAGCCACCCACACCCTTAATGCAAGTTTGACTGATTGCCTGATAGCTTGTCCCATACTCTGGCCCCCTTCTCAGTCTGCTCCTCTCCATCGTCGTCTTCCTTTACCACAGTATAGCCTTAGTAGGAAGCAAGCCTGACTTTCTAATAAAATCTCATCTCTAATTTTTTAAATTTTGAACTATTTCAAGCTAATAGAAGAGTTGCCAAAGTGGCATAATGAGCTTTGCTAGAAGTCTATTCCGCAGCGGAGTCTCTCACATGGTTGTTCTGCCTGTCCCTGTGGCTGTCATTCACCATCCCTTGGAATCTCCTCCTTCAGAGTATACATAGACAAACATTTTTCTGACCTATCTTATGATATGTTGCAGAGAACATAAACTTTTGTCTCTAAATACTTCAATATAGCTCCTAAAAACAAAAATACTTCCCCGCCGGGCGTGGTGGCGCACGCCTTTAATCCCAGTACTCGAGAGGCAGAGGCAGATGGATTTCTGAGTTTGAGGCCAGCCTGGTCTACAGAGTTAGTTCCAGGACAGCCAGGGCTACACAGAGAAACCCTGACTCGAAAAACAAAAAAGCAAACAAAAAAAAACCTTTCCCATATGACCCCAGAATAAAAACTTAGGACATTAGTCATTGATCTAACATTGTTCTCTAATACACAGTCCATATTGTCCACATCCAAGGGGTTGCCGGTTGTGCCAAATACATTCTTTTTTTTTTTTTGTTTTTTTTGTTTTTTTTTTTTTTCGAGACAGGGTTTCTCTATGTAGTCCTGGAACTACATGCGCCACCACGCCCAAATACATTCTTTTTTTTTTTTTTTTTTTAAGATTTATTTTATTTATTATATGTAAGTACACTGTAGCTGTCTTCAGACACTCCAGAAGAGGGCACCAGATCTCGTTAACGGATGGTTGTGAGCTACCATGTGGATACTGGGATTTGAACTTATCAACTTCAGAAGAGTAGTCGGGTACTCTTACCCGCTGAGCCATCTCACCAGCCCTTAAATACATTCTTTTTTTTTTTTTTTTTTTTGGTTTTTTGAGACAGGGTTTCTCTGTATAGCCCTGGCTGTCCTGGAACTCACTTGGTAGACCAGGCTGGCCTCGAACTCAGAAATCCGCCTGCCTCTGCCTCCCGAGTGCTGGGATTAAAGGCGTGCGCCACCACGCCCGGCTCTTAAATACATTCTTAACATTGGGGTTTTTTGTTTTGTTTTGTCCTCACTCATCTGGTCTTCTTCAGCCTGAAACTGTCCCTTAGTCTTTAAGAGGTCAGGTCCCTTAGAGAATATCATTCACTTTGAGAGTATAATATCCCACAGGAATAGATTAAGCTTATCCATTCCTGGGAGGACTACCTCATTAATGTCAAGTTCTCAAGCCATCATGGCATGGGCTGGGATATCACTGTCACATCATCAGCCATGCTAGTCTGAGCCCTTGAATGAAGTGGTGAGTGTTCAGGTGTCATCAGCCAGGTTCTTCATTATGAGGTTGTATTTTCTCCTTTGTGATTGACCTAAGAGGGGTGCCTTCTGTGTATGTTTCCTCTGGCCTTCTAGACTTTCACTCCAAGAGTTTATATCCATTGCTAATTTCTTTTTTTTGGGGGGGGGGCAGGTCAAGACAGGGTTTCTCTGTATAGCCCTGGCTGTCCTGGAATTCACTTTGTAGACTAGGCTGGCCTTGAACCCAGAAATCCGCCTGCCTCTGCCTCCAAGTGCTGTGATTAAAGGCATGTGCCACCACCACCCGGCCCATTGCTAATTTCTTCCTGAGTTCTTCATGCATTTGCTTATTTATTCCCTCTCTTAGAATCAATGCCTCTCACAGATTCTGATTGTACCAGATGTGTGGTAACCATCACTGCTGTTGTGGTGACTTTGATATTTAGAGTGCCCCTCATTTGACCTGTAAAAATGGGCTTGTCTATTGGACAGGCTGCTATCTTCTCTGAGCACTTTGTTACTGGCACACACACACACACACACACAAAAAAGATGTAGGAGAGCTGGAGAGCTGGCTCAGCAGACCTTACTCTTCTTATAGAGGACCTGGGTTTGGTTCCCAGCACCCACATCATGGCTCACACCCATAATCTGATATCTTCTGACCTCTTTGGATACCAGACACACACGCGGTGCACATATATGCATGCAAGCAAAACACTCATACACATAAATCTAAAAGGTACTTAATTTTTTAAAATGTATATATTTTTATCTTACATGCATTGATGTTTTGCCTGCATGTATATCTGTGAGGGTGTCATGAGTTGCCATGTGGGTGCTAGAAATTGAATCTGGTTCTTTAGGAGAGTAGTCTGGGCTCCCTAAAAGGTGTTCTTTAAAAAGCTATCCCTCGTTCAGTTGGTTTGTTTGTTTGTTTTTGTTTTTTGATTTTTTTTTTTCGAGACAGGGTTTCTCTGTATAGCCTTGGCTGTCCTGGAACTCACTCTGTAGACCAGGCTGGCCTCGAACTCAGAAATCCGCCTGCCTCTGCCTCCCGAGTGCTGGGATTAAAGGCGTGCGCCACCACGCCCGGCTCTCAGTTGCCCTACCCCTGGATCCAGTTGTTTCCCCAGGGGTCTTATACTCATGTTTAGTAGGATAAGATCTCCCAAAGCTAAGCTGAGACATTCAGTGTTCTCACTGCTACTGACATGTTGTACTGGGCCTTCAAGCAGAGCTTGGGCATGCGTGGAACTTCCTATGCATGGTCTGCATCATAACTTCCAGTTCTGGCTTTACATAGAAGTGTTTAGCCTTTGCCTGTCCCCTATTCCATATTTGTTTCTCATATTAATAACCCTGGCTCCCAAGCTGGGCCTGGTGGTACATAACTATAATCCCAGCACTTAGGATGCAGAGACAAACAGATCTCTGTGAGTTCAAGGCCAGCCTGGTTTACACAGAGAGTTCCAGAACAGGGCTACATAGAGAAATCCTGTCTCAAAAAAACTACCACCACTACCACTACCACCAATAATAAATACAAAATAAAATAAAAAAAGAAGCTCAGCACCCCGGAGGCCAATAGCTGTCTGTATTCATTTGCTCAGTGCTCCAGCACACACACCTTTGAATTGCTGAGGCCATACTTCTCCCACTGAAGATTTGTGTGTAGTGCTTTGTGCTCTAACCGAGGTTATCTTGCCCAAGAGCTGTTGTCTGACCTATTAGATGGAATCTCACTTATCTCATGAGTAATGCCTTTGTCGTCTCTGGTGTTTCTACATCCGTGGTGGCCTGGCTCAGCTCAGAGTGGCAACAAGTCCCCACTGCATAGATGGAATGTTCTGATTCCAGCCAGGCTTTGCTCTATTCAGGTCCCACTGTATCTTGGGACCATGACTTTTGTGTTTTATGCCATGCAGTGGCTGGAGCAGGTGGCTCCCTGTTGACTTCAGTCTGTGTGCGGGCTCAGGTCTGTCCGAGGATGGCAGCTTAGTTGCTGGCACTGGCTCCTCCTCATCCCCACCTGTTAGCTGGGGCTTCTTCTCACAGAGCTGCAGTGGTTTGAGAGCACAGGCTCTCTCTTGTTCTGGCCACAAAGAGCCTTTGTCACCAGGGCCCATTGCCAGTATTTGTAAGGCTCTTCTCATCCCAGGGCAGTCAGTGACAGTCTCTCAGAGACCTTGCATGCATCAAACAAGTGCTGCTGAATGACCACAGGCCATCTTCAGAATTAGAGTCATAGGAAAGTCTTTCTGAGAAGCCAGGTTGGAGGACTGCAAACTGTTAGATACATTTCCACTTCACTTTTTGTCCCTTTGAGATTTCATTTCATGTCAAGGAAAAAAATGTCTTGAATGGTGCTAGGGCTCTGACCTGAGTTTGTTCTATTTTTTTACAAGGAAGCAGGACTTGAGTCCAACTCCCATCTTGTTGCTAAGTTTCTTGCGTAAAGCTCTATTCTTGTGTCAGATGGGATAACTACTACCTTCCCTTCATAGCAAAGTTTAAGTGAGCATGTATAGAAACAGTAAACACAGAGGCCAGACAGCTGGATAAATGGCAACCTGCCCTAAGGCATTCCCTAGTCCCTTCTTTACAGTTTTTAATTTGTTTTTAATATTTATTTATCTTTTGTGTATATGTGTGTACACCTGCATTTGTGTGTGTGTGTGTGTGTGTGTGTATGCATGCTTGCATGTTTGTGTGTAAATGCCTTAGTGCATGTACCATGGTGTGCATAAGGAGGTCAGAGAACAATCTCAGATGCTGGTTCTTGCCTTCCTTCTTGTTTGAGATAGGGTCTCTTTGTTGTTAGCCATGGCTACACCACTTGCCTTCCTTCTTGTTTGAGATAGGGTCTCTTTGTTGTTAGCCATGGCTACACCAGCCTAGTTGGTCCTTGAGCTTCCTAGCTCCACCTCCCATCTTACCTAGAAGCACAGGGACTATTGGTGCAGGCTGTCACACCAGGCTTTCCATGGGTTCTGCAGATTCAGCCTCTGGCTCACAACTTGCACTGCAGGTACCTTACCTGTTGAGTTAGCTCCCCAGCTTCCAGCTGTTCCCCCTCTTGATGACAAAATGTCCTAGTGCTGTGTGATCCTCAAGAGGGATCTGAGCTTAAGAGCTGGAGGGTTTAAGAGCTGTGGAGTGGCTGGACCTTTGGACTAAACCAGAGAAACGTTTACCATTGCAGTGGCTTTTGGAGGAAGTGAAGCAGTTTCTAGATGGTCTAATAGAGGAGTGTTTCCACCCAGCAGATCCTGAGGCCCAGATCCCTTCCAGCTCTGCTTGTCAGCTTACCCAGGGCACTCCTGAGTCACCCGCACTCCAGCACATACTGCCTCCAAGACTTACTTACTGTTATCATTGTTTGCATGCGTTTGTGTCTCTGTGTTGGTGTGTACACGTGGCTGCAAGAACTCACAGGTTTTCAGACCCCTGGAACTGGAGGAACAGGTGGTCGGTCATGTTGGTGCTGGGAACCTCTGCCAAAACAGCAGGCACTCTTAACAGCTGAGCTCTCTCCAGCCCTGCCACCACTTTTTATACCAGCCGAGAATATACTTCCTTATAAACTATTTTGCTAAAATAAAGGCCCCGTGTGGGCCTGGGGGATCAGGAAAATCTATTTTCCCTTCTGGCTAATATAATCATGGTATGCCCTACCAAAGGTTTTTGTTTTTTGTTTTTTGTTTTTTTAATTTTGTCTTTCTCCCCATACTCATATGGAGCTAGATGTGCTTCCAGAACCTTCCTGAATATCTCTCTCTCTCTTTTTCTTTTTTCCTGCATAAGGGCCGAGGAAGCAGAGGGCATTTTGGATCCCCAGGATTCGGAGAAATTAAGCTTTAATGAGAAGTGTGCTTGGAGCCCACTACTGACGCAACTGTGGGCAGCATCGATTATCGGGTCTCTCTCAGGTTAGGAGCTGCAAGAGTCCAGCACTGCCTGCCTGCCTGCCTGCCTGCCTGCCTGCCTGCCTGCCTGCCTGCCTGCCTGCCTGCCTGCCTGCCTGTGTTGGGGGTGGGGAGTGCTGTTGGGTCACACTGGGCATTGGTGCATGTGTGATGGTAGCTTTGTTAGCCAGTGATGTTGGAAGCAGGCTGCTCGGTAGGGCCAAGGCTGTACAGTTGGACTGGATCCTTCCCATGTCTAAGCCATTCCCATTTCTCTACAGTTAGGTATAGAATCAATTATGTTCCTTTAAGGCATATCCTCCTTACGTCTTGTCTTTCTGGGTCAGCTCTTTACCATTTATTGGAAACCTCAGGTTTCTTTTAAAAAAGTAGAGTGACGTCCACCTGAGTCCACCATGAAGCTGCCTGGATCTGCTTCACTCTTCCACTGGTTGAGGGAAGTGATGTGCACTTGGGTGGCTGAGGCAGAAAGATTCTGGGTTCAAGGCTAGTCTGACCATCAACCTATCTGAGACCCTGTCTCAAGAACAAAAGAACAACAAAACATTGACTGGTGGTGAATGTGGGCCTGGCCCTATACTGTACTGGGGTATCAGAGGTGACTGTCTCTTCTGGAATTCCCCTGGGAATAGAGATATTAAATACAAGCACAGGTTGTATGTTGTAGATTCTGGTATCAAGTGGTGCTTGGTTTAGCTACCATGCTTCCTAGTTTCTGTGCTCTGCCCTCGGGATATCAGCTCTGGAAGCCACAGGTAGGATCAGCTAGAAATCAGTACGGTATGGGAATACTAAAATATTGAGTCTTCATTTGACACCACCACCAACTTGGCATGGAGAATTGGGCAACTCACTTCTCCTCTCTGGCCTTTCTTTCTATCAGAGTTTGTAGATGAAGATTTTAGACCAATAACTACTGATTCCCTGGCTATAGTTCCTCAGCAAATATTATATATGAGACACTTAACACATATTATTTTATCTAATCCCCAAGACTACCCTATAAATCCCCTAAGTATTAAGTCCTGCTTGGTCCTTACCTTTAAAGATGAAGAAAGAAACTGAGGCTCAGAGAGTAAATGGCTTGTCTGAGGTCTCAGCCTCTGACCACCTAGTAGGACCAGATTAGGAATGGAGTAAGGGAAGAATCCGGTACAACCCTGAGAACTCTTTCTGGCAGGCGTGGAGGAGGTGCTTATTGATGAAAGGACTGTCAGCCCCTTATTGCATCTGTCTGAAGATCGAAGGACCCTGACCTTCACTGCCAAGAAGTCTAAGGTCTGCTCAGATGAACCAGAACGCTTTGACCACTGGCCCAATGCCTTGGCTGCCACAGCCTTCCAGACTGGGTTACATGCCTGGATAGTGAACGTTAAACACAGTTGTGCTTATAAAGTGGGTGTGGCCTCAGATCAGCTGCCCCGAAAGGGCTCTGGCAATGACTGCCGCCTGGGCCACAATGCCTTCTCCTGGGTCTTCTCCCGCTATGATCAAGAGTTCTGTTTCTCACACAATGGGTACCATGAGCCTCTGCCACTACTTCGGTGCCCAGCACAGCTGGGCATGCTGCTGGACCTGCAGGCAGGAGAGCTGGTCTTCTACGAGCCTGCCTCAGGGACAGTGCTTCATATCCACCGTGCGTCCTTCCCTCAGGTGCTCTTCCCAGTCTTTGCTGTGGCTGACCAGCTCATCTCCATCGTTCGCGGACCTCTGGCCACAGTGGGACTAGATCCACCTCCCCATCACCCTTGCAGGTCAGGCCATGCTTCTAGGTAGTGTCCTTTTCCTCAGTGATGTGAGTGTTCCCCAGGGCAACTTCTGGATAGCTGGGGATCTGCTTCAGACTCAGACATAATCTTTCAATGTTTCATCTGTGGGGATCCTGTTTCTTTTCTCTTGGCCTTAGTCTCCTAAACCCACCATGCTTGTGCCCTTCCAAGGGTCTCATTAACCTGTGCCTCTGGCATCCAGTGTGGTACCTTGTATATGGCTAGTATATAACAGGGTATAGTGGGGGGGCAAATGGCTGGGCAGGCAGGTAACTGGAGAAGCACTGCAGTCCCTCAAAGCGCCTTGCTGCAGAGAATCGGACTGAGCCTTCCCTAGCCTCTCAGTCCAGTAGTTCTTGGTCTCTTGCATCATACACCATGTGAAGAGAATATTTTTTCTAGCATACAAAGGACAACCTGCCAGGCTACTGTTGGCCAGAACACCATTGTAGGAGTGTGGTGCCCTCCTCCCACATTCTATCTCCAGGAAACCTGCTTGCAGCACACTTGTTGGCATCTGTCCCAGGCCCTGAGGCTGAGCTCTAGCATGGACCTACATGTGAGAAGGGTGACAAACATTCCCCCTCTGTACTGCTGGACACCCCATTTCATGACTCTTAGGGTGGAGAGCGGCAAGCAAAAAAAGCTGAGGGCAAAGGAGAGCTAGCCTTAATAAATGAATGTGTGCATTATTAAAGGTTTCTAAAGACTTGGTAATGTCTTTGCTGGTAACTGGCTCCATGATGATTGGCAGCCTTAGGTATATGCTTAGAAATAAGCCGGTCATAGCTCCACTTAGCATCAAGAGACTGGAGATGTTACTGGAACCAAGGGCAAGTCCTTAAGCCATTTCTTCGATAAGGAGTTCATCTGAAAATGGTCTTCTTGCCAGGACTGGGGATGAAGCTTGGTGGCAGGGCACCTGACTAGCATGCCAAAAGCTCTGAGTTCAATCTCAGGATTGCAAACAGAACAGTGAAAACAAATTGGGGTGGTCACAGAGTTTGGCTGGTGGACAGTCACCGCTTTGCTTCAGCCCCTTATTGCCGTTCACAATGTGGTCCCAGGATGAATGGTTGGGAGAGCTTTGGAGAACAGGGTGTGTTCATATGGGAGTGTGTGTTTATGTGTATGTGTGTGAGTTCTTTCTTTCCAACTCTGGAATCCCAGATTAACCACCAGTCACCGTGTTTTGACAAGTGATTTTTGTTTATATGTATGGTGTTTTGTCTGCATGTATGTCTGTGCTCCATGTATGTGCCTGCAGAGGCCAGCAGAAGGCATCAATCCCCTGGAACTGCAGTTGTAAGCTGTCATGTAGGTGCTGAGAATCAAATCCAGGTATTCTGGAAGAGCAGCTAGTGCTCTTAACTATTGAGCCATCTCTCCTGTGCGTCTCCCTATATCCCTCACTGAGCCATCTTACCAGGGCTCCATATCTGTTTTTTTTTTTTTTTTTTTTTTTTTTTTTTTTTTTTTTTTTTTTTTTTTTTTTTTTTTTTTTTTGCTTGTTTTGTTTTGTTTTAAGATATTGTTTCACTCTGGCCTTGAACTCACTATGTAGCCTCCATCTCTAGAATGCTGGGGTTACAGACATGTGCTACCATGTTCCTATGTTAAGTTGGGGCAAGGTCACTCTACCTCTGCTCACTAGAGAGCCTTAAAGTAAAGAATTTAGCAGGGTATGTGATGTAGGGCAGCCACAAGTCAACAGTGTTCTTTTTTAGGGTAAATTATAGTGTCCTCAACTCAAGGATGCGTTCCTATTGAACAGCCCAGCACCCTGACTTTAGACTCATCTGACCCTGAGGTTCCCAGGTTGGGGAGAGGATTTCCATTTCAACTTCTCTGAGCTTTTTTTGACCTTGTGTTTTGCACAATGGGGTTTCAGATCTCCAGTGACAAAAAGCCCTTACTGTAAAAACAGTATCTGTAAGTTGGGTGTGTGCCCATGCATGCCTACAGTTGAACCCAGGACCTTAGCGATTAGGCGAGTGCTCTACCACTGATCTACCTCCCTAGCTCTTGAAAGTGGCTCACACCTGCATTCCTAGCATTCAGAAGGCTGATTCAGAAGGAAGATCATGAGTTCCCAGGCCAGTGTGGGCTAGAGTAAGTGCACATCAACCTGGGCTAGAGAGAGAGCCCATCTCAAAAAGTACCCAGTTGTGGGTGGATGGGCCCTCGGCGGATATGGAATCGGAGGCAGGGATAGAAAAGGGATAGAGGGAGCTTTCGAGATAGCTGCGCGGGTAATATCATTCATGGCACAAACTCCTGTGATCTGAATTTGATCCACAGAACCCACGTAAAGATAAGAGACCAGCGTCTACAAATCATCTTCTGACTGCCACACACACACCATAATACACATCCTACATGTTTGTTCATACACACACATACCCACCACGTAATAATAATACATAAAAAGGGACACGGGTATGAATAGTTAGTTCAGAGACCAGGCTACTGCCAAGTCCTCGCAGTTCTATGCTCAGATTAGATTATGGAGGCTGCAGTGGGAGAGCGGAGATACCTCCCTCTGCAGGAGAGGTGAGAAAGAAGGGACTCCCTGCCTCCAGTGTTTATTTGGTCCCAGCTATTTCCCTCACCAGACTCATGACATAGGGCTTGAGGCCTCCAGAAGGTCAAGGGCAGGCAGGAGATGGGAGAGGGAGGGTAGAATATGTTCCTTAGGTACAGAATCTCTGACTGCGGAGTCCAGAGGCTCTGAGCCCACCACCAGGAAGCTGTGCATGCCCACAGCCTGAGACCCCTGGTAATCACAGAGGTAACTATCCCCCACGTGGGCCGCCACTGCAGGTTCTACACAAGCGCGCTGCAAAGCCTCACGGAAAATCCGTGGGTCCGGTTTAGGACAGCCCACAGCCTCAGATGTCAACACAAAATCAAAATGTTCTCGCAGGCCAAGGCCTGTTAGGATATCCTCTAGTCGTCGGTCAAAGTTGGAGACCACTGCCAGCTTCAGACCCCGCTTACGGCACCTCTTCAGGGTCGTTTCAGCCCCCTCCAACACCTGCCAGGTGAAAGGGCTGCTGAAGTCTTTGTATAGTTGGTCAGCAACTGGAGTCATGGCCTGGGCATCTGGGACCCCTGCTAGGCGGAAGGTGTGTAGGACCACGTCCTTCCACCATTGACGGGAGGTAAGGCCACGGCTCAGGCCATAGTTGGGAAAGTTGTGGCTCTGAGCCCTGTATGCCTGCCTGAAGGCTTGTTCCACGGCTGTGTCTTCCACCACCACTCCATGGGCCCGGGCCTTCCTGGCATATTCCTCCCCTACAGGGCGGCGGAGCTTGATCAGGGTATCCTTCACATCCCACGTCAGTAGACGCATCTGCAGCCGGTGTGCCATGGAGATCCAAGTTCAGTGCAGATCCCAGAATCAAAGGAGATACTGAGCTGGTTCAGGCCCCTCCTCCACAAGCTAACAGTGGCTCTTTTCCAGGCTGTGTAGGTCAGAGGGGTAGGCTGTCCCAAGGCACTTTGGAAATGGCTTTCAGCACAAGATCCTGGAATGAAGAATCAGTAGGTGAGGTAGATGCTGAGGCCCTGCTGTCAGAGACTGGCATTCTGATGTTCCAAGTATATGACTGGAGGAAGTTACTCTAAATACCTGTGAGTCTCACCTAGAAGAGAAGCACGAGGGTGCCCACCTCGCAAGATCTTGGGGCTGGAGCTAGAGTTGTGGCTCAGCTGGTTAGAGTGCTTGCCTAGTACACATAAAGCTAGATTTGATCCCCAGGTTGAATAAAGGAGGCATAGTGGCACACACTTATAATCTCAGCGACCACAAGGAAGAGGCAGGAGAATCAGAAGTTCAAAGTCTTCCTTGGATATATGGCAACTCTGAGATCAGCTGGGCTAAATCTGGCTCAAAAAGTAAAACCCAGGGCTAGAGTGATGGCTCAGTAGTTAAGAGCATTCATTGGCTGCTCTTCCAAAGGACCTGGGTTCAATTCCCAGCACCCACATGGCAGCTCACAACTGTCTGTGACTCCAGCTCCAGTGGACAGTCCCTCACACAGACACACATGAAGGTGAGAAAACAAATCATTAAAAAAAAAACAACACCCAATGAAAACTTTTGGACTAAATGAAATAATTTATGCATTTGTTTCAAAACACATTTCTGGGCGTCTTATGAGTCAGATTTTGGGGAAGAAGACAGGTTTCCATCCCCTGTGGCATTTTTAGGTATTAAATACTAAGAGTTTCTCTGTAGACCAAAAACCTATAAAACAAGCATAGTGAAGTCGGTATGTGTTATGAAGCTATAAATCTGGAACCAAAGTTAGTCTTTGAACTCAGGGAATTTCCTTAGCAGGTTGAGGAATCCCGTGAAAACAACATACAGAAAAAATATATAAATTTCCTTGAGGCTGGGCAAAGGTAGTGCTCTGGGCAGAGCTGAGCTCAGGTGCATAGCCCTGTAGGTCAAAGTCAGGAAGCAGTTATGGCTGCCATTATCTGTACGTGGTGTTTTGCCTCCATGTATATAAGTGCACCTCAGTCATGCCTGGTGCCTGTGAAGCCAGAAGACGGTGTCAAATGCCCTGGAACTGGAATTTTAGACATTTGTGAGCTGTCACGTGGGTGCTGGAAATTGAACCTGGGTCCTCTGGAAGAGCAGCAGCGCTATTAATTTCTGAGCCATCTCTCCAGCCCATGACCATTTTACAATTATTAGAAAATGGTGCCCTTCTTTAAGAAACCCATATTTATACTTGAGTATGCCTGACTTTCCTCAGAGTCCTTCTTTTCCCCCTAACCCTCATGCTTAAGCCTGCATTCAAATATTATTAATAAAATCTCCAACTTGGCTTCATTAAAAAAATTACTAGTAGGGGCTGGTGAGATGGCTCAGTAGGTAAGAGCACCCGACTGCTCTTCCGAAGGTGATAAGTTCAAATCCCAGCATCCACATGGTGGCTCACAACCATCCGTAACGAGATCTGGCGCCCTCTTCTGGAGTGTCTGAAGACAGCTACAGTGTACTTACATATAATAAATAAAATAAATCTTTAAAAAAAAAAATTACTAGTAATGTCAAGAAAGAGAAAGGTTCCTGGAGACTCTGACCAACAAGATGAGGTGCTGGTGGAACCAGAGAGGGGCAGTGAGCTTGCCAACAGCCTGGATTAGAACCCAAATGTCCAGACTCTAGCCAGGGCTCCCTTTGCTTAACCATGTTTATATTCTTTTAAAAGTTGGATTTTGTTGAGCCTGGGAAGAGTGGGACAGAAGACAGTCTATACCAACATGGCACTGAGCTGCAAGTTCTCCCTGGAGTTATTAGTGCCAAATACCCAGCAGCCAGTTCTCTGCCTGGAGTCAGAGACTGATTGCAGACAGAGCGGACTGCTTAGCTGTGTCTTTCAAAATGTGAGGTCCAGGGTTCATTCAGAATGCAGCTAAACAAAATAGAGGTAAGGAGTGGTGTGGGGGCGGGGCGCGTAAAGAAATGTGACAAGAGAATTTAAGTTAGCTCGAAATAGTGAGACAGCTTTAAAAGGGCTCTCATCGCGCAGGTGGGTAGGCTGAGGCCCAGCCAGGAACCAGACTGGATCCGAAAGTCCTCTGGATGTCTCAGGACAAAAGTCGTAGCAGGGCTGGGGCTCCGGTTGCAGGACTGACTACTCTAAAAGCAGCGGGACGCGAGACTGGAGCCTCCGGGGCCAAGTCCACTGCTGGCAGGCCTCCAGCGTCCCCAGCTCAACTGCACGGGATCCCCACGGTTCAGCGCCCTCCACCCAGCCCCGGGCCTCCGCACCCACCTGGCTCGGGGAAAGCGACCTGAGACGCAGCGGCTGCTCCACCGGCTCTACGTAGGCGATCTGTAGCTCGCGACCCTCGGACTTGCCATTGATTCTCGCCCCACCCCGCTCGAGGCATCACCAAGCTCCTCCCTCGCGCCGGTCACCCGCCAAGCTGAGAGTCTTGGGCCTCTTGTCCCTTAGGTTACCCCGTAGCTTCCCTGCTCCCTGTCTCATGCCCTCTCACCGCCACCTGGCTTCTCAAGGTCACTGTCTCACTCCTCATTACGTTTCTTCCCACTGCCCTTATTCTCATTATCACAACCCAGATGTTCTCTTTGCTTCTCATCTCTATCTCCCGTCCCCGCCTCACTTGAGGACCTAGACTATCTTGGGAATGGCAGAGAGTGGGGTTAGGGCTCAGCCAGGCTCCCCTAACGCAGTGAGGACTCCAGCAAGGCTCTGTCTCTTTCTGTCCTGAGAGACCCCAATTGGTTCTAGAAGGGAACTGCTTGTCACAGTTTGTTGACTGCAGTAACCTAGACACTTTTAAGATAGTGTCTCACTCTGCAGGTAAGCAGGTCATGAGCATCTTCCTGCCTCAGCCTCCCAAGTGCTGGGATTATGGGCGTGCCACTGCCCTGTTTGTCTACCCTAGGTACTCTGTAAAAAAAAATCATTTAAGCCAGCTGTGGTGGCGCACGTCTTTAATCCCAGCACTCGGGAGGCAGAGGCAGGCGGATTTCTGAGTTCGAGGCCAGCCTGGTCTACAAAGTGAGTTCCAGGACAGCCACGGCTATACGGAGAAGCCCTGTCTCGGAAAAACAAAACAAAACAAAAAAACCAAAAAAATTAAAGGTAAGAAGAGTGGAGTTTTTATTCAAAAGTACTGTCGAAAGCAAACAAGCAAAGCTGTCCTCTCAACCTGGTTGATTCGTGAAGTGCCAAGTAAGCACCTGTGTTCCGGGTCTGACACGTGGGTACAGCAGGAAAATGTCAGTTTCCTGCCTACACGAACATGGGAGGATCAGGCAAAAACCAAGTTCATAACGGAAATGAGCTGTAAGTGCTGCCAAGGAATTGGCTGCGGGGCGGGGGCGGGGGCAGGGGCAGGGGCAGGGGCAGGGGCAGGGGCAGGGGCAGGGGCAGGGGCAGGAGGGTTTCCCTCTGCTCTTTTCTTCCCTTCCCCCACAGGTACCCTCTTAAAATATCTTCTGTTATCTCCTGGCTCTGTGGACTTTAGATGGACTCAAATCCCTCTCCCTGGGCCTTAGAAAGCAAAGTGCAAAGTCACAGAGCAGCCAGCTCACCTGCCAGACTGGTTTTGCAGCACAAGCTTGCTCCTCAGAAATGGAGGTAGGAAGGGTAGCCAGGACATTAGAGGCCCACGTGCTCTTCAGAGAATCCTGGAATCCCTGACTGTATCTCCCTTCAGGGTCACCTCAAACCTAAGCCTGTAGGTTCTGATTCCAACTCTGCCACCCTGGAGACTAGACAGAGTAACTTCCAACAGAATCCAGGCTAGCTTTAAGTGGATTTCCAAGATAATCAATGTCAGCTGCCATTTGATAGGTCTCTCCATGTGGCTTTGGCACAGTGACAGATGGTTGACATCAAGTCAGAGCACACAGAAAACCTCTTTCAGTATTTAAGAAGATTCTTTTCAGAAGAGAAAACAGACTTCTAGGTGCTTAAGAGTTTTGTTTCAGGTCACAGACTACACTGCACACTTCTCAATCTCCAAAGAGGGTTTGCCAGCCTGTGTTAGCTCACCTGGGGTAATGACCTTGACTTAATCGTTGGGCCACTAGAATCTGCTTTTTTTTGTTTCTAGGTTAGTAGCAGCAAGGAATAATACACAAATAAACAGCCTGGGATGTCATAGGAAAGTTGGTGGTGGTCTTTGATATTCTTAATCTAGCTTCTTTTTGATTTCCAACTTCAGAACTGGGTACACTTCACTTAGCCAGGTGTGGTGGTAAACCTGCAAGCCCAGTTAGGAAGCTGAGGCAGAAGTTTCAGACCAGCCTTGGCTATGGAGCACGACCCCATTTCAAACAAAAAAACATATATACCTTTTGATGGATGTTTTCATCCCATAACTAAATTACAAAAATCCCAGCAGTTTCACCCCCTGGTCCATCCCAAGCCCCCCTTGCCTTCTTACTATGCAGGTGCTAGCTTGTGACGTTTTCTCTTTGGGAAGTCAAATCAACCCTTGCCCCTTGTTTGATACTCTGTTGACCAGGCTAGCCTTGAACTCAAAGATCCATGTGCTGGGATCAAAGGCATGCACCACCACTCCCTGGCTGGGAAATCAAGTTTCTTATATGAAGCATTTTCCATCCTTGAGTCTCCTGTTGAAGACACAGGGAAACCCAGGCAGGGCACACCTGCCAGCCCCACATCTCTCATTACTTTGAATTTTTCATTTACTTAAAAAATTTTTTCCGTTAAAACACACAGAAAAAAAATGTCTACACTGGGTGTGGTGGTACATGGTTTTAATCCTAGTATTCAAAAGACAGAGGGCAGGAGGATATCTGTGAGTTTGAGGCCAGCCGGGGCCACATGATAAGATCACATTTTTTTTTTAAGCATGTTATTTTGAATTTCACAATATGAATATATGCTCTAGTATCTGCTACCCAGATCCCCCTCCAATCTAGATGCCTAGAGCATCTCTGTTTTCAGTTGTTTATCCCCCAAACGGTAGCAAGAACCTTGCCCTTTTTTTGATATAGGATCTCATATAGTGGCCCAGAAATATGGGGTTGCCCTATTTCATTCACAGCAGTCCTCCTGCTTCAGCTTCTTAAGTGCTGAGATATAAGCATGAGCCACCATGGCACACTTCTTTGTGTGTGTGTGTGTGTGGTGCTGGGACTGAACCAGGACAAGAGTACCCTTCTACCACAGACCTGTCCCCAGCCCTCTCCTGGGCTCAATTGTTGTTTCACTTGTTTGTGAGCTGGGTAAATGTAGCAACATAGCAAGCATGTTCTTGAATCTTCCTTTGCATCTGCTTTATTAATGTTAATTCACATCACACTGTGTGGCTGTCTTGTTCGTCCATTCACAATGTGAATGAAGTACATCTCACTGCTGATGGATGTTTGTGTTAGTTCCGGTTTGGGGTGGTCACACATATTAGAAAACAGTATGACTGATTTTCTCTTGGATTTGTCTCCAACTTCCAGGCTCATAATCCTACTAAGTATCTTGAGGACAGCAGTCGCGTGAACCTTGTGAATGTGTCCCAGAGAGCATCAGTATACATTATTGATAAGTAACTCAGTGTGTTTCATTTCAGTAGAGCCAGTTTTCTGAAATGGCCATACTAGTAACTTGTATTCAAATGTTCCCCATCCTCAAAAGCATCATCTACCTTTCAATGTTAGGACTCTGATGGACTTAGGAGGTCTCAGTGCTTCCACCCCATTGGTGCTTATGCGTATGACTTTGTCAGAGTTGTTGCTACATTGCCTAAGATGACACAATCCTCCTGCCTCCAGCCATCTAGTGCTGGAGTTATAAAAATGTGCCTCCATACTCAGCTAAGACTATCTTTGATTAATGATATGTAACAGAATAAGACACAAGCTAAGACCAATCCCCTGTTTGCACAAGTTGGCAATACAGCCTCAGGTTGTTTAGAGAAGTAAATAATATATACATGAGTACCAGAGTGGGCATGTGGTGGTCAGGAGTCAAGGTTTGGACTTGACCACTGTTCCCACAGTGGGTTCCAGGGGTTGAGTTCAGGTCAGGCATGCACTGCAAGCACTTAGACTTGCTGAGTCATCTCAGCAGCCCCAAGAAGAAAACCTTTAAAACTACTGTTATTTTTGACTTGTCTTCACTAATCCGAATACAGAAGGTGAGTTTAGAGAGATTGCTGGGTCAGGTTTGAGGAAGTGACAGGTCAGCTGAGATCAGAACATAACAGGAGAGACACATGGATTTAGGGGGAAGGCATTCCAGGCAGAGGACCATTTGATATCAGAGCCAAGGCCTTGTCAGCCTTTTATGTAATGGGGCAGGTCAACCAGGTCACCCATCCCTATCCAGTTCATAGTGAGCCAAATGGTAGACGTGTGACCTACGCAGAACAATCACAGATCTCCAGAGTTGTTATGGCAGGGACAGGACAGAATGGGTCTTTCTCTGGGATTACAAATCTTAGGGGTTATTTTAGTGAGGGATCAAGCTGTTGGCTGGGAAGGCTTATCTAACAATAAAGTCTCCCTGAGGCCAAAAGATAAAAGCCTTTGATTTGGGGACACACATTACTGACATTACCAAGATTTAGGCATGCAAACCAGTTCAGCTTCTTTTTTTTTTTTTTTTTGGTTTTTCGAGACAGGGTTTCTCTGTGGGCCCTGGCTGTCCTGAAACTCACTTTGTAGACCAGGCTGGCCTCGAACTCAGAAATCCACCTGCCTCTGCCTCCCGAGTGCTGGGATTAAAGGCGTGCGCCACCACGCCCGGCTTCAGTTTCTTTTTCTATTGAATTTTCAGCCCCTGCAACCAAGAGTACCCAGACTCATGCCTGCCACAAATCACTAGGCCCTTCCTGTGCTGGACTGGCAGTCTATATGGGATGGCTAGCTGGAAACTGGGTGTTCTCCACTCTTAAGGAGTTAAATGGCTGATTATGGTGCCTGCCAAAGGGACAAACTACAGCCTATACTGACACATTTGAGAGGGGAATGAGAAAACCAAGTCTCACTGAGTCCCTTGACATCCACCGTCAGGTATCTGGAAGGCTGATAATATCCTTGCCAGACTGAAAATCTAGTTCTCTATTTATGGATGTGTCACAGGTCAATTAAAACTCTTTGAGATGACTCTCGGGTCTCTTCCTGATTTTAAAGGATCTTACTCTGTAGCTTAGGTTAGTCTCGAAGTCCAGGAAACCCCCTGCTTCAACCCCTTAGGTGCAAGCCATGTCTGCCTGTGCCTGCTTTGTTTGCAAAGATGTGGGTGGCTGCCACCAAGTGGACACTTCAGCTGACAAGACCCAACTCCAGAGGAAAATGGGCTCCAAGGTCTTCCTCCCATACGTTAGTCACACAGCAAAGGCCAGCCATCTTTCTCACTGTCCCTTACTGGGAGGTGTCATGAGTGGTTAAGAGTAGGGGCTTTGGAGCTGGGTCAGAATGTTATGTCTGGTTTTCTTTGTAAGCTTTAACCCAGTTCTGCCAAAAATGTGAGTAGCCTTAGTGGAGGGTGCCATCTAAATCTCTGTTAGACCTTTCTCATTGCCAAGGACCCCAAGCTAAACTTAGCATTCTACCTTGAGTCTGCTTTCTCCACTAAATGATCAGACCACCTGCCACTCAGAGAAGCAGGACTAACTTAATTATACACTAAATACATCTCCTTTTTTTTTTTTTGCATCCCTATGGTCACCATGGAATTCAAAGGTCTCATCTGCACAATGCCATAGTGTTACTAAGTGAAAACCACATGGTCATTCCTCTGCCTGCATCCTGGTGCCCTTTGATCTTGGGATAAAGGTGGAGGAGTGTGGCATCGGAGCCTGTGTACGGCTTGGACAGACGCTGATGTCCAGGCCACCTTTCCTGCATTCTTCCTGGTATGCCGGCCACACCAGCCCTGTGCTCATCCAGCCCCGCCTCGGCTCCAGGAACTTTGTACATAGGTTCTTTCCCTGGAGGGCTCTTGGTCAATCATGTCTCAGCTTGGTTGTTCATCCAAACATCAGTCCTTCAGGGGACTGTTTTCTGATCCTTCAAAGGTTGGGACCTGGTGACCTTCCCATTTGCTATTGCTCCTGGACACATTGGGACCTTGGCACATGCAGGGTAGCATGTCTTCTGGCTCTCTGAACAGCTTGGTGATGATGGCTTCCCTAACACATGAACCATTTTAACCACAGAGCTCAGGGGCTGTAAAACAGCCAAGATAATACAAGTCTAGTCTGGTATATCCCTGGCCCGATGATGGCATGTTTTAAATTAATGATCTGGGTTCTAGATGGTAAATCTATGTTCAGGATCCAAGAAAGAGACAGTTTAGGGCTGATTGGATTTTGGTGGCTACCTTCCAGAAGGCCGAGAAGATGATCAGCTCTTAAGTTGAGTTATTCACAACTTTAAAAGAAAGCCACCAAGTATTGGACCAGTCTGATTGCGGGAGTTGCCAGTTAATAACTCTAATTAATTCTGCACCTTAGAAATGGCATTGCTTTAGAGTTGGAGCTAAACTTGCCTTGGAGCTAGAGTAGCCCGCCCCCCCCCTCTAAAGTCAGGTGTGCCTGCACACTGGCCCTAACCTTCATTAGCCGCAGCATGGGTGTCACGTCAGATGAATGAACTGAAACCAGCTGGGCAGCTTCAGAAACCCACAAAGACAACCTTACTCTCTTTTGTTCCCTTATCTGCCTCCTGCAAAACCTCTAGTCTGGTCTCCAGAATGTGTCTCGAAGGCTATAGGTACAGTTTAGAGGCAGGGTACTTGCCAAGGTGGGTGAGGCCAGGGGTACTTAGTGGAGAAAACTAAAGCAGACAACCCCAAATCTTTAAGATGGCTGCCCCATAGAGGCAAAACAAAACTTCAGGTCCCTGCCACGTCGGGGAACGAACTATTCCAACCTCCCCTCTGTTATCCACGTTCCTCTTCCTCACCTGCCCTCCAGCCCTGCCAAGCTCCTCCTACCAAAGGAGCTCGTCTGCTGGTCTTCTTTGTCCCTTTAAGGTTTCAACTCAGGGACAGCTTGTGTCTTGGACTTCCCCTTCTTAGCAATATTGCTTCACCTGCTTTGTTACGCCTTCTCTGACTCCCCTTTGTCTGCATACATCCTACAGAGATGCGCTGCTGCGCGTCCTGCTGTGTCCATCTGCCCTGGGCAGAGGTTCTCAGGAACTGACTTGTGCAGACAGACTTTCTGATGCTGGCTGGCATCTCAAGAGGCCAGGGATCCCTGCTGCTTCTGTGGTTTGATCCTCATTAGTGAATAGTTTTCAAGTGAATTAGGTTTCAAGCTCCAACTGCTCTCCTCTGTCCCAAAGCCCCAAGCCTGTGCCTAAGGCTCTTGGGTCCTGCCAAGCTGAGGCCACACCTCAGCAGATCAGGGAGGAGGGTCTCTGGGCTGAGCCAGAGTGGGAAACTTGGAGAGCCTAGAAGGCTGCAGCTGTGAGTGGGAGTTTAGCGTGCTGGCAAACCACCCAGGACGCTGCACCCTGCCAGCAGCGTGGGCAGGAAGAGGGCACAGGGCACAGTTCTAACAGCGCATTTACTTTCCCCCTTCTGTAAGGCCCAATGAGCTTGGTCAAGATCAGGTCCTACACTTCCTTCATTCTTCCTTCAGCCACTTCAACAGCTGGGGTGCAAAGTAGGTGATGATAATGTCGGCACCTGTACAGAAAACAGAAATGGGAGGGATGTGACATCAGTTACCAGCACAGTTGGGAGACGAAGACCAGGCAGAGGAAGACCACCAAGGAGAGGCCCAGCCCGGTGGCACAGCCTATGGCTGAGTCTGGCTGTAGCCAGCTTCAGGCACTGGACAAATCTTTCTCTTGTTCTGGGCCTTGGCTTGCTGATTGGTGGCAAGTGCAGAGGAAGATGCAGGCGAGTGCAAAGCTGACTGTTCTGCTGGTCCAGGGCAGCCCTGAGACCAGACTACAGACCCTACTTCTTAGCTGAGGTCCTTTCTCCTCCTGTCCAGTTACCTAGCTAGGGCTGACTGAGCTCACACCCATTGTCTCACCAAAGGTTTCAGTGATGAGCCACAGTGCCCAAGTTGCTTGTGTCTGTGGACCATTCTGGTGCGTGGGGAGAACAGGAGTCTGCTGTTAAATCCCTGGCTGTGGAGCCTGAATGACCAGGATGGTGAATGGTATTAACCAAAGCTGCTCCCATTTATGGGGTAATAAGCATACACTACATATTATCGCAGGTACTCCTCTGGACAAATATGTACTGGGTATGGACAAGGCCCGTAAGATTTATAAGCAGCTTGCCCAGCTTCTCACAACCAAAGAATTCTATGGAGTCCCGTTTCTGCATACTTTTTCTACCTTTCTACTCATTTTTATCAGTATCTGGAGATCAGAACTTCCAGGCAAAGAATCAAGGCTTCTCAGACCTTGGGCAGAGCGCCCATCAGTCCCTGTGACACAGGTCACAAACCTCACCCCTGCTTACCGGCTCTGCGGAAGGCCGTCATGGCCTCCAGTACAGCAGTCCTGAGATCAAAGGCCCCGGCCTGGGCTCCGTGCCACAACATGGCAAACTCTCCAGACACCTGGTATACTGCGAGGGGGAGCTCGGGGTGCTGCAGAGAAGGACACATGGGTTCAAGTGACTATTGCCTCCTTCCTGCCCCATTCTGATTCACCACTTGCTGCCCTGCTCTTTCAGAAACTGTCCAGCCAGAGCTGTCCAAAGACTCCTGTGAGCCGTGCGTGGCAGAAGAGACAACCCGGTATCTAGGCAGGGGTGGGAGGAGGGGGCTCCTGTTCAGGGGCATACCGATTCCGGCTCAGACTGCTCTGAAAGCCCCTCCATTCAGGTGCACTGTAGGGAACGTGCTCTCCCAACCCCCACTCCGAGCTCACCTTGTCCTTCACCTCTCGCACCATATCCAGGTAGGGCAATCCCGGCTTCACCATGAGCATGTCAGCTCCTTCTTGAATGTCTCGGGCCTAGGGATGAGTGGAGGTGTGGGCAGCGCCTGAGACGGAGCAGGCCAGGGCAGGGTGGGTGGCTATGGGGCTTAAGTTCTGGTCACTCACCACTGCCCGGAGGGCCAGGCCACGGGCGCCAGGAGGCAGCTGATAGCAGCGTCTGTCTCCAAAAGCTGGGCTTGATTGAGCTGCATCCCTGCAAGAGAATAACATCATGATGGGGGGGGGGGGGCGCTGCATGTGAACGGACCAGGAATTTTAACAGACTACTGCAGGTGCCACTCACCGGAAAGGTCCGTAGAAGCAGGAGGCAAATTTGGCACTATAGCTCATCACAGAGACCTATAGGGAAGACAATGGGGTCTAGGCTGAGTTGGCTCTTCCTGAATCCCAGGAGTAAAGTGACTGGGAAAGGTCCCCGGGCAGGAAGGGAAGGACTTCTAATCCAGTCTCATCCAACACTAGGCCTTCATCTCTCTATCTAAGGTTGAGATGGATTCCAAAGGCCTCATCCAGCATTGCTCTCGATTTTGTGATTCACTGTCTATGTGGGTTCATGGGTGGATGCATGTGTGCACATATATGTGTGTGTGCATATGTATGTGGAGCTCAGAGAACAACATCATTCCTCAGCTGCCGTCCACCTTTTGTTTGAGACAGGTATCTCTCACTAGCCTAGAACTTTATGAAGGGTAGGCAGGCTAGCCAGCAAGCTCAACCTCACCATCACTGGGAGGACAAGCATATACCATCATGCCTGCTTTTGACATGGGTTGGGGGATCCAAACTCAGGTCTCCACCTTTGCAAGAAAGTACTTTACTGACTGAGCCATACTCCTAAGGCTGGCCCAGGCCCTTTCCTCCCATGCATCCCCACCCTCCCTGCCCTCAGCCTCTACCCTGTTGCCAAGTCCATGTTTTAGCAGGGCAGCCTTGATGGCCTCAACTCGTCCGTCCATCATGTCTGACGGAGCTACAACCTGACAGCCTGAAAAACAAAGGGTGGTCTTCAGAATTCTGAGTCTCTCTGCCCCATTATGCCAACCTCCTGTCCCCACTGCTAGGGGGGCTCACTCACCTGCCTTGGCATAGGCCAGTGCTACCTCTGCCAACCGCTGTCGGCTCTCCTCTGCTAGGAATGCTCCGTTCTCACTCAGGAGGCCTGGGGGACATGATGGATGGATCTGGGAGTGCACCTTGAGTCCCTGCATGTGCCTACCCCAGAGGAAAGGGGGGCTTCACAAGAGGGCATGTGGGAACTCACCACAGTGGCCATGGGAGGTGTAGGGGCACAAGCAGACGTCACAGGCCACTAGGAGGGTAGGGAAGGTCTTCCTCAGCAGACGGACAGCCTCAATAGTTGGCGAGTCCTCTGAGTCAGCTGCAGAGCCCTGTTCATCCTGAAGGCAGGGGAAGGACAAGGTGGTATGTCTATTATGGATGCTTTTCAAAAGGCGTAGTGGTTGCCATTAAAGATCAGGCACAGACTTCTCCTTTCATCCCATCAGTCTCTAGATGAGGATACACTGGATTGGCCCCGTCTGTAGAGAGGACAGCAGAAGCCTGGAGCTGAACTGGGGCTTGACTCACCCCGTTATAGTGTCCCGGTCCTACTTATGAGCTTCCTGACCTTGGGCCAAAGGCAGGCAAGACAGCAACATAACTGTGGCCCCAGAGCCTGCACAGGGCAGAGCAAGGACACACAGAGTATGACACTTCAGCCCTTCCTCATTCTGTCTTCCTTCTTATATGTGTATATAAGTGTTCATGTGTATGTGTGTCTGTGTGAGTGTGTGCACGGGTGCATGTATGCATAGAGACCATAGATCAAAGCTGGGTGTCTTCCTTAATCATTTTTCACCTTGAATTTCTTTGCTTTGGAGACAAGGGCTCACTGTGTAGCTCTGGCTGGCGCAGAACTAGCTATACAGACCATACTGGCTTTCAACTCAGAGAGATATGGCTGCCCCCCACGCAGTCCCATGCTGGGATTCCAGATGTGTATCACTATGCCACAGGTTCTCACTAAACCTGGAACTCCCCAATTTAGGCAGACCAGCTGTCAGCAAAGCCCAGGGACCCAGAGGTTTCTGCCTCCTCAGCACCGGGATCACAGGCATGTTCTGCATGTTCTGCTCAGCTTTCAACACAGGTCTTAGGACTGAACTTAGGTCCTCAAGCTGGAGCAGCACACACTTTACAAATCGAGCATCTGCCCAGTCCTCATCTTCCCTTCTCAACTTTTCCATTTTTCACCTTGGGAACTCTGCTGGGGACGCCAAAGATCAGGACACAGCGCAGGCCAGCTTCCACCAGAGGTCTCAGCATCTCTTCTAGCTGGTTTACGCCATACCTGGGGGTGGGGCAGGGTAAGGAAATGTAAAGTGCTAAGGTAACAGGTGCCCTACGAAGGCCCCCACTCCTTCAAACAATGCTGCTAAAAGCAGGCTGCAGGCTGGGGCTACGACTACTCTGTGGTAACAAGCTGGCTAGCATGTGAGAGTTCCTCCGTAAGAAGCTCAGTGAAGAGCCAAGCTGTGCAGAAACCCAGAGGGTGCACGACCCACAGTCCAGGGATAAGCAGTAACATACCCACCACAGGAGTGGGCAAACAGGGTCATTAACAGAGTGCTACAGAGTCAGCTGTGAGCTGGGCGTGGTCGTGCACGCCTTTAATCCCAGCACTCAGGAGGCAGAGGCAGGCGGATTTCTGAGTTCCTGGTCTATAGAGTGAGTTCCAGGACAGCCAGGGCTACACAGAGAAACCCTGTCTCGAAAAACGAAAACAAAAACAAAAACAACAAAAAAACAAAAAACAGAGTTAGCTGTGGCAGACTACTCCATGGCTTTTACTCAAGTCCCATCTTAAGCCCAGATTCTGCCTGTAGCAGCCTCTGCCACAATGTCCCTGATGATAGATGCTTGTCGCTTTACGAGGTCGCCTTCTGTACTGGCTAACAGCTTAGTCTCCCATGAAATCCTTCTTTCCACAGTGCCTTTCCGAATCTGCTACCTGCTGGGTGTGCTTCTATTTCCTGGTATTTTCACCTGTGAAATCTCTCCTCTTACCATCCCCTTGACAGTCACTACGCCTCCTACCTGGCCACTCCTGGGAGGCTGGCAATAGGCTGGACATCATCAGGGACATCCCTGTAAGAGCAAGAGAGGGCTATGGATTAACGGCTGTGGGAAGGGGTGGTGGCGACAGTGCCTGGGAAGGATGGAATGGAAGCTGGGAAGGGACATGGAGGTAGAGATGGAGGGAGTGGGTAGGATCCTGTCCGTGGCTCCTGTGCCTGGGCAAGCCCGGGGCCTGAAATAACAACAGGAACAGTGACGTGGCAGTGAGAACTGTAATAAGAACAGCAATCACAGGAAGGACTTGGACTCTGAAGTCACAGGGTCCTTGTGTCCCAGCCTAGATACTTAAATGACTTTGGCCAATACGTACCATCTTCATTTCAGGGCTTGTATGGCTCCAAAGACTACTGTCCTTAACCTCCCAGGCCACTCACAAAACCTTCTGTTCCAGCCTACGGCCCACTTTAATGCCCCCTCCTCCCAGCAATCCCGATGCCTGTTCCAGTCACACACGTGCTCCCACCCTGGGCAGATCCAGGGGCTGGCCCATTTGGGGGACTCACGTGACAAAGATGGGATAGATGAGGTTGGAGGCACTGACGGTGGAGGNGGTTCTATAAGAGAGCAGGCTGAGCAAGCCAAGGGA
Source organism: Mus minutoides (assembly GCA_902729485.2). NCBI lineage: Eukaryota > Metazoa > Chordata > Mammalia > Rodentia > Muridae > Mus > Mus minutoides. Next base: position 1,276,524 of record LR749586.1, read on the forward strand.
AGCAAGCCAGTAAAGAACATCCCTCCATGGCTTCTGCATCAGCTCCTGCTTGAGTTCCAGTCCTGACTTCCTTTGGTGATGATGGAAGTGTAAGCCGAATAAACCCTTTCCTCCCCAACTTGCTTCTTGGTCATGATGTTTGTGCAGGAATAGAAACCCTGACCAAGACACCGGTCCTGTCTGGCTCTTCCTTCTGCAGTCCTGCCTCCCCCTCTACAGCCTCTGCTCCTCAGTAGGTTTTACCAACTGCTGCCTCTCCAGGGCAAGGCAAAGCAGGGATACCTGTAGAACCTTCAAAGCGATTTCATAATAGTATTGGGGCCATGGTTCACAGGACTGTAGGTTAAAAAAGAAAACAACAACAACAAAAAAACCCACTAGTTTTCTATTAACTGGAAATAGTGTCCTAGCAAAGAATCAGAAAATAAGGAATAAAAGAAAAACCGAACTGATTCTTCCTGTGTTCACTGTGAGAAGCGCTGATCACCACAGCATTTAAACTTTCAATTACTCCATGAAAAAGGCCCACGATTACAGCGGATTCAGAGGTTACAATTTTTTTTTTTTTTGGTGATGCTGTAGACTGAACCAAGGGGCTTTGCATCTGTCAGGCAAGCATTCAGCTACGAAGTTACAGCCCCAGTCTGAGTGTTTTGCTTTGATTTTTGAGACAGGGTTTCACTATGTAATTCAGGCTGGCCTCAAACTTGCTTGGCAGGAATTTTAGATAAGCAGAAAGTAAGATGCCCTGGAATTCTACTGTTAGTGCCAAGCACTGCTAAGACCCTGCGGTGTGGGCTGAGGCACTAGGCTCATTGTGTACCAAGCACCGCATGCATGACTGACACGGACACATACGTGCACAGTCCGTCCCGGTACAGTGGCTTCTAAAGAGCTCCTGCGACCGAGGAGCCTTCTGCTGGCCAATCAGTGCCCCACACTGTACTTTCTTGTCTACCCCCCTTTCCCAAATCTGTTGGTTTTCTTTTGAGACAGGGCTGGCTTTGAATTTCCTATGTAGCTAAGGATGATCATGGACTCCCGATCCTCCTGTGCCTACCTTCCAAGTGCAGGGATGACGTGATACTGAGGTGGGAACCCCAGACTTACACATGTTAGGCAAGCACTTGTTTTGTGGTGCCATACTATCCCCTTTCCCTAGAAGGTCTACACTGTGCAGCCTTCCCTCAAGTAAGCATGCCACCAACTTCTCCTCCTCCCACCGCGGCTTCCTTCTTGCCCACTTCATAATCTCTCGTATATAAGAACTCCTGTGGCACTGGCTTATCTTAACAGAGCCTCTGCAGGCAGGGACTGTGCTGACTTCATGTCCACCTCCCACACCAGCCCTCCACACACACTGACTCTAGCATAAGGCAGATATTTCATCCCATTGAGAACAAGACAATAACTGCATGCCAAGTCAGTGATAGAAGACTGAAGGAAACCCGGCTGTCACATTATTTCCAGGAGCACCTACTGTATGCCAGCCCACCAATATACCCTCATAGGTGCCTTCTGGAAGTCACAAGCCAGTCCCTGGAGGCAGGGCTGATAAGTGTACTGCAGAACCTGGCAACCTGGGCCTACATGATCCATGGGCCCAGAGAGGAGGGAAGAGGAGTTTGTAGAAGACAGGGCTTGGGCTCTGTTCTGCAAGATGCGTGAATCTGGCAAAGGTAAAGAGACAGTGCTCCCCTCACGAAAGTGAATGAGGATGATTGCAGACTGGTCTGAAGTCTGACGATGTAGCAGGGGTTATACAGAAGGGGTGGAGGGTTTTTGACAGGGACGAGTTCTGAGCAGCAAATAAGGCACTGGCCTGGCCAGAGCCTGGCTTTGAGAGAACTCTGTGTCTGAGGAGAGCAGACAGGAAGCAGAGGAGCACAGGAGCCGTGGGAGGCCAGGAGGCGGAGAAGGAAGGGCCATCTGGAGGCAGCCAAGAGGCTGTCCCTTAGGGCGGATGCTCTGACCCAGGGGGCAGTAGAGACAGAGACAAAGCAGGAAGAGGGTGGTGGGACTCAGAGTTGGACAGCCAGCTCCATTTTAGACATTTCCTTTTGGTTACTAAGCAGCCAAGTAGGTAGGAAAGAAAGAAAAGAAAAGAAAAGAAAAGAAAAGAAAAGAAAAGAAAAGAAAAGAAGAGAAGAGGGGAGGGCAGGGGAGGGGAGAAAGAGAAAAGGAAGAGAAAGCCACAGACAGTAGAGGCTGGAAAGCTTGAATCTCTGCTCCTTCAACAAAGGGGACATCAAGAGTGGGCAGGTACTCACCCAAAGTCCTACAGCAAATTACCAGTGAAAACAAGCCCAGAACCCAAGGAATCCTTCAGTGTGCCTGGCTGTGCTCCCACCCTCTCAGGCTCCTTCAGTTCCCTCCCAAGCAGCTCAGGGGCCCACCTTATCCCCTTTCTGTCCTTGCTGGGGTTGAGGTTATCAGGAACCACACAAGGACCAACGCTGCCACCACACCCCTGGGTGGGTCAGCCTCATCACAGGACACAAGAGAGGCCAAGCCTACTTAAGAGATGCTCTGGCTCCTAAATAACACACTCAGCACATTCGAGAGTTTATCTATATAGACTCTTTGTGCAGAATTTGGCTCTCACATCTGCCAGGAGGTAGTCCTGAGATATACAACTATTTGCTCAAAATGGCATAGCTGGTTAATGATAAAGCCCGAATCGGAATTTGTGCTGGACTCCAGTTGGTCTCCCTCTACCTAGGTACAAGGTGGTGAAGGTAGTACTTTATCTCATTTAAGTTACATTTCGAAATCAACATAAGTCTTAGCAATGATGAAATAGAGGCTTGGAGAGGTTATGGAACTCGCTTTTGGATTGGAGTCAGGTTTTGGAACCAGGTGCACATTCGGATTCATCTGCCCAAGAATCATCTCTGTAGCAGGCCCTGGCTTCTGGAATCCACACCTGCATTCCCTGGTGTTCACTCATCTCCTTTAAGAGCTTAAGGGAGCAATGCTGATAGGCCATCTGCCCATAAGTAAAACTTGGAGGGCCACCAAGGAGCTGCACTGCCCAGATTCTGCTTCAGGGTAGCTGGGAGGGGAGGGAGGGGAAGAGAGGAGAGGCGTGTGAGGAGGCGCACGTCAGCAGTTCCTGTTTGCCTGTGGTAGGACTGAACCCCTGGACCCCTATACTCCACCACTGAGTTGCATTCCCAGCCAGAACAGTCTACCTTTGATTTAGGCTTTGTTTGTTTGCTTTGTTTTGTTTGGAACTTTTTTTGTTTTTGTTTTTCGAGACAGGGTTTCCCTGTATAGCCCTGGCTGTCCTGGAACTCACTCTGTAGACCAGGCTGGCCTCAAACTCAGAAATCCAACTGCCTCTGCCTCTCAAGTGCTGGGATTAATTAAAGGCATGCGCCACCACTGCCCGGCTTGTTTCAAACTTCTAAAGGCTTATTTTATGGCTAGGAGTGTTTTGCTTCCATGCACGCATATGTGTGCACATATCTACAGTGCCCACAGAGGTCAGAAGAGGTTGTATGGTCCCCCGGAACTAGTGTTGCTTATGGTTGTTGAGTCAACCAAACCCTCTGTGAGAGCAACACGTGTTCTTGATCACTGAGATATCTCCTGCCCGGATTTAGGTTTTTATTTTGGCCACTAGACAAAACTGAAAGAGATATTGGTACAAATTTAAAAGAAAAAAAAGTTCTATTCAATCCCTCACAGTTTGATAGGAGAAAGGAAGGGAGGAAAGGCCACCTGAGCTCACACAGTGAGTAAGGCAGAGGTAGGGACTGACCTGAGACTTCCAGCCCAGGGCCCTGTACTACACAGTGTATGACAGCAGATGATTAATGTATGTCCATAGAGTGGGAAGGTGCCCAGAGTTGCTTCTGTTTTATAGAGCCAATTCTAGATCAGGGTTTTTCTTTGAGAGAAGTCCTGTAGAGTCTGGAAGATTTCCAAACATGGGCAGGGCATTTTCCTCAAATTAAGGTTTGCAAACTTGAGTTTAAACCCTATGTCTCATACAGTAACCATAGGGGCCCAAGCTACCTGCTCTCCCATTTTACAACAGGTTCAGTCTGCTAGCAAGCTGTACAAAGTGTTGCAGAAACAACTGTTTTGGGGCCAAACAATCCCTGAGTCGACTCTATAACTATGAGCAAGGCCTATCAGATCCTCCTCCGATTTTTTTTTTTCCAAAATTTAAAATGTGCTGATATTATCAAGCCTGCGTGCTGTAGAGAAGATCAGATTACGGATGAGGTGTGTCTGGTAGCAGTGGCAAGTAAGGCTAAATCTATGGCTAGTGCAGAGCTGGGATGAGTACACTGTACTGTGTGACCTTTCCCCATACCTAGGGAAGGACATACATTCCAGCCACTGCCTGAGGTGAGAGATGCTAGGGGCCCTCCAGCAGCATGTACTAGACAAGAAGGAAACGAAACACCGTAGTTTCTTAGAGACACTTCAGGGTAGCTTTTCTGAAAGACTGTAAAGGTCTCACCTCCCTTAGGAGGTAGCATCTCCCAATCTGGGAGTGAGACTGCCACTGGGAGCAGCTGAGAGAGAGCTAAGGGCCTGGGCTCCCAGGTTGTACCCCACAAAAGATTCCAGAGGCTGTGCTCTTGGCATAAATAGTAGTGAAGCGGTGCCAGCTCAAGCAGGCTCTGCACTGGCTAGGGAGGAGACAAGTCAGGAGGGCCAGCTAGGTAGAAGGTTCAGAGCTGGGAAATCTGAAGCCCAAAGAGGCCCAGGAAAGGCATCTGTGGGCAGTTCTGAAAAGGGACTGTCCAGTGGCCCATTTGCATTTCCTGCATACTCTAGCTGCCACCTGCCGCGGTGTTAGGAGGGGTTAAAGAACTAGACCTGGTCTAGTGTGGGAGCTTAATCTTCCCTGCTGAGCGGGTCTAGCCATTTCAAGCTAGGAGTTGTCTTTCCACAGACTGCTAGAATATTCTGGCTGAGAGCTTTTACATCAAACAACTGTAAAATTGAACTCGAGAAGGGCAGGTCTCATACAGAAGGTCAGCTATAAATATGGTCCAAAATTCTGGAGTCTAGCAGCTCTCAGTCCTCACTAGAACTTTTGGCATTAGAAGGACAGAGTTCACACGTTATAGTCCCAGTATGGAAGAGGCGACAGACACTCCAGGTGAGAGTAGGGGAAGAAAGGTTTAACCTAGATCTGGCCACGGCTGGTAGCAGGGTGGTTAGTATGTGACTTTGGGATTTAAAAGGCATGGGAACAAATTCTTGTTTCAAACTGCATGACTTGTCTTCTTATGTGGTCTGGGGCTTAAGCGGATCTCAATGGGTTATTGTAAGACTGAATGAGCAGAAGCAGGAGAGACCTAGCACAAGCGAGCCTTATTGTTTTTCCCACTTCTCCGGCCTGCCAGACGCCTCACGCTCTGCAGAAACCGAGGTTACCCCAGCGGCCTCCGAGAAAGGGGGGCGGGTGGAGCCCAGCTTTGAGTCCCTAAGCCCGGGCGCAGCAAGACCGAGTAGCGGCAAGAATCCCGCCCACTCTAGTAGGTGCATAGGGACAGCGTCTCCGCTACAGCGTCAGAGCCTCGGGTACAACAGCGCCATAGGGGTGCACCTCACCTTGTTCTGGGGTCGTCCCCTCCTCCCCAACCCGCCACTTCCCAGAGGCCGGCACCCGCTCACCTACCAAGGACGCTGCTCGCCGCCGCTCCGAGCCGGGCTCTGGACACCGCGCTCTCCCGCTCTAAAAGCGCAAGCCCACGTGGGGGCGGGGCGGCTCACCCGGAAGCGGCTCCCGTACCGCCCGCCCCTCCGGGAACGCAGCCTACGCTCCCTTCGGGGCAGTCTCCGGATCCACGCTGAGCGGGGCTGGAGTCTTGGTCAATCCAGAGTTTCCCGGGAGCCCGAGAGCCCGAGAGTCCGCCCGTCCCCCCGCCCCCCAGCTCGGGTCTCACTTGAGGTGGGAAGGCCCGAGGGGGTCCACGTGGGCATTCCGAGCCTCTGGGAGGGGCCCTGGCTTGCAATCCCGAACTCATCCCAGAGTTCACTTGAAGGTCTATTCTCAGCCCCGAGCAAAAATTGACTGCGTTGCTCTCTGGTAAAAGAACAATCGGATATCAACGGCTTTAAAACACCTAGGTAATGCCTAACACAGCCGGTAAATCCGTGTTGGCGGACGGAGTTCAGCAGCAGACTGACTGTCTAGATTTATTCTATGTAATTGATTATCCAGCCCCTATCTGTCATGGGTTGAGAGATGTGAAAGACATTGAAAAAAAAAAAAAAAGCCAAGAAAACTAACCATCCAAGTGTGCTAGGATATCAGGATTATCTACAATGGATACATTAAAATTTGACCAAAGGGGGCTGGTGAGATGGCTCAGCGGGTAAGAGCACCCGACTGCTCTTCCGAAGGTGATGAGTTCAAATCCCAGCATCCACATGGTGGCTCACAACCATCCGTAACGAGATCTGGCGCCCTCTTCTGGAGTGTCTGAAGACAGCTACAGTGTACTTACATATAATAAATAAAATAAATCTTTAAAAAAAAATAAAAAAATAAATAAATAAAAAAAATTTGACCAAAGGGAGTAAATTTGGTGGTGTATGCCTTTAATCTTAACTCTAGGTAATACGTTGTCTCACCAAACAAACAAACAAACAAAAACACACACAAAAAAATCTGACCAAAGGGTCTGTGGAGCATGTGGTCTAGAGAGGTTTATGTGGCTTTGACAAAGACATGTGGTGAGTGGCGAGGGCCAGAGTGGAGGGAGCCTTGGGCAATGACTGCTTACTGGAGAGGAGGTGATCAAATTATTTTGAAGGTAGAAGTGGGTAGTTGTGTAATAAATACTGTAAATGTCCTAGGTACCACCAGATCTTCATTTTAAAAATGTTTAAGATCTGTGAACTCATCTTGGTTTTCAATAATTCACTAGGAAAATTGAACCTTAAAGTTGTAACATGAGAAGCTGGGTGAAGGGTATGAGAGTGTTGTAGCTTGTCAAAAACAAACAAACAAACAAACAAGCAAACCCTCACCCACAAAGATCACAGAGAGACCACCATCACCACCATCACCACCATCACCATCACCACCATCACCACCATCACCATCACCACCATCACCACCATCGTTGCAAAACGCATGAGGATTTTACTTATCCAACATGTTGGGGAGCCCCCTCTCAGCACGCAGGCTGGAGGAGAGACCCAGAACAAAGAAAGAACACACTTTTTATACCTTTGTAAGGGCCGGATATAGGCACCAGGGTAGTTTGGCTTATTTTAATTGGTGTAGCCAATAATCTTTTTAGACATTGGTTGGTTTGTATAGGGTGACTCTTATTTTGTCTGTCCTTGTGTTCTTTTTAGAGTGAGGCAGGGCAGGGAGATTGTTAATCTTGTTTTTGACCGTTAAAACTATGTTTCTATATTTGTTTAGTCAGCCAGCTTTTTATCTGGCTCTGTACTTGGCCTGCTAGTACAGTTTGGAAAGTCCTTTTGAAGGGGGAAGGTACGGGGTAGTCTTGAATTTATTTTGGATATTACAATAGGGAAAAAAACTGATGGAAGACCTCAAAGGTTCTCCCCAGATGTTGAACTCCTTACTTTTAAATCCAAATCTCCAGTCCCAGAAAAGGTTTCTTCTTAGAATGTTAAAGTTTAGTTAAGGGATTGAGCAGAACAAACCAAAGACATGGAAGAGTTTGGTTTTCGGTTTTGTTTGAACATGCTAGCTAGGCAAGCGCTATGTCACCGAGCCCCTTCCATTCTAGACAGCCTTATGGCGGAGATTAGATGGTAGGGTGAGCCCTTCTTACACAAGCCCTGAATAACAGGTTTAACTATGGATTTGATCTCATTGAAAAGCAAAGGTATATTCTAGGAAGATCTACTTGGTACATAGTACAGACAATTGAAACTGAGTTCAAAGGAAATCTCAGGATTACAAATGGGCCTTGAAGGGTAGGTCTAACACCATGCTCTTGGGAATTAAGAAACAATGTTTCTTCTGGGAAGGAAAAAGCCTATTAACCAAGGACCACTGCGGTTCTTGGTGAATTTTGATTTATAAATTTTACTTATGACTTGAGAACTCTATGTACTGGAGAATATAGAGCTGTGGTTAAGAGCTAATAGAGGCAATAGCAATGTTGCTTGATGGGAATTAATACTTGAAAGTACTTAGAACTTTTTTTTTTCCTTGTTCCACTCAACCCTGCTCGCTCTGGTCTGCCCCGCTTGCTTAGTGGCCCCGCTCGCTCCCGCTGGCCCCTCCGGCTGGCCCTGCTCACTCTGGCCGGCCCCACTTGCTCAGTCCCTGCTCTCTCCGGTCCAAGGATTCATTTATTATTATTCATAAGTACACTATAGCTGACTTCAGATGCACCAGAGGAGGGTGTCAGATCTCATTATGGGTGGTTGTAAGCCACCATGTGGTTGCTGGGATTTGAACTCATCACCTTCAGAAGAGCAGTCGGGTTCTCTTACCCACTGAGCCATCTCACCAGCCCCCGAAAGTACTTAGAACTTAAGAAGTGGGAACTAGCCAGATAGTGGTGGCACACACCTTTAATCCCAGCATTTGGGAGGCAGAGGCAGGCAGATTTCTGAGTTCAAGACCAGCCTGGTCTACAGAGTGAGTTCCAGGATAGTCAGGGCTACACAGAGAAACCCTGTCTCAAACAAACAATCAATCAAACAAACAAACAAACAAACAGAAGTGGGAGCTAGTGAGATATGCAGAGTAACCAGGAGAATCTCAGGATACGTTGGCTGTGCTTAGAGCAGTGCCCTTAAGTTGTGAATACTCATTCACCTGCTGGTAATGCAAGACACAGACAAGACTCTGTATGCCTATGTGTGAAGGTAGGGGGAGAGAGTGGGGGGGTCTTGGTGAGTCCTTTGCAAAAGCACATCGTCTGAGTCATCATTTTAAACAAGAATGTTCTTTATTTGTAGAAAGCATTAAAATCTTCTCAACAGTCTCCAGTTACTTTCACCAAACTCTTCCCTGTATTGCCCTGACTAGTAAACAGTGTCCAACTATATTACATCACCTGTCAGCCTCACGTGCACAACTAAGACAGAAAACGTGCTTGGAGCACTAAATGGGGGATAGGAAAGGCCAACAGACACGTTCGAAGCGACAGCAGTGGTGCGACATTCCTGAGCACCATTCCTCTGACCTTAAGGTTCAGAGGTGTTCCTCAATTCTCTTTAGAAGGACTAAGGAATCTGAGGACCGTGCACTTTGGAATATGACATAGGTTATCAGAGTCCCTCGACTAAAAGATGAAATAAGTAAGAGGAGGAGAAAGCAGGGCCGGAAAGCAGAAGCCGGAGAGATGGAGTCAGAACAGGCTGTGCCTGGAGGAAACAAAGTCTCTGGAACTTTTTATGAGCCCAGGAAATGAAAAGCAGCAGACATAAGTCTGGGAAATGGACCTGGAATTTTATACCTTCCAGGAGGTGGCACTAGGTCCTAACATGGCAGGCACTGAGTTACCTCCACGATTAAGCCCCCCTGCTTTTAAGAATTGGCACCCTTTTTTGACAGATTCTAATTAACACTCAGAATTAAAGAGCATGTGTCCTAGGAGAGCATCTACAGTCACTAGAGGACTACAAAGTTAAGCTAGTCTAGAAAGCCAGACACCAAGTAAGTAATGCTACCATCAAGTGAAGACATTTCCGCATTCGCTCGCTCACAGCTCCTTAGTCATTTCCTAGAGAGCAGCCATTCTGAGCACTAGTACCTACTGTCAACTACTGTACAGTTAAACCGGGTGACCATGTACAAAGCCCCATTTTTTTCCCCCTGAGCCTTTAGTGCCTCTGTGACTTGGAACACAGCAGGCAACATGGATGTTATTACTTATTCAGCGGGGTAGGGAAATGGGATCAGAAACTAGCTAGCCATATACTTTAAGTAGACAAGCAAGCCCAAACTATGTAGTCACTCAGAATTGCTTATACAAAAACGTCATAACCTACAGACTGATGACGCATAATCAGTTTCTGTAACTCAGATGCTCTGAGCCTGGGAAGAGCTGGTTTTGATCTTTCTGGTCAGTTTTTATTTTGATCTCAGGCACCAGTGCTGAAGATGGCTCTGCCTTGCAGAGAGAGGTTTCACATAGACACATCTCAGGATCTCAGGGTCCCTTCCACCACGCCAGTTTGCCCACTCTCTCCATTCAGTTGTCTATTTCCTCCTCTTCGTTCTGGTCTTCCTCATCCAGTCTGTCTTCATCCTCCTCCTCCTCCCTGCTTTTGTCTTGCTCTTCGGAATCCTTTTTGTCTTTGTCCTTCTTCTTTTGCTCCGAAGCTTCCTTCTTGCCTTTCTGCTCCTGCCTGTACGCTGTAAGGAAGCAGATATGGTTTAATTAGACAAACCGAGGCACAGGGGGTATAACCAGGCCCCTATCACATACCTGAGATGGTACCAACTAAACAGAGCGGAGTTATGACCAGTCCTGGATTATTGAACGGGACCTAATGGCACCGATACTGAAATCAGGTGATCAGGAACAAAGGATGAACATTTAAAAAAATTTTTTTTGGTTTTCGAGACAGGGTTTCTCTGTGTAGCCCTGGCTGTCCTGGAACTCACTTTGTAGACCAGGCTGGCCTCGAACTCAGAAATCCACCTGCCTCTGCCTCCTGAGTGCTGGGATTAAAGGTGTGCGCCACCACGCCTGGCCCGGCAGTTTTTTAATATGGTTTAAGAGACCGAAGAGCACGTGGATACCTTCTAGAGCTTCTTTCAATGGTGTTATGAACCGCTGGAACTCCATCTCTTCCATGGCTGACAGCACATCACTGGCATTAAGAGTCTTGCGCTTTCCTTTCATTGCGAAGTTATTGGCACTGGAAGAAAAAGCAAAGCCCTTCAGAAGCTGTCAAAGTGGGTGGAGGCATGACACCCAGGAATGGGGTGAGGAAAGCCGTATTTATCTTAGATGAATGGATTTGTGTGTGTGTGTGTGTGTGTGTGTGTGTGTGTGTGTGTAGCATGGCTCAGTTCATTCCTTCCCCATACAAAGGGCTACGGTAACTGTCTTGTTTAACCTGCTCCACAATGTGTGACAACTGGAGGAGAGCGGTGAGTCGCTCTCTACTGAGGCAGGGGAACTGGGGCCTGTAGGTTCCAGGCCACGAACGCGGGGTCAGCATCCCGCTGCGCCCCCCTTCCGCCTCTGCTCTGCTCAGCTCACCAGGATGTGGCATACAAAACGAAGACACTGGCGGCGCGGGAGATGGCGCTTCGGGCCTCCTTGGAGATGTTGACACCGTCCGGGAGCTGCGAGGAGAGTGGAGATGAACGCACACGCGGATTCTGGTAACCTTCTGCCCACACGTCCGCCCTCGACCCATTCGCCAGCCCGAGCAGCTCACCGCCTCCTTGATGATCCTGGTGATGACGGCGTTGGGCAGATTTAGGTCCCCGGGCCTCTCCGCCATTGCCTCCGCTGGGACCCAACCCTCCCGCTCAGGTCTCCAGACAGTTCTGGCGTCTGGACTTCCCGCGTCGCTAAAATATGACCCTCGGAGGCTTCCGTCCTACCCCACGTTGCCAATGTCCCACAGTGCTTTGCGCACCACAACCTCTCTGCTACCTCAGCCTCGCCACAAGTCCTCAGTGTAGCCCAGCTTTCCATGTCGCAATGGTTTCGGATCATTGAGATTTCTATCCGCCTCCACGGCATCCCGGACGTTCCACTCCAGGATCGTTTCTTTATTACACATCGCGGGAGCTTTCGCACCAAACTAAGTTTGACTTTCTGAGGATTCCGTCGATTCTCCCATCTTGCCGTGCGCCGCTGCTAGGCAACCGTGCGGCCTGGTGCCAAGCTTGGAAGGGGTAGGCGTAGACTGAGCCCGGAGAGGCGTGACTCGGACTGTCGAGTGGGCGGGGCCTCGCTAGAAGAGGTGGGCGGGGCCAAAGCTTCAGAGCGCTTTCGCAATCTCAGCATTGTCTCCAGAGGCTCGGAACATAACCCTTTGGAATCTGCTTTGACCCCGCAAAATCGCGGACGACTGACACTTGAGTGCCCCCCCCCCCTTTTTTGGCTCGGAACTCAGTGTAGATTTTCATTCAATTCTATTGCACCGATTGATGCAGTAGGATTGTCCATCTTTAATCTTATGCCCTTCACAGCTTTGTGATAATTGTATTAAGGATAAGTGTTAATCTAAAATTTCGTTTTAAAACAATGCTATTACTTTACTAGGACAGCAGTAATGAGGGCGATATCAAAAGACTCCTGATGAGACTTCGGAGCTCAATTTGGTCTGGTTCGGTACTGAAAGCGAAAGAATCATTTGATTGTAAGAATAATGCATTGTGTTCTCATTCAAAACCCCAAGTTAAAGTTGTATTTTTTAAATCATTAAGTGATTCATTGTACATTTTTCTTATCAAAAATCATCATTTGATTTTACGTTTACAATGTTGCTTTAAGTTGCATAATTAAGTACTGAAAAAATACTCCTACTGAGAATTGATGCTGGATTATTTCCTTCTTTTTCTTTTTCTTTTTTTTTTTTTCTTTTTCTTTTTCTTTCCTTTCCTTTCCTTCCTTTCTTTTTTGTTAAAACATATTGTTCCAAAATGTGTTTTTGTTTTGTTTTGTTTTGTTTTGTTTGTTTTTCGAGACAGGGTTTCTCTGTATAGTCCTGGCTGTCCTGGAACTCACTTTGTAGATCAGGCTGGCCTCGAACTCAGAAATCCGCCTGCCTCTGCCTCCTGAGTGCTGGGGGATTAAAGGCGTGCGCCACGACGCCTGGCTTTAAATTTTTGATGGGGACATTACAAAGAAGTATTTCCCTGTTCGGAGAAACAAAACAAAAACAACCTGACAGGGTTGGGATGATGAACCATACTGAGGGATTGTTCTGGTGGAAAGAACTCTGCACTTAGAACAGGCCTGGTTTAAAGATGTCATAAGCTTTAGTTCCAGCCACTATTTAGCTAGATACTGGTGCTGTCAGGCCTTGTGATCTAAGAGAGAAGCCAGAAAGCTAACTTTCTG